>QEPC01006715.1:5522703-5539115 GCA_003113815.1 Sphenodon punctatus | reverse complement strand
CTTTGCTAAGCTAAACACAGGGCCTGTGGAATACTAGTGCAGCTGCTGTAGGAATGAAGAAGCCTTACTGTAGGATGCATAGCAAGGGACAGAGTGATTTTGGGTTGGGAGCCATTGAGCACTAAAACGGAGTGATTTGGGGAGCCAGAGCACTGAAATGAGGGTCAGTACCCCCACCAGTGGCAGTCTCCCCCCTGCCAGCCCCCCATAACCTCCCACTCACCCCTGCCAGGCTGCTGAGGATTTGAGTCTGGGGACTCAGCTGTGCTAGGCCCCAAATCTGGTGCACTCTGTCCGCCATTCTGGAGGATTCTCCTTGATGTGCAGCTCCGCCTGGATGTCCAGATGGAGACTGTGGTGAGGGGTGCTTTTCGCCAATTACAACTGGTGCGATGGCTTTGGCAGTATGTTTTGGACTGTGACCTGGCTACCATCATGCATGCTTTCATTGCCTCTAAGCTGGACTATTGTAATACACTCTATGTGGCGGCTCAGAAATTGCAGCTGGTGCAGAATGCGGTGGCCTGTCTCCTGGTTGGTATGGGTCATTGGCCCGGGAGCATATTACGCCAGTGCTCATTCTCTGCACCAGCTGCTGATAGCTTTCCAGGCCTGATTCAAGGTGTTGGTCTTGGCCTATAAAGCCCTAAATGGCCTAGGCCCTACCTATTTCTGGGATCGCCTCACCCCCCAATTTCTGGACCATCCCCTGTGGTTATCCGGGGGTGCCCAGCTCAAGGTCCCTGAGTCTGCCAGGGGGCCACACAGGAGAGGGCCTTCTTAGTAGCTGCACTGCGGCTGTGGAACTCCCTCCCAGTTGAGGCCTGGATGACCTCCTTTCGAAGAAGTTGTAAGACATGGCTGTTCTGCCAGGCATTTGGCGGGGGGGAGGGGTGATGGGGTGGGGAGAGTCGGTTAGGGTGGGTAGGGGTGGGTTATTTTATTATCCTCCTTTTTATGTGTTGTTTTAGTTATTTTTGTTTATAGTGTTGATTGTAAGCTGCCCTGAACTGCCTGTGGCAGGAGGGGTGGGGTAGCAAGAATTTTAAATAAATAAATAAATAAATAAAGATATTTAGAAGAGATGGGGAGTCACATTTAGTTGAGGTTGGGGACAGAGGAGGAGTGAAGCTCCTGGGCAGGAAAGTGGCAGGATACAAGAGCAAAAAGATATGGGGGAGCAAGGCCATGAAGAGGCTTGAAGGTGAAGTCCAGGGGCTTGTGTCCAATGTGTTCCCATAGAGGGAGCTAGTGCAGGGCAGTGAAGAGGGTCTGAACATGGTCAAAGTGATGGGCAAGGTTGATGACTTTGGCAGCAGAACACTGAACAGAGATGAAGGGGGAGAGATCAAAGCAGAGGAGACCAGTAAGGATGACGTTAATCCACCTAAAAAGAACATTTACTGAGTATGACTAAGGGTAGCAGAATCTAGCCTTAATAAAAGGCTAATTTGAAAGAAAGTTATCCATTCCCTCCAATATTCGTGCAAATGGGTATCATCTAGTAGGCTTCTACTGTGTTTTGGAGCCTACTAGAAGATGCCCATTTTCATTATTACAGTCTGACTGGAGCATTTACCCCATGTAGTAGGGCACTGTCATAAGTGTCTGCAGAGGAAAGTCCATAGTTAAGGCAGCAACTAGACCACCCCTGATCCTCAGGCCAACTGGTCACATTTAAGAAGCTGAGCCAAGAAGTCAGAGGGAGACCACTAGGTAGAGTTCCGTGAGGGAGCTGTCCTGCCAGGAAAGATTCTAACCTAAAAATCCAGAAGCAGAGATTCAGCAAATGGGCTTATCTCACTGGGAAAGGCTGGGGGCCAAGGATTGGGCCTTATCTTAGAGAGGTTGGGGTGGAAAAGCATGTTCTTTTGTGATGGTTTCTACAGTCATGTATATAGATAATAAGATAGACAATACAATTTTATTGTTTAACCCCAAGGTTTTTCACAAAAGTATAAAATAAATATAAATATAAATGTAATTATTTAAACATATGAGTGTAAGCTTAAAAACAATACAATACTATTAAACACTCAGAACTAAATACAATAATAATAATAATTAATTCATAATAAATAAATGGTCATTTAATCCTAAAAATAGGGATATTCCTACTAAGAAATTTGACAAGAAATAATTATAGTTCAAGATTCGTGGGAAATAACCTCAATTCCCCTCAAAATATTGGGCACGAATCTGGGAGACTCTCTTGCCCGGAGATCGATGAAACATAAAAACATCTTGCTCTGGCATTTAACATACTTTTCTAAAAGGGAGGTCAAAATAACTATATAGTCAGTTGTCGAGTGCCCCTGAATAAAGCCAGCCTGCTCAGGTTCAAGAATCTCTTTTGTCTCCATCTACTCATGTAGACGCCCCAATAAATATCTGGCATACAATTTGCCAACGATACTTAAAAGACTTATGGGGCGATAATTTGAGGGAAGGGATGTATCACCCTTCTTAAAAATTGGACAAACAATGCTTTTACACCAGTCAGTTGGAATACAACCTGATGAACTGATTTGAGGAAATAATGGGGCCAATGCTCTGGCCCACCAATCAGGTGCCCTCTGGTTAATTCCAGGGAAACATAATCAACTCTGGGGGCTTTCCCTGATCTGAGGCCGGTAATCAGATGGTGAACCTCCTCCACTGTCACGTCCAGCCAGTGTGGGAAAAGATCAATAGACGACAAAGAAATTGCACCAGTCAGAGGACTGGGCGGGGCAAAAAGGGCTCCAAAGTGTTTTTGCCAGGTAGACCAGGAAAGGGGGGCCGACCCACCATTACCCAGCCCATCATTAAAGTGTATACGCATCAGATTACAAAAGGACAAGGAAGATTTTTCATTTGAGACTTTTTGTAACTTGGCCCATAGGTTTTCCTGGAGCATCGCTTCAAAATTCCCATCTAGATTCAAAAAGCCGGCAGTGAAATAAAGGTGAGGGTCGTTGCTGCAATGCTCTCACAGCTTGACGCAGCGCCACCCTTGCTTTGTGACAGTCTTTGTCAAACCAACTCGAGGGTCTCGACCTACTAGGACACATGTTATTCTGAGTTTTTAAAAAGGGAGCCAGTAAGTGCAACTGAAAATACATCTGTAAGGTCCTCACCTCCTCACTATTAAGAAATTCAAAAAAAGCTTTGCATACTATATTTAACCACCTAATTATAGAACACGGGGCCTCCTGTGGGTCAGGTACCTCTCCAATAGGACACAAATAGTTAGTTCAAGAATTAAAGGGAAATGGCAAGATTCATGCCTTGGGGTAACCCTTAAGGAGTTAACCAGAGACCTGAATATTTCCAAAACTAAAAAATAGTCAATGACTGAGGAACCTAAAGGTGAATGTAACATAAATTCACCTTCCATGTCTCCAGGAGTCTGGCCATTTAGTATTCTCAAATCCAATGGTGAAAGAAGATGATCAAAACGAGCCTTCTGCACCCGGGAGCAGACATGGTTCCTAGAAGATCTAGGAATCAGATGAACAAAGGGAGCATGTTTGTCAAGGTATGGAGGTTCCGCTGCTGACATGGAATTTCCTATCCTCACACTGAAGTCTCCACCCAGCAATAGCATAACACCCGGGTAGTTGTAACTAGTGGTGGGACCCCGGGCCCATTACCGGCTACCGGATTTACCGGTTACCGGTTCTGCGAAAACTGGATTCCCGGATTAAATCCGGTATGCCGGTACCGGATTTATTTCATTGGTTTCAAAGACACAGATATCTTCTGTGTCTTTGTCATGGATGGATTATTACCTCCTGCGGGTCTCTCTCCAGGCACATGTTTGCCTCTGGAAAGGTGTGGAGCCTATTCGTATGGTCCGCCCTTGGACGTTAATGGAACTGGAGCGATTCCGGATTGCTCTGCGTGAGTTACCATCTGACTTTGATGACCGTCTCACCGATGATTTCATTGTGTTATGGAACACCTTGCTGGCAGAGGCCATCGATTGGACGGCTCCTAGGCATCTGCTACCCAGGCAGCAGCTCCACAGACCTCCTTGGTTTTCTGAGGAATTGTGGGTGCTGAAGCGAGATGGGCGGTGGTTGGTGCCATTCACGACAGACTGTGTCATAGACCTAGTTTACAAGCTTATGCCGTGGCTGTGGGCAGAAAAAAAGGAGGTTTTTGCTGCCCTCATAGCATCTGCAAAATCCCATCCAGTGGAGCTTTTCTGGATGGTGAGGGGACTGGTCCGTCCGGCCTCCCTCCACCTGGGAGTGGAGTCATCTACAGCACACTGTTACATGTTTTTGGATTATTTTGTGGATAAAATTGCTTGTATTCACCCGGATTTTGATGCCACACTTATTACACTAGGAGAACTGGAGGTTATGGCAGCCCCGCCTTGTCCGATTTTATGGGATCAATTTCAGTTGGTGACACCCGTTGAAACAGTCGATGTCCTGGAACTGTTAGGGCCACGTCCTGTGAACTGGATCCATGCCCTTCCTGCCTGGTTAAGGCCTGCTGGGAGACAATGGGGGGGGGGTTCTGGCTGGGGTGGTCAATGCCTCCCTTTGGGAGGGCAGACTGCTGAAGCGGTTGTGTGGCCTCTGCTCTTGACCTGTCTCTAACCTTCCCTTTTTAGGGAAGGTTATTGAATGGGTAGTGGCCCAACAGCTGCAGGGGCACCTTGACTGTGTCAGTTTTCTTGATCCCCCTCAGTCAGGATTTCATCCAGGGTATGACACTGAGACTGCATTTGTGGCATTGGTTGATGATCTTCGCCAGGAATGGGATCAGGGTCATTCGACCCTGTTGATTTTGTTAGAGCTGTCACCTGAGTTTGATACTGTTGATCATGAGATGTTGGTGATGCACCTGTGGGACTGTGCAGGGGTGGGCGGGTCTGTCTTGGACTGGTTTTGCTCCTTCCTGGCCGGAAAGACTCAGTGAGTGGTGCTCGGTGATTATTTTTCATCATACCAAGACCTCTCGTGTGGAGTCCCACCGAGTTCTGTTTTGTCCCCTCTCCTGTTCAACGTGTATATGCAGCCGCTTGGTGAGGTGATTAGGAGGATTGGTGTGTGGTGTCATCAAAATTCTGATGACACCCAGCTGTATCTCTCTTTTTCAACAGACCCAGGTCTGGTGGTCTTGGTGCTTACTTGGTGTTTGGCAGCTGTTGGGGACTGGATGAGGGCTAATCGACTGAGGTTGAATCCTGACAAGATGGAGGAGATGATGGTAGGTAAGACGATGGAGGTGGCAGCCCCCGTCATTGATGGGGTCTTCCCTCCCTTAGTCTCCCAGGTTTGGACTATTCTGGAGGATGCTCCTTGATGTGCAGCTCCGCCTGGATGTCCATATGGAGACTGTGGTGAGGGGTGCTTTTCACCAATTAAAACTGGTGCGATGGCTTTGGCAGTATGTTTTGGACTGTGACCTGGCTACCATCATGCATTCTTTCATTGCCTCTAAGCTGGACTATTGTAACACACTCTATGTGGGGCTACCCATGGTGGCGGCTCAGAAATTGCAGCTGGTGCAGAATGCGGTGGCCCGTCTCCTGGTTGGTATGGGTCACTGGCCCGGGAGCATATTACGCCAGTGCTCATTCTCTGCACCAGCTGCTGATAGCTTTCCAGGCCTGATTCAAGGTGTTGGTCTTGGCCTATAAAGCCCTAAATGGCCTAGGCCCTACCTATTTCTGGGATCGCCTCACCCCCCAATTTCTGGACCATCCCCTGTGGTTATCCGGGGGTGCCCAGCTCAAGGTCCCTGAGTCTGCCAGGGGGCCACACAGGAGAGGGCCTTCTTAGTAGCCGCACTGCGGCTGTGGAACTCCCTCCCAGTTGAGGCCTGGATGGCCTCCTTTCGAAGAAGTTGTAAGACATGGCTGTTCTGCCAGGCATTTGGCGGGGGGGAGGGGTGATGGGGTGTACAATGTCTTACATTGTACACCCCAGGAAACCCGGAAGTTCCCCGGAAGGCCTAGAGCGTCTCTGATGCCGGCAGCCACAGCCGGCGCTGAGGCCGCCGGACCGCCCGCCGCCGCCGGAGCTCCCAAAGGTAAGCGCACTGAACTTTAGTAGGGGTGATCCCTGGGGGGGGTGTTAAACACCCCCCCCGGGATCGGGTCATACTTACCGGCGGCTGCGGGGACGCCGCGGCCGCTGGTGCTGGGGGGTGGGCTCGCCTCTCAGTCTTTTTTTAAACAAAAATCCAGGCTGGGCAGGGTGGGTGGGGGGTGTCCCCCCTTCCACCCGCGCAGCCTGGACTCGGGGAGGGTTTGTTTTTTTTAACTTTTTTGGTGGGGCTTTAAGTTTTTACATTGCAGCCATTTTTAAATGGCTGCAATGTAAAAAAATCCGGTACCCGGAATCCGGTACCCGGACCGGATTTACCGGGTCGAATCCGATAATGCCGGTACGCCCGGTACCGGCATTATCGGATACCGGATTTTACCGGTTTCCCGCCCCTAGTTGTAACCAGAAGTCTCGAGTAGATTTTCGCATTAAGAACGAAATGGTGAGGAAAGAGGGGGAATATAAATGTTACTGATCAGAAGTTCAAACCCTGTCACTAGTAAACAATAGTAACTAGCTATACAGGCTTTCACTGAGTCCAAGATTTTAATTTTTGCGCCCAGAGAGGAAGGTATCAATAAGACAAGGCCACCATTCAGGCGACCCTGCATAAAGGAAGGGGCAGCTGATAAACAAAAAGAATCAAAACATGGAACAACCAAGTCCTGCAACTCCCATGTTTCCTGCAATAAAATTATATCAACTTGAGAAATAAAAGGCAAAAAATCCAGATCTTTCAAACAGGAATTCCAACCAGATAGTTTCCAACTGACCAGGGTCAAGGGTTTCTCATGAGACGGTGACAGTCAAGTGATCGGTACAGTATCTAAGACAGCTGACCTGGAAATCCCTATGGAACAAGGCTTACTAGTTTCCAAGTTTACCTCAGAGATAGAAGGCCCTGTTATATCCAGCAAGGTTGTTCGTAAATCTCTCCCTTTTACCTGTTCAAATGCTATAGGCTGTGAGTGGCTCTGTGCTCTATTAGTGGGTCCCTGAGAAACTGGCAAGCAATCAGTTTGCATCTTTTGATCCCAAACCTTATCCACATTTAATGCTGGGGACACTCCTGGGCTACTCCCTACCCCCCTTTTAGGAAAGGATAGAGGAACAACACAAAGAGTTACTCCCCCTACGAGAGGCTGTATTTTCCAACATCCCCTTAGAGTGGCCTAGATTTGGGGCTTCTTCCTTCAACTTAGTTAATTTAGAAACCACCTGTTCCAGGCTCTGAAAAAGATCTTTGAACTCTGGTGGCTGGAATACCAGTGGAGCCTTACCACCAGGGACAACTGAGATGCCTGGGCCTGGTCCAATCTAAGGAGATTAACGTCCATGTCCTGTTCATTAGTAATATCAATTAATTGTCCCAGGGGCGTAGAAATGGATCGCTCCTGTGCAGTCCCCTTAGCCTGCGCATTAATTGAATCATCTTTGAGTGAAGCTACCGAAGCTACCTTGGCAATTTGGGGGCTGCACAGCCTCTGGCATAGGAGACAGTCCTGGGCAATATATTATCCGAGGTGGTGCAAAAGACTCTAGAAATAAAAATTGAAGACTTATTTAAAACATTCTCCTTTCCCATTATTTTTACCAACAATTCGGAAGTTTTAAACAACACAATGAGAGTCCAGCTGTCTCTAGAAGCCTGCAGATGGTCAACCGCTCCAATATCCTGCCTTGTAACACATATATAGAAATGAAAGGTGTATCCCCAAAAATGATTATATCTGTCAGAACTATGATACTCAACTTGACCCAGTAATATCAAGTACTAATCACAATCAGTACCTGTGATTAGTGCCTGATGCACTAGCCAACTTACCGATTTACTGGGTTTTGTCTCTTTTTTCTGACTCCCATTACCATGTTTCTGACTTCCTGTCCCATTTGTTTCTGACTTCTTGTACCAAATTGCCATTTACCAACTCACAAAACGCCAAACTCAGTAATGATAACTCAGTAACAGGAATACATGGCATTTTCAGATAATCAGGTGCCCAACTGAGCACTTGGGTACTGATTAGGCACCTAATAGACTACTAAAAAAAAATGTGGGTACTGTGGATAGCAAATGTGTTACCCGTTTCGTCTCTATGGATCCATTTCATCATGTATGGATTCACTTGAAAAGAAGCCTAAAGTCTCCAAGTCTACAAAGAAATTGAAGAAGGGTGTCAGTCCAAATCCCATAAAGATTTTCAATCCTCCACCTGAGTATGGTTTCCTTATGGCCCTGCAACTAACAATTGTAATCGCAGCATATAACTGGGCTGAAGAGAATAAAAATAATCAGGAGGATCCCTGCAATGAAATTTACATTTATAAAACTGTCTCTCTGGTGCTCCAGGCATAGAAACAATAACTGAATTAATAGGAACAAGGTCAGAGGGGCATTTTTTGCAAAACCGGCAAACTTGAGACTGCAAGGATAGGAACTAGGACTCTGGCAATCTGTTAGATGTTTGAGACAGGTAACAGCACATCATCCTGATCAGACATTTCTAAAGCCATTGGCAGCACCGACATAACTGAAAAGAAAAGATCAAGTTTAATGAAGGATTCAAACTTTATGATCAGTCACAAAACCAGACAGAAAGTTCCAAGACTGAAGAGTTCAGCAAAAAGTAAAATTTGAGCATAGCAGGAACAGCCACTTTTAAAAAACTTTCCCCAATAAAAGTCAGCTAGAAGTAGAACTGCTTTCCATTTATTTTTTAAAATATTTTTTTACATAGTAGACAGTATTGCAAGAACAGAGACATCTCATTGGTACTGGGAAACAGTGAAGAAACTGATCTGGTTCCCAATATGGAAATAGCTTTTCCAATAGCCACAGAAATCTTGTTTAGGGTCTTTTGACATCTGCATGTTGTCAGAATCACTATAACTCAACCTTAACAAACCTTTACACTGGAATAAGATTCAGGAGTCCCTATGGGGATGGGGGTGGGGAGGGAGAGACACCCACCTACAGAGCCCTGATTGCTGTTGCTTTAAGTTTTACTAGAAAAAGATATTGTCGAGAACTAGTTGTTTGTTATGGTACTTCAGCAGCATTTGGAGTGTGGCTGGCTAGCTAAAATCTGGGGCAATGCTGAGAGATCTGGGTTCTATTCTAGGGCTGAAATGAGATTTAGTCAAAATGGGAAATCTCATTGAAATCCTGGTCCTCGATAGGGATGTGCGAACGCAGTTCGGAAGTTCGGAGTTTGGACCGAACTCGGTCTGTTCGGACGACCGAACCGAACTCCCGAACTGAACCCGAACCGAACTCGAACCGAACTACAAACCGACTGAACAGTTCGTTCATGTTTGGCCATGTTCGGTTGAGTTCAGGCGGGAAAAATGTGACTGAAGGCCCAGGGAGGGGGAGGCAGCTGAGGAGCAGACTTCCTGGTACTGGGGGGTGGAGAGGCTTGGCGTAGCAGCCAGCCTACCGAATCACCTTTCCTTTTCGACTGACCACTGGCTTCACAGTCTGCAATTGGCCAGGGGCTAAGCTGCTGTCAGGTGGGAGGGGGTAGGAAGGGGAGAAGCGCCACCCACTCACACCGTTTGCACACGGGGGAGCTCTGTTTGCGAATTGCGAGGAAAGGAGGCCCGTCAGGATAGTGTTTGGGTCTGTTCGTGTGCTCACGCACTCTGAATCTTGACCCCTATCATCATAGGGCACAGAGCTGGGGAACAAGGAAAGGGGTCCAACTTCACCACTTGCACTCGTCAGGGTTTTGGCAAGGAAGGTTTGTGAGGGAAGTGCCAGGTGCACAGGGGGGGGGTCCCAAGGTCCACCGTTAGGGTTCACGGGGCTTACACACTGTGAAGAGGCAGGGAAGGAATGGTCCCGGGGGAGAGGGAAAGGCCCAACCGCGCGAGCCCGCAGGCTCTCACTCAGTCTCTAAACAACCTGGGGCAAGAGGCAGAGGAATCCACGTACACACAAACAACGCAGGAGGGGAGAACACACACTCTACTTGCTACAGGAAGGGAACAAGGATGGGGAACACACACGGCATATTTGCAATCAAAAAACAGTCAAGTTCAACACTAAGCTTCGGGAGGGGCCAGTCTCTCCAGGGGCTGTCGCTCTGTTTACCGGCACTGCTACCTTTGCAGTGCCGGCCTTTGTACTGGTGGCTCCGCCCCCCATGCATGCCCGGAGGTGCTCGGAGCGCCGCAATGGGGGGCGGGGCTCTTCAGCGGTTCCCGCCCTTCCAGAGCCTTTTTCCCCGCCGCTTTCGCCCCGGGCGCCTTCAGCTGGGGGCGCCTGGGCTGGAGACGGCGTGACGCCGCTGGACCTGGTAAGGGGTTTCTTGTGGCCTGGGAGGGGCTGCCACACCAGGCAGCGGCGGCGTGACTGACAGTACCCCCCTGCAAAGGCCCCCCCCCGGTAGAGTCCTGGATGGGGTTTATCGGGGTGCCGATGATGAAAGAGACGAACTAGGCGAGGGGCATTGACATTTCCCGCTGGTTCCCAGGAACGTTCTTCAGGGCCGAATCCCAACCAGTCGATAAAGTAATGTAGTCGACCCCGATACAGTTTGGCATCCAAGATCGAGCGTATTTCGTAGTCGTCGCCCATCGTGCTGCTGTCATGGTCCTCACTGTTCTCCGATGGGCCAGATGTACAAGATGCATTAACAGGTTTCAGAAGGGACACATGGAACGTGGGATGTATACGCATTTGTGGAGGTAACTGGAGGGTGTAGGTAATGGGGTTTACTTGTCGGAGAATTGGAAAGGGTCCGATGAATTTGTGGTCGAGCTTCGAGGAGGGGCGCTTGGAGGGGTAGTGCTGGCGGTTAAGCCAGACCATATCTCCAGGTTGCAACCGAGGTGCTGGGCGCCGATGGCGATCCGCATAGATCTTATACTGTTGTCGGGCCTTGCCTAACATGGTCTTGGCAAGGGAATGCACCTGTTGCAACTGTTGTGCCAAAACCCCAGCTGCTGGTACCGAAAGTAAGGGGAGAACGGGAAAGGTCATCTGTGGGTGATACCCGTATGTTATAAAAAAGGGGGAGTTCCCCAGTGAAGCATTTGGTGCGTTATTATATGCAAATTCTGCTAACGGTAACCAGGCATACCAATCATCTTGGAGGTAATCCATATAACATTGCAGATATTGCTCCAAATTTTGATTCACTCTCTCCACTTGCCCATTTGCTTGTGGATGGTAGACCGTGGTAGGTTTCAATTGTACTTGGAGGGCCTTGAAGAGAGCGGTCCAAAAGCGGGAGACGAATTGTGTTCCTCGATCGCTTATAATTTCTGCGGGCCATCCGTGGAGTTTAACAACATGTCGTATAAAAAAGAGGGCAGTACGATAAGCAGTTGGTAGCCCTTTACAGGCCACAAAGTGAGCTAACTTTTAGAAATGATCTACGATGACAAACACCGTATTGTATCCCCGGGATGGGGGCAATTCGACAATGAAGTCGAGGCCGATAGTCCTCCAGAGCCCCGCCAGCATTGGAGTAAGTTGCAAAAGGCCGGCGGGGGGTTGTCTGGGGACCTTTGTACGTGCGCACGTTGTGCATGCCTGTACATATTGCTGGACATCTTGATTTATGGAGGGCCACCAATACTGGCGCTGGAGAAGGGCCAAAGTTTGGGCTACTCCGGGATGCCCTGCTAGTGGTGCATCATGGTGGGCCCATAACAATTGCGCTTGGCAGGATGGTGGCACCACCACCTGGTGTTCCCTTTTCAGGAGTCCCATCGGTTTGTATGTAGGTGGAGTCAGGGACTGGTGCTAGTTCTTGGGTAGAGGCTTGCTGTAACTGAGCCAGAGACGGGATGGTGGCAGCAAACACTTGTGGTGCTAAAATGGGTCCGCTTAGATGGTTTCCCATTTCTCTTCCTTCATGATACCGGGAAAGGGCGTCGGCTAGTAAATTCATTTTCCCGGGTCGATACTGAATGATGAAGGAGAACCGGGCAAAAAACAGGGCCCAACGAGCGTGTCGATGATTGGTGATCTGGGCGGTTTGGAGGAAGGTTAAATTTTTGTGGTCGGTGGTAACCGTGACGGGGTAAGATGCCCCTTTTAGGTAGTGTCGCCATGTTTCAAAGGCAGCTTTAATCGCTAGTAATTCTCTGTCGAGAATAGTGTAATATTTTTCCGCCGGGGTAAGCTGTCTAGAATAGTAAGCACATGGTAGTGTTCTTCCTTCAGTTGCTTGTTGTAGCAATACGGCTCCAATGGCTATGCTGGATGCATCGGCTTCTACAAAAAATGGCTGGGCAAAGTCGGGGTGCTGAAGAAGTGGAGCCCTTGTGAAGGCTTTCTTTAAAAATTGAAAACTGTATTCCTGCTCTGGTCCTCACACATAGGGATGTTTTTTCTTGAGGAGTTGGGTTAAGGGCGTAGTTACTTCGGAATAATGAGGAACGTATTGCTGGTAGTAATTAATACTACCAAGAAAACGCTGTAAGGCTTTTACGGTCTTTGGGGGAGGCCACTGCTGAATGGCCAGAACCTATTTCTGGTCCATTTGGATTCCCGTAGAGTTGATCACAAACCCTAAAAATTCAATGGAGGTCAGATGAAACGCACATTTCTCTTGTTTGCAATACAGGTGGTGTTTTTGGAGTCGTTGTAGGACTTGTCGCACATGATTTACATGTTGCTTGAGCGACGTGGAATAGATCAAAATGTCGTCCAAGTACGCTATTACGAAAGTGTCCAGCATGTCTCGTAAAATATCGTTCATAAGATGCTGGAATGCAGCGGGGGCATTTGCTAATCCAAATGGCATTACCAAATATTCGAAGTGCCCATAGCGGGTACGAAAAGCCATCTTCCACTCGTCCCCTTGACGTACGCGTAGTAAATTATAGGCTCCACGAAGATCCAACTTTGTAAAAAGCCGAGCCCCTTGGAGCCGGTTGAGCAGCTCCGGAATGAGTGGTAGGGGGTAGCGATTCTTGATGGTTACATTGTTCAGGCCCCGATAATCTATGCAGGGTCTCAATCCTCCATCCTTTTTTGGCACGAAGAATATCGGAGCCCCTGCAGGAGAGGTGGAAGGCCAGATGGAACCATTGTGGAGGGCTTCTTCTAGGTAGGCTCGGAGTTCAGCGAGTTCTGGTTTTGAAAGGGCGTAGATCCGCCCAAAGGGGGGTTCTGTGCCTGGAAGTAACTCTATGGGGCAGTCATATGGGCGGTGTGGAGGTAACTGTGCGGCCCGGGCCTTGCTGAATACCTCTTGGAACTCCTGATATTCCTCGGGCAGAGGGGTTCTGGGTGTCTCAATTGCCACCCCCAATGTCTTAGTAGTTGGAACAATGGGGGCTGCTGTTAGGCAGTTCTGCGCGCAATAGGGGGACGAGAACTGTAGTCGTCGCTGTGCCCATTGCACTAAGGGTTCATGCAGTATTAACCATGGGAGTCCCAAGACCACCAGNGGTTGCAACCGAGGTGCTGGGCGCCGATGGCGATCCGCATAGATCTTATACTGTTGTCGGGCCTTGCCTAACATGGTCTTGGCAAGGGAATGCACCTGTTGCAACTGTTGTGCCAAAACCCCAGCTGCTGGTACCGAAAGTAAGGGGAGAACGGGAAAGGTCATCTGTGGGTGATACCCGTATGTTATAAAAAAGGGGGAGTTCCCCAGTGAAGCATTTGGTGCGTTATTATATGCAAATTCTGCTAACGGTAACCAGGCATACCAATCATCTTGGAGGTAATCCATATAACATTGCAGATATTGCTCCAAATTTTGATTCACTCTCTCCACTTGCCCATTTGCTTGTGGATGGTAGACCGTGGTAGGTTTCAATTGTACTTGGAGGGCCTTGAAGAGAGCGGTCCAAAAGCGGGAGACGAATTGTGTTCCTCGATCGCTTATAATTTCTGCGGGCCATCCGTGGAGTTTAACAACATGTCGTATAAAAAAGAGGGCAGTACGATAAGCAGTTGGTAGCCCTTTACAGGCCACAAAGTGAGCTAACTTTTAGAAATGATCTACGATGACAAACACCGTATTGTATCCCCGGGATGGGGGCAATTCGACAATGAAGTCGAGGCCGATAGTCCTCCAGAGCCCCGCCAGCATTGGAGTAAGTTGCAAAAGGCCAGCGGGGGGTTGTCTGGGGACCTTTGTACGTGCGCACGTTGTGCATGCCTGTACATATTGCTGGACATCTTGATTTATGGAGGGCCACCAATACTGGCGCTGGAGAAGGGCCAAAGTTTGGGCTACTCCGGGATGCCCTGCTAGTGGTGCATCATGGTGGGCCCATAACAATTGCGCTTGGCAGGATGGTGGCACCACCACCTGGTGTTCCCTTTTCAGGAGTCCCATCGGTTTGTATGTAGGTGGAGTCAGGGACTGGTGCTAGTTCTTGGGTAGAGGCTTGCTGTAACTGAGCCAGAGACGGGATGGTGGCAGCAAACACTTGTGGTGCTAAAATGGGTCCGCTTAGATGGTTTCCCATTTCTCTTCCTTCATGATACCGGGAAAGGGCGTTGGCTAGTAAATTCATTTTCCCGGGTCGATACTGAATGATGAAGGAGAACCGGGCAAAAAACAGGGCCCAACGAGCGTGTCGATGATTGGTGATCTGGGTGGTTTGGAGGAAGGTTAAATTTTTGTGGTCGGTGGTAACCGTGACGGGGTAAGATGCCCCTTTTAGGTAGTGTCGCCATGTTTCAAAGGCAGCTTTAATCGCTAGTAATTCTCTGTCGAGAATAGTGTAATATTTTTCCGCCGGGGTAAGCTGTCTAGAATAGTAAGCACATGGTAGTGTTCTTCCTTCAGTTGCTTGTTGTAGCAATACGGCTCCAATGGCTATGCTGGATGCATCGGCTTCTACAAAAAATGGCTGGGCAAAGTCGGGGTGCTGAAGAAGTGGAGCCCTTGTGAAGGCTTTCTTTAAAAATTGAAAACTGTATTCCTGCTCTGGTCCTCACACATAGGGATGTTTTTTCTTGAGGAGTTGGGTTAAGGGCGTAGTTACTTCGGAATAATGAGGAACGTATTGCTGGTAGTAATTAATACTACCAAGAAAACGCTGTAAGGCTTTTACGGTCTTTGGGGGAGGCCACTGCTGAATGGCCAGAACCTATTTCTGGTCCATTTGGATTCCCGTAGAGTTGATCACAAACCCTAAAAATTCAATGGAGGTCAGATGAAACGCACATTTCTCTTGTTTGCAATACAGGTGGTGTTTTTGGAGTCGTTGTAGGACTTGTCGCACATGATTTACATGTTGCTTGAGCGACGTGGAATAGATCAAAATGTCGTCCAAGTACGCTATTACGAAAGTGTCCAGCATGTCTCGTAAAATATCGTTCATAAGATGCTGGAATGCAGCGGGGGCATTTGCTAATCCAAATGGCATTACCAAATATTCGAAGTGCCCATAGCGGGTACGAAAAGCCATCTTCCACTCGTCCCCTTGACGTACGCGTAGTAAATTATAGGCTCCACGAAGATCCAACTTTGTAAAAAGCCGAGCCCCTTGGAGCCGGTTGAGCAGCTCCGGAATGAGTGGTAGGGGGTAGCGATTCTTGATGGTTACATTGTTCAGGCCCCGATAATCTATGCAGGGTCTCAATCCTCCATCCTTTTTTGGCACGAAGAATATCGGAGCCCCTGCAGGAGAGGTGGAAGGCCAGATGGAACCATTGTGGAGGGCTTCTTCTAGGTAGGCTCGGAGTTCAGCGAGTTCTGGTTTTGAAAGGGCGTAGATCCGCCCAAAGGGGGGTTCTGTGCCTGGAAGTAACTCTATGGGGCAGTCATATGGGCGGTGTGGAGGTAACTGTGCGGCCCGGGCCTTGCTGAATACCTCTTGAAATTCCTGATATTCCTTGGGCAGGGGGGGTAAGGGTGTCTCAATTGCCATCCCCAAGGTCCTAGTGATTGGAACCATGGGGGCTGCCGTTAGGCAGTTCTGCACGCAATAGGGGGAAGAGAACTGTAGTCGTCGCTGTGCCCATTGCACTAGGGGTTCATGCAGCATTAGCCACGGGAGACCCAAGACCAGCAGGAAGAGGGGGGTGCAAACCACATCGAAACCAAGGAGTTCCTGATGATTCCCTATTGTACAGGTCAAGGGGGTGGTTTGGTGAATCACAGGGCCCGAGATGAGAGGTGATCCATCAATCGTATGGACAGCTTCCGGACGCGCCTTCATGCATGTGGGTACCCCATGTTGCTGTACTAGGGTGGCATCTATGAAATTTGCCGAGGCGCCAGAATCCAACAAGGCCCATACCACTAAGGACTGTCGTGGGGCGAGGGTTAAGGTGACGGGCACCCTCAGTTGCTGAGGCGCCTGCAATGTAAGGGAAGGGGCGATCTTTATGGTCGGGCGCTCCCCTGTTCGTCCCGGCCCTTGACATTTCCCTGCTGA
>QEPC01006715.1:5502305-5519319 GCA_003113815.1 Sphenodon punctatus | reverse complement strand
GAGGAGGATCAGGAGAGTAAGAGAGAAAGGAATTCACGAAGGTAGGTAACCAATTCTCCTTTCCAAGCGGCCACTTGTCCTCCATCGAGCAACCGTCCCACTGCAGCAGCTGCCTCTAGCAGCAGGAGCAGTATTGCTGCTAGGGGGGAGCAGCAGGAGCAGAAGCAGCAGCGTCAGCCCACAATGGAGGATCTGGGGTGGGGGCAGCTTGCAAGGCCATTGGCAGCTGGAGGGCGGTGTGGCTTTCAAGAGAAAGTCACGCACCTGTTGGGCGAGATGATCGCTGTCGATGGCCAGCCCTTCTCCATTGTCAGGGACACAGGGTTTAAGCGGCTGATGGCGTTCCTGGCCCCCCAATTTAAGATGCCATGCTGCACCACCCTCAGCCATATGGTGGTGCCAGGCCTGTACAGGGCATTGAAGGAGAGGGTGAAGGAGCAGCTGGCATTGGCAGGGACTGGGGGTGCCACTGTCCATTTTACAACTGACCTGTGGTCCTCCAGAAATGCCCAACATGCTTACCTGGCGGTGATGGCGCACTGGTGGGAGGACCCTGACTTGGCATTGGACAGTGGCAGGAGGGGTCCTGAAGCAGGGTATAGGTGGGCCCTGCTTCAGGTGGAAGTCATGGAATGCGCCCACACCTCTAAGAACCTTGAGGCAGCCCTGAACACCGTGGTGAGGGAGTGGGTTATGCCCCGGGGTGTGTCGTGACTGATAATGCATCCAATATAGTGAGGGCTGTCCATGATGCCAAATTTATCAGCATCCCTTATGCAGCACACACCCTCCACCTGGTGGTCATGGATGCTCTGGGCTTGGGGGAGAAGGGGATTGGGGCAGGCACCCTTAGCTCCCTGATAGGGCAAGGGAGGAAGCTGGAGGACTTCTTCAACAGGAGCGTGAAGGGCAGTGAAATCCTCTGGGCCAAGCAGGCTGAGCAAGGTTCACCAGGGCATCTGCTGGTACAGGATGTATCCACGAGGTGGCATTCCACCTTCCTGATGCTTGAGCGGCTTGTGGAGCAGAAAGCCGCCTTGCATCATGTGGAATTGGACACAGACAGTGGGGCACCTCCAGGTTTCAATGGGCCAGAATGGGAGATGCTGGCACAGACGGTCATAGTTCTCAGACCGTTCCATGAGGTGACAGAGACAATCAGCTCCTCCACAGCCACCATAAGCCAGTTCATCCCTCTGGTCCAGAGTCTCCATGGGAGTCTGGAGGAGATCATAATGCAGGTGCAGAATTGTGGCCCAAGGGGCAAGAAGCTGGTGGCTGAGGCGGTTGGGCTGGCGCAGAAGCTTAAAACAGGCCTGAGGGTGAGGTTCGAAAAGCTTCTGCAGTGGGGGGAATATGTTGTGGGAACAATGCTGGACATCAGGGTCAAGGGCAGTGTGGCACGCAAGTCACCCCTCTATGGCCCCTGGAAGGATGATCTTGTGGGGAGGGTCTGGAAGGCAGAGTGGACTCTGGAAAGTTCACGGTGCCAGCAGCCGCATCAGCAGCAGGACGCCCGAGGGGATCGTAGGAGTGGGAGCAGCCACCCCTCTCAGCCAGCGGGGTCTATTCTTGCCCCCAGCCTGAGCAGTAGCAGCTGCACCAGCAGCCACAGGATGACCAGCAGCAGCACCCATACTGTCAGCAGCTCCTCCTCTGCACAGCCCACAAAAGGGCAGGGACTGACAGCATGGCTGAGGTCAGTNCAGCACATAGGGATAAAAGATTGGAGGTCAAACAAAGCTTGTAACAATAAATATAACAAATTTAATTAAAACTATTTATATAACAATAACACAACAACAACAAGAACAATAACATTTTAAAAAACAAAAGCAAACATGTAAAGGAAACTTATAAAGTAAACGAAGAGTCTCTGGTCCTGTCTCCTGGGAATTGGGGGAAAGGAAACACCCGTTGAGGCACATCACAGGGCTGAGGGCCATCCACCCGGGACTTGTCCAGCTCTAAGCCATGGCTCACAGCAAACTGCACGGCCTCTGCCATGTCCATATGTCACCTGGAGACTGCCTGGTGGTACATTTTCACGCGGTTCAGCTCGGCGGAGGCATATTGGCCATATGCCTCCACTTTCTGCCGCTCGACCTGGACTGCCTGCAATTGTTCCACCAGGCTGTTCTCAAAGGCGGCAGAGGACTCCTGGATCTCCTTCACGTAGTCCCGAGTGGGCCGCTGCACTTTGCCCCGAAGGGCCTTGGCCTCTGCGTCCTCCCTGGGCCAGGGGGTCTCCACCTCGGGGCTGGAGGAGGGGAAAGGGCTTATATGCCACCGTTTTCAGGTTGCCTTCCCCCCCTTCTTCTGGCACTGAGGCTCCACAGCTGCCACTCGAGACTCTTCATCAGTGTCACCCTGCTGCCTCCCTCTGATGCCATGGATCTTCTCAATGTGATTGATGAGCCCCGACGTGGTCCCCTCCCTCTGCCGGCGTGAAACTTTCTTGCATATCTAAAAAGAGCATAAAAAGATGGGAACATAAGAAGTGCCATACTGTGTCAGACCAATGGTCTGTCAAGCTCTGCCTGCATTCTGTCCCCACAAGTGGGTGGACTGGGTGGCCAATCTCTCTCTGCAGGGGACTTCCATTCCTAACAGGTCATAGGGCAATTCATTCCCTATTGTTCCACTCCCCGTGCCTTACCTTGCATGTGGCGACTCTGTCGCCCTTGTCAAAATACCTCCAGACATCCAACCTTGACCACCGGATGTCTGGGGGTGTCACTGGTGATCTTGACCTAGGGGTCCTCCTTGGCCTTCAGTGGCAGCAGACCTGGGGCCGGCATCCGATTCCTCTCTAAAATGGGAACACATTAAGAACACCAAAGTAATATGCATTTAAGATGATGATGCCTCTAGTCCTCCCTACTTGGGGTGCTAGGGATTGCAACTAGAAAGCAAGTGCAAATCCTGCCCTCCTCCCTGGGGTGCTAGGGGATGATAGGGATTGCAACTAGAAATGAGGCCCTGGCTGGCACATGCAAATCCCACCCTCCTCCCTGGGGTGCTAGGGGATGCTAAGTAAAAAAAAAAGTTTACAAACCTGGTGGCAGCACCTCCTGAGGCTTGCTCCTCATCCGAGGAACTGGTCACCACCACAGGAGGTGTACTACGTGGTGGGACAGCGACCTNGTGGCAGCACCTCCTGAGGCTTGCTCCTCATCCGAGGAACTGGTCACCACCACAGGAGATGTACTAAGTGGAGGGACAGCGACCTCCTCCTCCTCGACTACAAAGTTGGCCCCCAGCCGGGGAAGCAACACGGCAGCCTTCTTCAGGTGGAAGCCATGGATGGCACCCACACCACTCGGAACATCGAGGTAGCCCTGACCACCATGGTGAGGGAATGGGTCACGCCACGTGCACCCTTCACCAAGGGGTGTGTGGTTTCCAAACGGCTGAACCGAATGGCTGAACCCAAATGGACAACCAGGGCGAGGCCGCTCTGCTGCCCGTAAGGCAGCCAATGAGGCACGTGGCAGGGTCCGTGCCATCAGAGTCCCAGCAGTGGGCAGAAGCAGCAGCCCAAGCACATCCCCATGCCTCATGATGTGAAGGTCTGGTAATGTTGGGTCTCACTCTCCCAGCACTAAGGGCCAGGGGGTTGGGCATCCCCTCCTGGCAGTAGAAGAAGCTGTGGTGGCTGTGTCATCTGCGGTAGCAGGTGATTCAGGGAACGAAGTATCCCAGCAGGGGACAGCATTGTCCCCCGACTCCCCCATTGTTGAGAGCCCTGCTAGAGGCAGGGCCTGATCCTCGGGCACTGGCAGCAGGGAGCATAGCAGCAGCAGCAACAGCAGCTATAGGGGACAGGGGGGGAGTGCTGCTCAGAATGGGAGCAGCATGGGGAGTCCAACAGGCTCCGTCACTCTGTTTGTGGATGGGGACAGCGATGCAGAGATTTCTGTGGAGGAGGTGTCTGTATCTGGTGCTGCTGAGGTGATGGCTGTCCCTCAAAGAAATGTGTAACCAGTGACACCATGTCCTGCCCCTCCCAGGAGTGTGTCACCCAGTGCGGGCCAGAAGGCAGGAGGGGCTAAGAAATCATGGGTCTGGGAGAATTTTAAGGTGGTGCAGGGGGATGATCCCCGGGAGGTGCGGTGCAATTTTTGCAGCAAGGTGGTGAAGCGAGGGAAGGTGCTCACCAACCTAAGAACATCCGCCATGTCCAGGCATCTAAAAACATGCCACAGTGCCGCTCTGCTAAGCGGGCAGGCTGGGTAAGTGGACACAAGTGGGTTCCCATTCTCCTCTTACCTCCTTCTCCTCCTCCGCTGGGTAGCTCTGCTGATGGCCGATAGGAGGCAGATGACTGATTTCTTTTATGCGCATGCGCGCCAGGAGCTACCCGGTCCCCCAGTCTTGTCANAACCATCCTGGCTCCATGGGTGCCGTTTACAGGCAAATCCTGCTGCTGCTGTCTCTGCTGTTCCACGGGTTCTGTGCATGGGCAATCCAATGTCCGCTGCTGCTACTGTCAATGCTGCCTCTGCTGTCCATGCCACGGTTCCTGTGCCCGGTCAATCCAATGTCTGCTGCTTCTGCTCTCTGTGCTATGGGTTCTGTGCCAGAGCAATCCAATGTCTGCTGCTTCTGCCAATGCTGCCTCTCCTGTCTGTGCCACTGGTTCTGCTACAAGGCAGTCCAATGTCTGCTGCTGCTTCCAATGCTGCCTCTGCTCTCTGTACCATGGATACTGTTCCCAGTCAATCCAAAGTTTGCTGCTTCTGCGACTGCTGTCTCTGCTGTCTGTTGCACTGGTTCTGCTACAAGGCAATCCAATGTCTTCTGCTGCTACTGCCAATGTTGCCTCAGCTCTCTGTGCCATGGGTTCTGTGCCAGGTCAATCCAATATCTGCACCAGATGCCAATGCTGCCTCTGGGAAATATGATGTCTGCTGCCACTGCTGCCTCTGCTGTCTGTGCCATGGGTTCTGTGCCCTGGCAATTCAATGTCTGATGCTTCTGCCAATGGTGCCTATGTTGTCTGTGCCACGGGTTATGTGCCCAATCAATCCAATGTCTTCTGCTGCTCCCATTGCTGCCTCTGCTGTCTGAGCCATGGATTCTGTACCCGGGCAACACAATCTCTGCTGCTGCTCCCAATGCCGCCTCTGATGTCTGAGCCATGGGTTCTGTTCCCGGGAAAACCAGTGTCCATTTCTTCTGCCTCTACTGTGCCATGGGTACTGTGCTCCAGCAATCCAATGTCTGCTACTCCAGCTCCAGAACCTGCCATCAGGGATCTGGATCCAAGTCACTGGCAGGGTGGGCTGTCCAATATCTAGAAGCTGCCACTCTAGCCCCAGGACCCATCAGGGTTCTGGTGCATGTCATTCCACTCACAGAGAGCCATTTTCCAACTGCAATTGTTAGGAGAAAATTGATCATGGAAGTACCTGCCTCATTCCTCATCAAGTCCTTAGATCTTTCTGCCATTGACCATCCTAAATTGCCCAGGATCACAGATGACTCTAAATCTAATGGTGAGCCTATTCTGGCATTCCAGTCACCAGCCATGACAAGTAGTTATGTAGGAAACTTGCTCTCCAATTGGCTCAAGAGCTCATCCAACACAGGCCAGATATCTGAGTCAAAGAAAGCTACTGATCCTCAATGGAAGTGGCCCAAAGGACTCGGAGGGAGAGTATACCTTTCTTAATGCCAATGGCAGGAGCATAGTGGATTACATAGTGACCCGGGTTAACTCCTGGTGCAGATTTGAGGATTTTGCAGAAGTTTTTGGCACAGAAAATGATGATATGGCCCTAACTATCAATATTAGAGAGTGCCTCTCGGACGATCTGCCTAAATTCCGGAGGAGGAAAATTCCAGAGGGCCCTTATAAAGTTTGGATCAGATGGAAGGGCTCCTTAGTAATTGATTTGCTGACCCTGCTGTGAAATTATGATCTTTCTCAAATTTGTGAATCTATGTTATTGGCAGGCGCTAATGAAATAGAAGCACTACAGAAGAATTATTCTTTTTTAGTGGCACTGGTCACCAACATTCTATCTTCTGAGAAGAAGTCAGTTAGGTACCCAGCTTGCAGCTGATTTGACCAAGAATGTAGACTAGCCAAGCACAGGCTGGTCTCTGCAAAGTTAGTTTGGGCAAAGGATTACTCTAATTGCACTAAATTATGATTTCAGGAGACGAGGCGTTATTACAAGGGTTTAGTGAAGGGGAAGAAACTTCACTATACCCGTCTGATCTGGGCAAAAACCAGGTGGCAGTTGCACTTAAGGACTCCAGAGCATTTGGGGCTCTGATTAATAATGGCCTTCGTAGCAATTCTACAAATCAGCCAGCTGCTATCGATGAGGAAAGCTGGGTACTCTTCATTGAGTCACTCTTCTCCTCACACTCTGAGGAGGCAGATTCTGATTCTATCATTTTTGCCAGGTACCTTCAGACATCAGGCAAGGGGTTTTTAGATCCATATGTGAGTGAGGCTGAGGTGAGCTTGGTACTCCAGAGCCTCAAACAGGGCAAAGCGCCTGGTGGTGACTTTATAGTTGCAGAAGCCTTACAAGTTTGCCTAGATTGGTGGTCTCCCCTACTGGCTAATTATTTCACTCAAATTAACAAAACTATGAGAATACCTCCTGAATGGGGCCTATCTATGATAGTCCCAACTTTAAAGAAAGGTAATCCTAAAGACCCGGGATGTTACTGCCCTATCAGTCTCCTTCCAGTTATAGGGAAGGTTTATTCCAGATTCCTTCTTCGCCATCTGGAGGCATGGGCTTATGGGCAGAATATTATTCTCCAGGAACAAGCTGGTTTCCAAAAAAATGCTTCCACCTTGGACAATTGTTTTGTTATATCTCATGTAATGGCCAAATATTTGAAGATTAGGGCAGGAATGCTTTTTTTTTGCATTTATTGATTTTCGCAAAGCTTTTGATTCGGTTCCCATATCTAAACTTTGGAGCAAGTTGCATAAACTGGGTATGGATTACCATCTTTTGGCCCTTCTCATTTATGTTCATGCTTTCAATTCTGCTAAAATCAAGTTGGCATCCGAGGGGAAACTTTCCAGGCCTATTCGCATTCTGCGGGAGGTTAGGCAGGGATGCGTCCTTGCCCCCATTGTATTTAATCTCTAGCTAAGTGATCTTATTGCGAATTTGTTGGCATCTGCTGGCCATCCCACTAAGGTTAAGGACAGACCTTTGCCCACTTTGATGTGTGCAGACGACATTGTCCTAATGTTACAAACAAAAAAAGGCGTGTGTAACCAGCTGGAGAGCCTAATAGTTTATTGTGTGGAGAATGAACTGGAAATCAATCCGCAAAAATCACAGATTATGGTGTTGGGTAAAAAAAAAGCTACCAGGCACAAGTGGATCATAAAGGGAAAGGAATTTGCCCAGGTTAATTTCTACGTGTATCTTGGCATGGTACTTACTGAAAATGGATCATGGGGTAAACATAAGAAGTTGATAGCCTTAAAGGCCACTTGTAGTTGCGAATGTAATTTCCCGGCTTGCTGTGAGATCCCCTGGGGTTAATACTTCATCTATTCTGATTGTCTATAGAGCTAAGGTACAATCCCTATTGACCTTTGGCTCTGACGTCATGCCTGGCTTGGATTTTCAGACCCTGGAGGTTATTCAAAATAAATTTCTGAGGAAGTTGTTAATGATCGCACAGAGTGATCCAGCAGCTGTTGTCAGGATGGAGACAGGTACCCTGGCAATTGACTGTTTGGACTGGCAAGCAGCCCTTCAGTACTGGATAAAGGTAGCTAATCAGTCTGAGCTACTGCTACCCGCCCTGTGCCTTAGGGAGGAACTGGAGCTGCAGGGAGGCCTTTTGTATCCATGGATCTCCCAAATATTTAGTTATCTGAGGCAGTCTGGGTTCTCAGTCTCCTGCTTTTGCGGGAAAAGTATTGCCTTGCAGAAAAATCTTATCAAGCTCAGGACAGGCGATATTTCCAAGCAGGATGATCTGGCGGTAATATCGGCTTGGAGGGTGGCACCATGCTTGCAGAATATTATGCTTATGCACAGATTCAAACCCTATCTGGATGGTCTGGTAGAACCTCTGATATGTAGAGTCTTACTATAACTCAATTCCAACTGTTTGAGTCTGCTGTTGTACAAGGGAGATAGCTTAATGTCCCTTATGAGAATAGGCTGTGTCCATGTGAAAACTTGGTAGTGGAGGATTTAAAACATCTCCACTCTATGAGGGGCCAAGACAAACATGGCTTGCCCCAATTTTAAAGGGGAGGGAATATTTACCAGCTCTCCAGAAAATTATAATTTTGTTAGCAGATCAGGACGAAACTACCACAAAGGCAACTGCTACATTTGCCTTCCTGGCTACCAGGACTTGTAGCGCCATGCTTTCGTAGTCTTGTCCTACTCCTGTTTTTGCTCTGCAATGCTTATGTATTTTTATTTTTGCTGGAGATCTCCCTGTATGTTTTTATTGTGTATACTATATTTTATTGTTTACTTTTGCTTATTTTTTCTGGCTATGGCGAAAGCTGATGCCTAATAATAATAATAATAATAAACTTACTTCAACTGCATCAACAAACAGCCACTCCAGCCCCAAGACCCGCCGTCATGGTTCTGGGGCCAAGTTACAGGCAGGGAGGGCTGTCCAGTATCTAGAAGAAGCTGCCACTCTAGCCCCAGGACCCACCATCAGGGTTCTGGGGCCCGTCATTCCACTCACAGAGAGCCATCTTTCAACTGCATCAAGAAGTTGCCACTCTAGCCCCAGGTGATCTCTATCATCTGTACAGTCAATATTTTCCATGTTTTTAAACTCTCTACTTTTCAGTTTCTTCAGATTTTTCACCCATTCCTGACCATCTCTCTTTCTAACTCCTCAAATAATGTTCTTGAAACCCTCTGCAGCTTCCTTACATATTTTGGGGGAGCCTTTTGCTAGTTTCTAAATGGTATGCCACCAAACTGGAAGTAGAGCCACAAAGAGGTTAAAATTTCCCCCTTATTAAAATATTGGTACAGATCAGCACCACAGAAAAACCTTATTTAACAAAGCTATCAACTTCCAAAGATTAGACTGAACATAAATAATGCATGCATTCTCTCCCAAAATAGTTTGTAGGGTTTGGTTGTGTTTTTCTGTAAAGAAAGAATAATTTCAACACAAACTTAACTGTAAAGTAACCTCAAAAAAGCAGTTCAACTCCCACTGAATACATGAAAGATGGGTAGCGGTCAGCAACTTAGGAAGGGTTGTAGGGTTTTTTAAAAACAGGCACTAGGGATGGGCGAATGCGGTTCAGATGTTCGGCGTTCGGACCAAATTTGGTCTGTTCAGATGTCTGAACCGAACTTCCGAACCGAACTCTCGAATGACCGAACATTTCGGTCGTGTTCGAATGAGTTCAGATGCGTTCGGAGGCAGGAAAAACGTCTTTCCAGGGCCGAAAATAAGGTTTCAGTTTCGGTCTTGTTTCAGTTTGGTTTCAGTTTCGCTATTTTTGAATGTTCGGCCAAGTTCGGTCAAATCGAATTTGGCTGAACCAAACCATCGAACCCGACCTCAAGTTTCGAACCGAACGGCCGAACATCCAAACCACGTTCTGGTCGCCCATCCCTAACAGGCACTACTTCAGATGTGTGATCATATTACAAACCTCTTCTCTATTCCTGCATTTTAGAAATTGGGGAAGGGGTGGTGGTGGTAAACGTTATACACCTTGTATTTATAAGCGCCGCATGAGTATGGAGTGGGAAGACTTTACCAAACCCCGTCCCCCCCTTCAGAGGCAAAGGGAGGAAGAAATGACGAATGAGTCCTAACCATCTCGGCACTTAGAACGGCAGGAAGGGAACGCAGGAGGAATGGGCTCTCGCCTCAATTTGTTGGGGGGTGGGATCTATCATCCTCCCTGGCTCGATGCTGAGGCTTGGGCATGTCTGTCCTGATGGCATTGAGCTCCACTCTAGCCTAAGAAGTACTCTCCCCTTTGAGAGTGACAGTTCTACCCAAGCCTTTCTAGTAATATGAGACAAGTCCATTCAGGGATGGAATGCAGGGTGACATGGTGAGAATGATGAGAGCCAGCACGAACAACCTTTTTTAATTAGGTAGCTACCTGCTGCTCATGGGGAGAGAGAAATATAAGAGAGAGATATCCTCTCCCCACAGCTAGAAGGAGAGACAGACACGATCCCACCCATGCTGTCACATGCACTATATGGTCAGAGAGAGAGAGAGACAGACAGAGGCTCCCCGCTAGAACGAGAGAGATCATCATCATAAATTTTATTGTTAAGGCCACATGGCCCATTACAATACAAAAAATAAAATCAACTGAAACATAACTATGTATAAAAAATATTCATTTACATTTAATACAACATAAAATCTCAGGGAGAATAAAGGGAGTAGGAGAGGAGGGAGGAAAAAGAAACAACTAACCCTGCATCTTGTCTTCTCCCCTCCTACTCATTTTCATTTCTGACCTTCTCCTTCCCTTGACTTGTTATTTGACTTTCTGTCAGCCTGTACTCCCCCCAAATTTTCGTCACCCTCTTTGCAAAGATTGCTACCAATTTTGTTCTTGCAGTATTAGTATTGCCCAGGAGATAAATAATTTGCTGGATATTAGACCTCTGCCCGTCATCACCTAAGGCCAGGCACAGTCGATCGCGCACATTTTTATAGAGTGGGCATCATACTATAAAGTGACCTACATCCTCCACCTCTCTGCCATAGGGACATATGCGTTCAACATAAGGTACCTCATGATACCTCCCTTGTACTACGGCAGTATCCAGCGTTTGCAGTCATAGACTGGTGACCATTTTCCAAAGTTGAGGGTCCATCTTACAGTGAATATATGCTGCCCCACCCCAAAGGGAGGAATCAGATATTTATAGAGTGGGGAGATAAGGGATTTCGAGGCTACCATTCTCATTTGCTGTCTATCTACATCCCCCATCCGTAATTTGATGTGCCTAAGCACCTAACTGCTGGGCTTGTTCTGGAAAAAATGCCCTGGAGAAACCCAGAACCTGCAAGCGTGATTGCACCGCCACCCACCAGCTGTCTTTCCCACACTAGCTGTCTTGTTGTTTCTTTCGCGTAGCAAGCCCCACCAGGGATGTAACTTCATAATCCCTCAGCTATGCCCAATAGTTTAACATGTGCAAGTTGATTTGCGCTGTCAAGGATTTATTGCCGAGCTCTAGATTTACAACAGCAGCGATAACTGAAGGAGGCACTGCTAAAATCCATCTCCAGCATTTGTTAGCAATTGGTTCCAGGCTAGTCCCCGTAGATCTATCGTGGCCCCATATCTGAGCACCATATAACATTCTTGCCATCAATCTAGTTGTCATTATTTTCTGGGTCGCCTTTATAGATTGTTGACCGTGAGCAAAAAAGAATCGCTGGATAGCCATAGATTCTACTCTTGCCCTTGTTTTGGCAGCCAAAATATGCACCTGCCAATTTCCATTGTAGGCAAAGATTATTCCTAGATATTTGTACACCTTTGTCTGTTCCAATTTGTGCCCTTGTAGGAACCACCTCTGTCGTATAAAATGCTTAGCAAAAATCACGATTTTAGTCTCATTATAATTTATCTTAAGATTCCTACTACTGCATCGAGTCCCAAAATCTTGTATCTCTCTATCCAAACCCAATTTACTGAGTGATAGGAGCACTCTATCGTCTGCATATAAGAGCATGAACACTCTCCTGGTTCCAATACACAGTGGATGACACCTTCCTATATCTGTATGTTCGAGAATAAGAGGGTTCACATAAATATTAAATAATGCAGGAGCCAATAAGCATCCTTGACGTACCCCACAGTATGTCTGTACTAAATCTGACAAGGTACCATTGGGGTGAACTCGCACCCTCAGTGCGGTCTCCGAGTATAACGATCGTATCAACAATATTAAACGTCTGTCTAGCTGTAACCGACTCAGCTCCTCCCATAATTTCACCCTACAGAGCAGGTCAAATGCCGAAGCCAGGTCAATGAATGCTGTATATACTTTCCAATTTCATTGCCTATATTTCTGAATTATATGATCTAAAACATAAGCTTGATCATTCGTCGACCTGCCTTCTCTAAATATAGCTTGTTCCTCCGCCAAAATGCCTTCTGCTACTATCCAATATTGTAGCCTATTCAGAAGCAATCTATTATATACTTTCAGGATAATACAAAGTAAACTAATTGGTCTATAGTTCTTAGGATTCATTTTGTTGTCCTTTTTAAAAATAGGGACGACAATATTCATTTTCCAACTATCCAGGATCCAAGCGGAGGCATTAATTAAGGTAAATAGATGGGCAACAGCACACATCCACCATTCAGGTAGCATTTTAACTACTTCGCCCCTTATAAGTTCTACTCCAGGAGATTTACCATTCTTTAGATTCCTTATAGCCTCCTCTACCTCTGCAACAGTAACTGGTTCCCACTGTGGTATAGAATCAACATCCCACAGCCTATTGCTATCCTGATTAAGATCATTAAACAGATCTGAAAAATATTTGGTCCAGGCAGATGGTGCGATTACCATTTCTCTTTTCTGCATCCCCTGTCTCTATTTTATTTACCATCTGCCAAAACGAACGAGAGAGATGGGGGGTGGAGAGGGAGAGGTAGGTGTATCGAGCTCAAGCTGCCACCTGCCAGAACCAGAAAGAACTCCCATCTGTGCTCATGTGCCCAATCGATGCCCATTGGCCATTACCCACATCCAGCAGCAAACCTACCAGAATCAGATGGAATATATCAATATAACACAACATATTATATGTGCCTGCCTGCCTGCCTGCTTGCCTGTGTGCGTTCCTGTACCTGCTGCTACCACCTATCGCTTGATTGAATGAAGTGTGCCCAACCTTGACAACCAATGTCTACTGCTGCTAGTTCCAATGGCCCCATGGCCTATATGCTGTATTTGATTTGATTTTTATTTACGGCCTCAGCCAAAAAAAAAATTAAAACGTGCTATAATAACAATAGTAGCATATACATGCCTTGTCTCTATAACAATTTGGATGGATAGATAGATAGATATACAAAACACATTTCACAACTCTAAAAACAAAAATAGAATATCACCATGTGGTATGAGAAACACTAGGTATAGTTCCCTTCGGGTAAGGAACCATTTCAGTACTTCCTGTGTCAGGATATCCTTGACCTTTATGCAAGTTCATTTACCCGATGGAGAACCTTGAATTTACTTCAGAACTTCTCATTAAGCTGCTCCTTTCTCTGCATCTGAGCTGCATACAGAAACCTGGACTGCACCGTAATGGTCTCCATATTCTTATCTTGTAGGAGCATTACAGTTCTCCTATACAGGGTGCCGCCTAATCTTGATACCTCTAAAGGGGTCAGCCATATCTTTCTTTCTATGACATAAAACTGGCATTCCCAGAGGATATGGATCAGATCTTCAATTCGGCCTGCATTACATGGGCAGAGTCTTTCAGCAATTGGGACCTGCGCCCATCTCCCTTTCTGGAGTTTAGAAGCTAACTGGGAGAAATACATCCTTGAGATCACTTGCCTCAGGTGATATTGGGGCATCCCCAGGTAAATTGCTAGGAATTCCAGCTGCAGACTGTATTGGTTAAATAAGATGTACTTATACTGCCCCACCCCGGCCCTATCCTCTTGCATGGTGGAGTCTACCACTCGCTGCTCAATTAGATGTTTTTCCAATCCCAACGGGATTGGGTCCACATTTTCCATCAAATGACCAAGTTCCAAATTTACCATTTCTTCCTTCACTTCACTTAACCAAGTTCCTTCCCCTCTGGGTCTGGCAACCGTCTCCATAAAAATTCGCTTAGGATATCAGTTAGGAAGGAGTGCCTTAACTTTTAGCCATTAGGACAATGCTTTCAGTTTGGCTTTCATAATTATGTTTAGTGTACCAGTCTCCACTCTAACCAACGCTCAGACTGTAGACCTTTGTACACCTATTAATGTCTTAATAAAAGCTGCCTGAGTTATTTCGAGGGCATCACATGCCCTACGATCAAGACCCCATAGCTCTGCTCCATACACTAGTGTGGCGTCCAATTTTATTTCAGCCACCTTCAATGCCTCCCTACAACCACGTTTCCCTATTTGATTGTAGAAGGAGAGAATCCCTCCACCTACCTGGTCAGTCTTCAGTCTTATCCTCTGAATGTGGTCTCGCCAGGTCAGGGTTTTGTTAAATGTAAGGCCTAGATATGCTGTATGTGCCAAGGGTTCTGTACCCTGGCAAACAATGTCTGCTGCTGCTAGTGGCCTGGCCCCAGGTCTATATGCTCTATGTGCCAAGGGTTCTACCCTGGCGAACAATGTCTGCTGCTGCTAGTGCCAAATGGCCCCCAGACCTGGCCTATATACAGTCTGTGCCAAGGGTTCTGTACCCCGGGTTGCCACCAAGCTCAAAACCTGCCTCAGCCCACCTTCCTGCCTCTCATGCTACGCTGCCTGTCTGCCCACCCAAGTTGCTTCCCATAGAGAGACAGAGAGAGAGAGAAATAAGACAGTTCTACCCAAACCTTTCTAGCAATATGTCACCTGCACTATATGACGAGAGAAAGAGAGAGAGGTTCCCAGATAGAACGAGAGGGATGGGGGTTGGAGGGGAGGGGAGGTATATCCAGCTACCCTGACTGCCACCTGCCAGAAATATGAAGAACTCCCATCAGTGTTCATGCACCCAATTCCCATTGCCCACATCCACCAAGCAGCAAACCTACCAAAATGAGATGGAATATAACACAACGTATTATATGTGCCTGCCTGCCTGCCTGCCTGCACCGGCATTCCTGTACCTGCTGCTACCACCTTTGCACGATTGAATGAAGTGTGCCTCATAAACTTTAGGATTTATGCTGTCATTCCACTATCGCTGAATCAGTCATGCCTGCCCATCCCAGGAACCATCAACTAGATTCTGAGACCATCATTCCAGTCACTGGGGGCTGCACGAAGCCTGGTGCCCGCACACCAGTCTGAACCCCCCCAACAGCCTACTCCTCCACACCCACCCGTGGATGCCCGCTGATGCTGCTGTAAATAAAAGCCCCTCCAACCAGCTCCTGCTGTCCACTGCCAAGGAGCCTGTCTCTCTTTCTCTGTCACACCCACCCACACAAACACAAGCCCTGCACCTCCTGGGGGGCTGTAAGCAAGTTGAAACCCTGCTGCTGGCACAGCACATCTTTGGGTTAATAACTATGCTGCATGGGGTGGAAGGTGCTGCTGGTAGGGATCGACAAGCTGTATGATATTCTGCAACCAGCCAGCCAGAATTTCAGCATAGAGGGATAAAAGATTGGAAAGGTCAAATGAAGCTCATAGCAAATAATACAACAAATGTATTAAAACTATTTAAATAACAACAACAACACAACAACAGCAACATTCTGAAACCAAAAGCAAACATTCAAGGGAAATTTATAAATTAAAATATGAGTCTCTGGGCCTGTCCCCCAGGACTTGAGGGAAAGGCAACAGCCATTGGGGTGCATCACAGGGTTGAGGACTGGCCACCTGGGACTCTTCCAGCTCATAGCCGTGGGAGACGGCAAATGCACGGCAAATGCCACGGCCCCTTGCATGTCCTGATGCCATGGCAAATGCCATGGCCCCTTGCACGTCCCGATGCCACCTGGAGAGCACCTGGTGGTACATTTCCAGGCATCCACCTTGGCGGAGACGTACTGGCCGTACGCCTCCACCTTCTTCCTCTCCACCTGGACCACCAGGCTTTGCTAGCATGTGCAAACCCTACCCTCCCTGGGGTTCTAGAGAATGCTAGGGGTTGCAACTAGGAAGGCCCTGGCTGGCACTTGCAAATCCTGCCCTCCCTGGGGTGCTAGGGGATTCTAGGGGTTGCAACTAGGAAGGTCCTGGCTGGCACGTGCAAATCCTGCCCTCCTTGGGGTGCTTGGGATGGCAATGGAGAGACCCTGGATGCCACGTGCAAATCTTGCCCCCCCTGGGGCGCTAGTGATGGCAATGGGATATGTGATCCTGGCTGGAAAGACCCTGCCCTTATTTGGGGATGCGTAGGGAATGGGATGGCAACCCTTGCTAGCCTGGCACATGTTTGGGTGGGGTGCTGCTTGTGCCAGAGCCCCCCCACTACAGTACCCTCTCTCTCTGTGGCAGATATCTGCTGTCACCAGCTGATGCCCACTGTTTGTGCCTGACTGATGCCCACCACCCACGCACCAACTGCATGCCAGTGAGCTTGCTCCTCTAACGGATAGAGCCTTTCTTGTCCTCAAAGTAAAAAAAAAAGTTTACAAACCTGGTAGCACCTCCTGAGCCCGTCGCTTGCTGCTCATCTGAGGAGCTGGGCACCACCACCGGAGATCTAGGGGCAGTGATCTCCTCCTCCTCCTCCTCCTCCTCCTTAGTGGGATCCTGTTTATCACTGGGATAATTTGCTCACTGGGATCCTGTTTATCAACTTTGTTTACTGCATACCAAGCACCATTCATTTACTACCGACCGCATTACAAAGGGTAACAGTTTACTTCTGTACTTGCTATTTCTGCAATTCTCCAATCAGAATTGTTGTTCTATGTTGTTCCCTTTGCTTTGACCAATCTGTAACTGGATTGCACATTTGTAAAGGAATCTGTTATGCAGTTGCAGAAGCAGATTGGTCAAAGCAAAGGGAACAACACAGAACAACAGTTTCTGATTGGAGGCACTGGAGCTGAGGTTAAGAGGCACTGGGGGGAGGTTAAGAAATGAGCTATTTGCAGAGTGATTGGTAGGCATGGGCGAACAGATCGCGGTTCGTGTTCGGCCATTCGGTTCGGCCGCGATCGGTTCGTGTGTTCGCGTTCGGCCGTTCGGTTCGGCCGCGTTCGGTTCGTGTGTTCATGTTCGGCCGTTCGGTCGTGCCTCGCGTTCGCGTTCGCCCGTTCGGTTCGGCCGTTCGTGTTCGCCCGTTCATGTTCGGTTGTTCGGGCAGGTCGTACGTTCGTGTTCGGCCGTTCGGTT
>QEPC01006715.1:5482438-5493688 GCA_003113815.1 Sphenodon punctatus | reverse complement strand
GACTAGCTCAGAAGGTGTTGGGAAGGGGGGAGGCAGATAATTAGTTTTGTTTCTTGCAAGCCTCTCCACCCCTGGTGCCTGGAAGTCTGCTCCTCAGTGACTGACACCTCCCTGTCATGTTTGACCTTCCAGTGAACCTTTTTTTGCCACCCGAACTCACCCGAACGCGATCCGAACTGACCGAACTGTTCGGCCATTTTGCCGTTCGGTGTTCGGTTTGTTCGGTAAGTTCGGGTTCGGGTTCGGGTTCGTGTTCATGTTCGGTCATCCGAACAAGCTGAGTTCGGGCTAAACTCTGAACTTCCAAACTGTGTTCGCCCATCCCTAGAATTTTCGAAGTCGGCTCTGATCGCCCATCCCTAAAAGATAATATTCCATTTAGTTCAATGGGGTTTGAATTTCTGAACTTTGTTTGGAAGTTCGGAGTTTGGACTGAACTCAAAAAGTTCGGTTGGCCAAACTGAACTTCCGAACTGAACCGAATTTCTGAACCAAACCGAACTGAATTTCCGAACTTGGTTCTGTTCGCCCATCCCTACCCAAAACACGCTACACAGTTCTGTTGCAATGTAAAAGGCAATGCTGCAACCAGACAGGATACATTCATGCAAAGACTAGCCATTAGTGAACCAACATGTGGTATGGTTGCCTTCTTGCAACAGAAAAGCCTTGAAACTGGCACTGCAAAGAGGACATTTTAAAATGCAGGGAACATTCCAGCAAAAATTAGAAACCCTTCCATCAAGCCCCCTCCAAAAAAAAAAACCCCAAACAAACAGAAAGCAGACAATTAGGGTGACAGGGTGAAAAACAGCAAGGTCCAAGAAAATATTTTTAAGAAGAAGAGGCGAGACAGAACAGCCCTTCCAGCTGGGCTAACAAAATTAGTAATTAATCATGTAAAGCATGCCAGGGGGGTAGGGGGGAGGGAGGACAAAAGAAAGCACAAACAAACAATGTACAGGAAATCAGGGCAGGGAATTTGTTTTTTTCAAAACTTACCAGGTTTCTGAAAGAATGAGTCCTGTCCTTCTGATCACGCTAGTCTGTCTCAGAGAACCACCTTCCATTGTTCTTCCCTCCAACTTAAGTCCAAACAATGAGGCCAGGAACTCCAAACAAGTCCCCGGCCCCTCCCCTCTTGTAAAAAAGGGAGAGGGAGATATATATCTCTTCCCCCTACCATCCAGTGAACAGTGGGTGGAAGGAGAAAAGAGGAGTAATCTCTTTCCCTCCCTCCTCCCACTCTGGTATGGGAGGGGCAAGGGGGAGAAAGAGGAGCTATGGGATGGCCAGAGCATTTAGAAAAGGAACCCTGAAACGCCCCACTGCTTTTCTGGGCAGGCACCCAGCGCATGCTCCCTGGGGTCTTGGGGCAGGTCCTCTAAGTCAATTACCTCACCCACAAGGGAAGAATAAGGGAGAAAAAGGGGTCTAAACCCAATTTAATAATCCTATTATAACTATACAGTCTTAAAACATACACAAATCTACATCAGGGACAATGTCCTCAGCATCCATCTGTATACAATATATATTCAATCTAAATAATAAAATGCACAATATTATTTCCATTTGTGCAGTTCTCATCTATTTCCAATTCCCATCTATTGGAAATAGTATTGTGCATTTTATTATTTCTATTGGATATATATTGTATACAGATGGTGTGCGAAGGGACATTGTCCCTGATGTAGATCTGTATATGTTTTAAGACTGTATAGTTCTAACAGGATTATTAAATTGGGATTAGAACCCCCCACCCCGCCCAATTCTTCTCTTGTGTGTGAGGAAGTTGACTAGTAGTCTTTGATTAAGGGGATTTTCACTAGGTGTGGGACTCCAGGCAAATAATTGGTTACCTGTTTTATCGGTATTGGATTAATCCAATATTGGATTTATCGGTATTGGTATATCGTTTTTTTAACATTGTCAATTTTTCAGATCTTTAATATTGCGGCCATTGTTAAAATGACCGCAATGTTAAAGATATGAAAAATTGGCAATGTTAAAAAAATAATATACCAATACGGATATTATTGGTATTATCAAATTAATCCAATATCAACAATTATCGGCATTATCAGATTAATCCGATACCGATAGTCCCATCCCTAATTTTCACTGCCATTAAGAATTGGTGTTCTAGAGGTCCTCTAAGTTCCCACCTCCCTCTAGCTCTCTGGTCAGTCAGTGGAAAGCTAGAGGGAGGGGGGAGCAGCAGGAGGAGGATGTTTGTCCTCTCTCCCTCCTCCCCTTGCATAGTAACACACAAGGCAGTGGCTGTTCTTTCCCTGCAGGCTTTGTTTACATATCAGGTGTTAGCTTCTGGCTGCCTGACAGAGCTATGACTCATCGGCTTTGCAGGCAGTCAGAAGCAAAGAGTTAAAATGTAAACAAAGCCTTCCGAGACTCAGCGCTGCCGCTGGATCAGCTGAGTAGCAGCCTGGCTTCCCAGAAAGGATGGGGGGACCCCTGAGGGGCTTTGGGGGGCATCTTGTTGGGAGCCCAATGTCTTCCTCGAATTGGTGGCTCATCCCCTGTGACCCTGCTCTGTCACCGTGTGGACCCCTGTCTGTTCAGCGGCCTGTGTTGTTGCTGGGTGCCTTGTGATGCCTGTGCTGCTCCTGGGGTGTTGAGTGCCTGCTCCCATGTCTCCCTCTGTTCCAGCCCCGGCCCCCCTCCTGTTTTGTTTCCCATTGTTAGCCTCAGTGCCCCCCTGGTGTCCTTTCCGCTCTCTGTTGGGCTGCCCGGTGTGGTGTTCCCTGTGGCAGAAGCTGCCAGGAGAAAACCTGCCCTTTCCATGAGACCATCACTGACACCCTGGATTCCAGGTTGACTAGGACTGATTTCACAACTGGCCACATGGCAGGATTTCGCAATACCAGGGGAAGGGGCCTACAGACAGCATGGCTGGAGGGGTCATTCTCTGATTGGACTAGGTACAGCCAGGTAACCTCCCCCAAGGACCAATCACAAAAGAGAGGTAGGGGACTTTTAAAAAGAAAGACACACCTCTCAGGGGAGTCTTCCATCTTGTCTTCTGTTTGCTCTGGGATACTGACCTTTTGCTATGGAGCTAAGGGAATGGCTCCTGGCCTGTTTGGACTAAACTGAAACTAAGGACTGAACCCCTTTGCTGCAAGGCAAAGGTGCAACTAAAGCTGTGAGTAACTGAATGTTACATCTGAGGGTCCAATTTAGGCTAGATGCTACAAAAAGGCCATCGAGCCTGTGTCTGATCAATTGCTTTTGCTCAAGGATCCAAAGTACCTCACATGGCTGTTGCCTGTGATGCTGGGTTTAAAATACCATTAAAGTAATATTCCTTTTTCTGATCTAAAAGACCCGTGTGTGTGTGTGTGTCCGTGTGCGTGCATGTGTGTGTGTGTGTGTTAGCAAATACGCCTCTGTACGCTCAGGCATCAGAAATTGGGAACTGGTTTATCCTGGCTTGCAAACCTGGCTGTTTAAAGAAAAGGATAGAGGTCTCATTCTCCCCAGAGGGATGGGACTTGCAGTCTAAGTAAATATTCTGGACGGTGGTAGCGGAAAGATACCAGAGAAAAAGTGGGTAACAGGGTGCCGGGGGGCTGGGGTGAAACCCAGTGGGCTCCGTTACGCCACATTCCCCATCCCTCCTTGGGTGCCCCTGTGTGTCTCCCCCTTGCTCCCTTTCCCTTTCGGCTGTGCGTGTGCTCGCCGGCGTGTGTGTGGTCTGTGTTCGGTTCTGTCCGTGGCTTCCTTCTCCCTGTTGTGTGTGTGTGGCTCAGCCGTTCTCCTCCCTCCTCCCCCTCCCTTCCTGTTTCCCTGCGCTTTTTGCTTCCTTTGCCTCCGTCAGCCATGGTGGCTTCTGGGGGTTATTGCCATGGTCCGGGATCAGTGTCACGCCTGTTGCGCTATCCCGGATCATGGCCTGGCTGTCTGTTTCCTTGCCACGGTCCCGCTCCCATCATGTCTGTTTGGGGCCTGTCAGAACCATGGGTTGGGGTTGGGCGGCTAGCCGCAGTTGGGAATCCATTGTGGCAACCCAGGAGTGTGTAACATCTGAAATTACCCCATGTATTCCAATATAACAGTTTCCCCTTCTGAAGCCAAATTTCATTTTCTTAAAAATCACATTTTTCAGCAGGAAAATTTCAACTAGTTCTATTTGCTCTGGTGCTTTAAATTTGCGATAACTTGGTTACTTGATAAATACATACCGATAAAAGTGCTTACCAAAACTCTGGATGTTTTTAATAAACTTTAAAACCTTTTCAGTATTAGAAGTAAAATGAGTAACTACTATTACTACTGGTCTCTCTGTGCATGCTCAAAGTGGCCAACGGGGCCATTCTGCACATGCACAGCCCTTTCCCAAAATGGCACCTGCAGCATCAACACCATTTTGGAAAAGGGAAGCTGGACTGTGCGTGTGCGAACATCGCCAGCGCATGCTTAGAATAGCTGTCCTTTTCCAAAATGGTGCCAATGCTGCCAGCATCATTTTGGCAAAGGGCACCACATGGCGGAAGTAGCCATTTTGCACATGCACAGAGCGGATTTTTGAATTTTCTTGAGAATCTGGTGAGATCTCTAAATGTTACCAAGATCTTGTCAGATCTTGGTAACATTTCTTGATTCATGTGAGTATCTCATGAGAACTAGGAAGGGTTCTCGGTTCAGCCCTAGGCATGATGTCACTAATTGATCTGGCTAATAGTTTGAGAACCTCTAGGACATGGATAGAACTAAAACAGGTACGTGTGAAAATGGGTGCACACATTGTATTTACAGTGTTGAATTTGACTTGGCAATGTTGGATACTAATTGGTACCCGATTAGTGCCCGGTGGGCTACTTGATGTACTGATTTAGTGAACCTGTACCAATTTTCTGCCTCCTGTACTGATTTAGGGAACCCCGCCCCCCACTGTTTTCCATTATTGAAATCAGTTGAAAAAAAAGGAAAATATGTAACTCAATAATATTAAGGTATTTGGGGTAACTGGGTACCCTTCTTGTTATTCAGATAACAGTCGGGCACCCAGCAGACTACCAGAAATTGTAAGTATTACCATAGGTAATAAAAGTACCTATAAAAATTAGTGCAAGCTCTATGGTCTGGATAAGAGTTGGGAACAGGGGTGCTTAAGATATATGCTCTAGTGGTGTGTAATTCATTTTCATTTCTATAAAAATGAAAACAAAAATCCCATTTTCTATTTCATTATTACAATAATGAAGATGAAAAGAATAGTTCTGAAATTTTGGAATAAAAATGAAAATTTCAGAATTAAAAAAATTAAAATTTTGAGACATAAATTTCAGGTTGTAACTTCTTTGTTTTCTGTCTGATTTGCATGAAAGCTGGACAGAGTGTACCCCTCACAGAAGGGACCATCCCTGCCAGATTTTAAAATAACTGGATAAAGGGTCCTGATTTTATAAGCATCGTGGTTTGTGATGCATTTCTGTCTATAAAACGTTAGCTTCCCACATCTTTCCAGCTGTAAAATCTTTTCATCATAAATATCAGATAACTGGTTGCTATTTCATAAGCAATGTAAGTTTCATGGTTTGCGCACACATTTCCAGCTGTAACATCTTTGTTTTCCATCCAACGTAGACAAAAGCTGGACTTGTACCCCTTACCCTAAGAGATCATCCCTGACAAATTTCATGTGAGTATCTCATGAGAACTTCTCAGGATAGTGTGTCCTGATTTTGAAAGCAATTAAGAATTTGTGATTTTATCAGAAGTTGTGCAAATACTAGTTATGAAAATGTTGGGTCAAAAACAAAAATTTCAGGGCACAGCTGGGACTACAGGCAGCAAGACAGAGGGGAGGGGGAAGCACCCCAGAAATCAAGAGAAATGATTGACACATCCAGGCTGGCCAATTGGCATCCCTAACAAATCCTGCAGCACTTTGACAGAGGACATGAGAGAATCCCTTATTGGCTCTTTCCTAAATAAATTCTTCCAACTTCCCAGTAAAAATCAGGGGGGTTGGGGTGGGCAGATCATAGAATGTCAATGTGTGATTGCCATTTCTGCTGGCCAATTGGCATCACAAACCCATGTTATGTGACCAAAATAAGAGAATCCCTAGTACAGGCTCATTCTTGATGGTCTAGAGGTAAGACCTATGGGGTCAGAGGTCCTGGGTTCAAATTCCCTTTGGTGCTGTAGACTTCCAACTTGCCAGTACCCAGTTACAGCTATAAGGGAGGCTTGAGGGTTGGCATTGGGGAGCAAATATAAGCTGCTGCAGATCCCACACCATGGCTAGATCATGTGTAGCTTGTAGGTAGGGATGTGCGAACGTGGTTCAGAAGTTCAGAATTCGTCCCGAACTCGGTTTTTTCAAATGACTGAACTCGAAGCCAAACTAGAACCCACTGAACTGAACTTGATTCTGAACTCCAAAACGACCAAACAGTTCAGTCAGTTCTGATCGAGTTTGAATGAGTTCGGGTGACAAAAACGTGTCACTGGAAGGCAAAATGTGACAGGGAGGGGGGAGTCAGCTGAGGAGCAGACCTCCTGGCACCAGGGGTGGAGAGACTTGGAGTAGCAGTCAGCCTGCCCAGTCACCATCCCTTTTCTCTTCAGACCACTGGCTTGGCAGGCTGCGATTGGCCACGAGCGAGGCTGCACGGAGCCAACAGGGCTTGCTGTGAGGCAGGCGCAGCAAGTAACAAAACTCATTGCCCTCCCACCTTCCCAACACCTTCTGAGCTAGTCACTGTTCCTGACAGCAGGCGTTTCAGAAGGCTCCCTGTCCCAGCAGCTCCCAGCTCCCCAAGCCATTGCCATCCTCTTCATATTTCACCCATCCAACCCATTTACCTCCATATTATCATTTATTTAGCTTAGCTTAGATAGATTTAGGTGTTGTTTTTTGTTTTTACCTTTCCCTGTGTTCCCTGTGTTCAATCTTCCCTTCTCCTGTTTTAGGTTTTGGATTTATTTGGAGTAGGGTTATTATTAGATTGATTTTCATTTCAGTTTTGTACCCCTTCCTGTGTTCTTTGTGTTCCCCACTGTGTAATTGTGTTCCCCACTGGATGGATAGATAGATAGATAGATAGATAGATAGATAGATAGATAGATATGCATAGTAGTTAGCTTAGTTATAGAGATAGATAGAGATACAGTGTGTTTGTAGGACAAGGACTTTGTCGTTAATTACTAGGATATTCCATTTAGTTCAATAGGTTTTAGAATAGTTAATAGCAGTTAGATTTAGTGTAGAGATAGATATAATATTATATAAGAAATTTGAGTTAAAAAAAATTATTATAAAACCTTTTTCTGTTTTTGAGTTGAAAGACATGGAGAAGGGAAGTAGCAGAGGCCGATCTTCTGCCCGCAAGACAGGCAATGGGGCACGTGGGAGAGGTGGTGGTAGGGGCCATGCCCGTGGAGCAGCAGCAGGCAGCAGCAGCAGCAGCCCAAGCACATCACCACGCCCCAACTCAGCAGGCCTGATTTAGGACAACAGGCTTCAGCGGCTCAGCGGCACCTCCTGACAGTGCCCTCCACTGCCATGCAGGGCACTGGAAGGCCTACAGGACATGAGGCTGCATCTGTTTCTGCTGCTGCTAGTGCTGGAGCAGGTGCTGCTGTTTCCGATGTTCCTCCAGGGCCACCAATGTCCACCATTGTGGAGACGATCCCCAGCAGTCCAGAGCTGTTGGATCCCACCCCGGCTGCTAGAGGCAGGGCCCAATACCTGGGCAATGTCAGTAGGGAGAGGAGTAGCAGCAGCAGCAGTAATAGCAGCTTTAGTGGAGGGCACAGGGAGAGTGCCAGCAGCATGGCAGGCATGGGCAATCTAGCCTCAGGGTCCCAGTACTCCCCTTCACAGGACATCACCGTGATCACGGACAACAGTGAATCAGAGGCAGACACTAGTGCTGCAGAGGAGATGTCTGGAGCTGAGGCGATGCCTGACCATCCTCCCAAAGCTGTGTTGCCAGTGCCAACAAGTTCTTCCCCTCCCAGCAGCACTGACAGCAGTGCAGCACCCGGGATGGGCCAGAAGACAGGAGGGAGGGGAAACCCTCCTTCTGGGAACATTTTAAGCTGCTGCAGGCAGATGATCCCAGAGAGGTGCAGTGCACTTTGTGCAATAAGCTGGTGAAGCGTAGGAAGGTGCTCGCCATCCTTGGGACAACTGCAATGGTGAGGCACCTGATGTCATGCCACAGTGCTCTGCTGCTAAGCGGGAAGTCAGGGAAAGTGGATGCCAGCGTGTTCCCGACAGCAGCAGCGGCCGGTCGCCCAGCTCCTTCAGCAGGCAAGCATCCTGCACCAACTTCTGCCTCTACCAGCAGGAGCAGGGGGGAAGAACAGCAGCAGGAGTCTCACCAGCAGCGTCAGTCCACCATGGAGGAGCTGGGGTGGGGGCAGCTGCCAAGGCCATCAGCAGCTGGAGGGCGGCGTGGCTTTCAAGAGAAAGCCAAGCGGCTGTTGGGCGAAATGATTGTGCTGGATGGGCAGCCCTTCTCAATTCTAGAGGACAAGAGCTTCCAGAGGCTGATTGGGTTTCTGTCTCCCCCAGTTTAAGCTGCTGTCCCGCACCACCCTCAGTCAGACTGCGGTGCCAGACCTTTACAGGACTTTGAAGGAGTGGGTGAGGGAGCAGCTGGCAGGGGCTGGGGGGGTCATGGTCCACTTCACCACAGACCTGTGGTCCAACAGGAATGCCCAGCATGTGTACCTGGTGGTAACGGTGCACTGGTGGCAGGACCCCGAAGCAGCTTTGGGGAGTGGCAGGAGGGGTCCTGGAACAGGGCATAGGTGGGCCATTCTTCAGGCACAAGTCATGGACAGTCCCCACACCTCCAGGAACCTAGAGTTAGCCCTTGCCACCATTGTGAGGGAGTGGGTTACGCCAGGCGCAGTCTTCACCAAGGGGTGTGTGGTGACGGACAACATCACAAATGTACAAAAGGCAAGCCATGACTGGGGCTTCACCAGCATCCATTGCACCACACACATCCTTCACCTCGTGGTCAGGGAAGCTCTGGGCTTGGGGGATAAGGGGATTGGGGCAGACACCCTTAGCTCCCTGATCTCCATCCAGAGCATGAAGGGCAGCGAGCTCCTCCAGGAGAAGCAGGCCGAGCAAGGCTCCCCAGGGCACCAGGTGGTCCAGGATGTGGCCACACTGTGGAATTCCACCTTCCTGATGCTTAAGCAGCTTGTGGGGCAGAAAGCCGCCTTGCATCAGGTTCAACTGGAAATGGACTGTGGGGTACCGGCAGGGTTTAATGGGGTGGAATGGGAATTCCTGGCTCAAACAGTCTTTGTCCTGAGACCATTCCTGGCTGTGACGGAGACCGTGAGCAGCTCCACCACCACCCTCAGCCAGGTGACTCCTCTGGTCCATAGTCTTCACAGGAGTCTGTACAAGATTCTCGGGTGGTGGGATTGTGGCCCTGTGGGGAGGAAGCTTGCCGATGAGGCACTTGACCTGGTGCAGAAGCTGAAGTCAGGGCTGGAGGCACGTTTTACGTGCTCCTACAGTGGAAGGAATATGTCCTGGCAACAGTGCTGGACCCCAGGTCAGCTTGGCATGCAAGACAGCGCACTATGCCCTACGGAAGGATGCACTGGTAGAGAGGGTCCAGCAGGCAGAGAGGGCTATGCAGCAGGACACCCCTGGGGATGGTGGGAGTGGGAGCAGCCACCCCGCTCAGTCAGGCAGGTTTATCTCTGCCCCCAGGCCTAGCGGTAGCAGCAGCAGCCCCAGCAGCAGCAGCACCCCTGTTGCCTGCAGCAGCAGAAGCAGCTCGGCCTATGTGCAGGCCGCTCTGGGGAGCATGGGGTCCCCCACAACAATACGGCAAGCAGCGTGGCTGAGGGCAGTGGTGGAGGTGTTGTCCAGGCAGAGCTATGAAAGGGAGTATGACGCCGCCTCAGCAGTCGTGAAGACCTACCTGGAGGAAGAACCATGCATTGATCCCAGCAGCATTTCCCTGACCTACTGAGCTGGCAAAGCCAATGTGTGGCCGTCCCTGTCGAAAGTGGCCATGGGTATCTTGTCCTGCCCACCAACCAGTGTCCCCAGCGAGTGGGTGTTCTCTGTGGTGGGGGACATTTGCTCCCTGCACCGCCTGAGACTCGGGGCCAAGTTGGTGGAGCAGTTGCTGTTTATTAAGGTGAACCTTCCGCTGCTGGGATTCCCTGAGCTGCCCCTGGAAAAAGATTGATGGTGGTGTGGCACACGCCATCCCATGCCAGGGGCAGTCCTGGGACGGGGGTCTCCTCCCCCGCCTCAATCTGGGCTAGGGCTACTGCTGCTGTGCTGCTGAGGTGCTTTCCCTTCGTTCCAATATCTGGCACCCGCCCTCTCCCCCCCCCCCGCTCTCTCTCTCATACTAGACTGCCTCGGCCACCTTATCTGACTGACATCATGACACAGAGTGGCATTGGGAAACTGTAAGCATGTCAACCATCCTATGGCTACATGATCTCGGCCCGCCTATGTGACACTGACTGGCTCTCGCTCTCTCACGCTGCACAGGCTTTGCTAGCCTATCTGAGTGCCCTGCTGCCAATGTCCCAGCCTGCCTGCCCTACTGCTTCTCATGCCACGTTACCTGTCTGCCTGCCCAGCTTGCCACCAAGCTCAAAGCATGCCTCAGTCCGCCTTCCTGCCTCCCATGCCAAGGTGCCGGTCTGCCCACCCTAGTTTCCTAGCTCATAGCCTGCCCAAGCCTGCCTTCCCTACTGCCTCTCAAGCCACGCTGCCTGCCTGCCCACCCACCCAGTTTGCAAAGCTCAAACCCTGCCTCAGTCCACCCGACTTCCACTTATGCCACACTGCCTGCCTGCCTGCCCTGGCAACGCACTGTCTGCTGATTCCAATGGCCCCAGGGCCTATATGCTGTCTGTGCCAATGGTTCTGTACCCTGGCAACCCACTATCTTCTGCTGTCAATGGCCCCCAGGCCAATATGCTGTCTGTGGCAAGTGTTCTGTACCCTGGAAACCAATGTCTGCTGCTGCCAATGGCCCCCAGGCCTAGATGATGATGATGATGATGATGGCAAAGCTTTCGCTATTGCCCCTTCTTTTATACAAATATACAAATATATTTGGTGAGGTTGCAGCTCGTCTGCATATGCTCCCAGCATCCTCGGCTGTCATCGCTTGAGGACACCACGACTCTTCTGGGGCTTGGCCTTCCAGCCACCCCAAGCTCCACTGACCAGCGGGCCAAGAACTGGTGAGGTTGCAGCTCGTCTGCATA
>QEPC01006715.1:5458976-5470128 GCA_003113815.1 Sphenodon punctatus | reverse complement strand
TCTGGGGCCATCATTCCTCGCACAGAGGCGATGTCATTCCAACGCACCTAGAAACAGCCACTCCAGCCCAGGACTCGCCATCTGGTTTCTGCGGCCAAGTTACAGGCAGGGAGGGCTGTGGCCAATATGTACCTAGAAGCTGCCACTCTAGCCCCAGGACCCAATGTCATGGGTATGGGGCCATCATTCCTTGCACAGAGAGCCGATTTCCCAAAGCATTAAAAAACAGCCACTCCAGCCCCAGGACCCACCGCCAGGGTTCTGGGGCCAAGTTTCAGGAAGGGAGGGCTGTGACCAATATCCAGAAGCTTCCACTCTAGCCCCAGGACCCACCATCATGGGTCTGTGGCCATTATTCCTTACACGGAGGCGATGTCTTTCTACCACATCAAGAAACAGCCACTCCAGCCCCAGGACCCACCGCCAGGGTTCTGGGGTCAAGTTACAGGCAGGGAGGGCTATGGCCAATATCCAGAAGCTGCCAGTCTAGCCCCTATTATTAAATCCGGTTGATTCTGTAATGAAGCATTGCCTGACTGATGGAGAGGTGTCACGAGCCTACCCCTGGCTGAAGTATGGAATTGGTCAGTTGAATCGTTTGGGTTTGTCCCGTCCTTTCCTGGGGAAATTTCCTATTAAAACAAGTTTGAAATTTTTAAAGGAGCATCTCTTGGATGCAGACCTGCAGACTTAGAGGAGTAGTGCAGGCCAATCCCGCGTGGCCTTTTTTAATGGCTTGTTTCTCCCCGCAAGGTCTGGATGTTTTTATTTGAAGGTCATCTTCACTATCACTTAAGAGCTTTTGTAAATTTGCTGTTTCAAACTTTCACCTCGGTGGTTACTCAGGGTAGGTATATGGGTTGTCCTTTTGACCATAGGAAATGTCCCTGTGGGGAAGATAAAATTGAGGAGTTAACTCATTACCTACTCCAGTGCCCCTTGTTTGATACTCCACGACAGGATATGTGGTCTAAGATTAATTTCCCACAGTCAGTTTCTCTACCTGAGTTATTGTGCTATTGTTTGTCTGATAAAGTGTCAACTGTTACTAGAGAAGTGGCATTGTTTGCTAAAAGGGCAAGTGTAATTAGGAAATGATTTGTGGCTACTCAGATAATTAAAAACTCCTAAACTATTTTCTCACTTTCCCTCCTTTTGTGAAGGTATTTTAATATTATTAGATTGAAATTGCTTATGGTGCAAATGTTGTTGAAAATGTGGATGTACATGTATGGTTTTCTAGTGTGATGTCACTTTAACTTGTCATGGCAGCAGCCAGTACAAGGAATAAACATTTTATTATTACTGCAACTGTAGCCCCAGGACCCACCGCCATGGATCCGGGGCCATCATTCCTCGCACAGAGAGCCGATTTTCCAAAGCATGAAGAAACAGCCACTCCAGCCCCAGGACCTGTCATCAGGGTTCTTGGGCCAAGTTACAGGCAGTGAGGGCTGTGGCCAATACCTAGAAGATGCTACCTTACCCCAGGACCCACCGTCATAGGTCTGGAGCCATCATTCCTCGCACACAGAGCTGATTTTCCAGTGCATCAAGAAACAGCCACTCCAGTCCCAGGACCCACCGTCAGGATTCTGGGGCCAGGTTACTGGCAGGGAGGTCTGTGGCCAATACCTAGAAGCTGCCACTCTAGCCCCAGGACCCACCATCATGGGTCTGGGGCCATCATTCCTNGTTACTGGCAGGGAGGTCTGTGGCCAATACCTAGAAGCTGCCACTCTAGCCCCAGGACCCACCATCATGGGTCTGGGGCCATCATTCCTCACACAGAGATGATGTCATTCCACCGCATCAAGAAACAGCCACTCCAGCCCCAGGACCCATCATCAGGGTTCTGGGGCCAAGTTATTGGCAGGGAGGGCAGGGGCCAATACCTAGAAGCTGCCATTCTAGCCTCAGGACCCACCGTCATAGGTCTGGGGCTTTCATTCTTCGCACAGGGAGTCTTTTTCCAAACGACTGAACCAAACCGAACAGGACCGAACCGAACAGAACAGCCGAACCCGAATGCGGCAAATGAACTGAACGGCCGAACCGAATGGCCAAACCGAACCCGACCGAACGGAATGGCCAAACCCGAACTGTGATCTGTTCACCCATCTCTAAGAATTGGCACCCTGCAGAACTCCACATGTGAGGTCCCAGGAGCAAGACCACCTGGTGAGTTCTCCCAGCCAGGATCAAACAAAACCAGTCCAAGATTATCCAGTCAATCCCAGCATGGTTCCACAGGCGAGTGACCAACACCTCATGATCAACTGTGTTGAATGCAGCTGAAAGGTCTAGAAGGACCAATAAGGTCTGACGACTGTCGTCCAATACCAGATGGAGATCGTCAACCAAGGCCACCAATGCAGTCTCTGTACCATACCCAGGCCGAAACGCAGACTGAGGGGGATCAAGGAAACCGGTGCCGTCCAGATGTTCCTAGAGCTGCCGTGCCACAGCCTGCTCAATAACCTTCCCTAAAAAGGGAAGGTTAGATACCGGCTTATAACTGGCAGGAGCATCAGCATCAAGAGATGGTTTCTTGAGCAGGGGCCTAACCACAGCCTCTTTCAGGCTGTCAGGCACCCTGCCCTCCCGAAGGGAGACACTAGCCACCCCAGCCAGCAATGGCCATAATGTCTCCTGGCTGGCTTTCACCAATCAGCATGGGCATGGGTCTTGTTCGCAAGTGATGGCATGAACAGGTCCCATCAAGGACTCCACATCGGCAGGTGACACCATCTGAAACTGATCCCACAAAACGAGACAGGACAGGACATGCATAGCCCAATATGATCCTCTGCAATAACTGGTACTGAAATCGTGGCAGACGCGAGCGATCTTATCTACAAAGTACTCGATAAACCTGTCACAGCAGTCACTGGATTGCTCCAGGTTCAGATGGAGGCAGGCAGGACTGAATAAGCCTTTCATGACCCAGAAAAGCTCTACTGGACGTGACTTTGTAGATGCAATCAAGGCAGCAAAGAACTGCCTCTTTGCTGCCTGCACCACCACAGCATAGACCTAAATTGCTCTGATGCTGCGATCGATCATACTCATCACGTGTCCGGCACCACCATCACTCTAACGACCTGCTCTCCCACTTCAAACACCACAGGTCCTCAGTAAACCAAGGAGACCTGTGGGAGACTTGGGAGGGCAGCAGACTTCTGGGAGCCACTCTGTCAATGGTCTTGACCAGCAAGGTGTTCCAGAAGGCTACAAGATCATCGACAGAGCAGGTGTCAAAATCCAGGGGAAACTCCCCCAGAACATTCCGGAACCAATCCAGTTCCATAAGTCTCTGCTGGTGGACCAATCTAACAGGTCCTCCACCCAGTTGGGGACTGACATGCACCAGGATGCACGCCTTAAGGAGGTAATGATCAGACCATGACAAAGGCTCCACCCGCCTAACTCCTACTAACTGACCCCCCGCCTCAAGGCCGGTGCAGAAAACCAAATCTAGTGTATGTCCCTCCTCACGTGTGGGGCCACAGATGATTTGGGTCAGGCCCATGGTTGTCATGGAGAACATGAACTCATGTCTTGCTCCTCCAAGATCAGTGTCAGCGTGAATGTTAAAATCCCCCAGGACCAGTAATCTAGGGATACAGAGGAGCACGTGTGACACCAGATCAGCAAGAGCATGTAGGGATGCTGCTGGTCAATTGGGTGCACAGTACTAGCAGCACCCCCAATCTGTCCCCGGCCAAATCCAACACAAGATGGAGACACTCAAGACCAGGTGGAATCTGCACCGAATACTTCCTAAAAGACAATGCATCCTTGATAACAATGGCTACGCCACACCACACCACCACCCCGTCCCTCCAGCTGAGGCTGATGCTGCACAGAGAACCCAGCCAGGACAAGATCGTCCAGAAAAGGGCCCGATTCATTGTCCAGTCAGGTCTCTGTAATACACATGAGGTCGGCGTCCCACTCTGGGATTAACTCCCGGATGGTAGATGACTTATTGACAACCAACCTCGCATTCAGCAGCACCAAACCAAGACCTGGGGTCTCCTGGGCCTCGACCCACAACCTACCCACATGGGGGGTTGAGAGGGGAACGGGCACAAGGCACTGCTCCCTGCTCACTGATGGAACACACCTCCCCTTTGGACAATATCTCCCCCAACCCGTAACAACCCCAATAGCTGTGGAAGCCCTCCCATCCTTAGAGAACTCTGCTAGACATCCACCCTCCATAGGCTGCCCCAACAGGCCAGCGAGGGGGACCCCACCACAACCCCCCCTTCCCACCTTTGCCACTGGCAGGCAACCCTCCCCCCTGGAGGGTCAGCCCTGCTCACACCAGGGGTTCCCCCACCACACCTTCCCCCCCCACCTCCCTTCCCTGCTACACAAGGGAGGCCAGTAACCCCCACACCACACCGAACCCCAACCCACTACCCAAATTTCAACCCCTCCACACTCACAATTCCCTACACAATAAATAACACCCCACCCCTCACTCTAGGCATATATCTTCACCTCCCTGCTCCCAACCAGTCGGGGGTGGGGGGAGGCAAAGGCGCACTCCAGGCAGCTGTCACTATGCTGTGCTGTGGCTGCACCGCAGAGCATACATGTTGGCTGCCTCCACCGCCCCCGTCCACTAATGGCCCGCCAACGGCACTTCACCCTTTGGAGTGCCCTTTGTGTGTGGTGCTTCCCTACAGACTTATGTTGCCACGAGGCAACTGTTCATCTGATCATATGTGAATGACCATTAATAGGCAGTAGGAGGTAATTAACCCCACCAGGGTAGCCTTATCAGGTAAGTTGGGGGCAGTAGGTGGAGAGCGCGAGGTGACAGAGGTCCCATCTGGCCCAACTTTGTGGGGGGAGTTTCGGGAAGTGACGCCAGTCGATGCACTGAATGTCCTGGGGTCTGTGAGAGCCACCAGTTGTGAACTTGATCGTTGCCCGTCCTGGTTGGTGAAAGCCTCCAGGGAGACATTGGGGATGGTGCTGGCGAGAGTGGTCAATGCATCCCTGCAGCAGGGGAGGCTGTCGCCCAGCCTCAAGCAGGCTGTGGTCCGCCCCCTGCTGAAGAAACCATCATTGGATGTGGACGCACTCACCAGCTACTGACCTGTCTCTAACCTTCCCTTTTTAGAGAAGGTTATTGAGTGGACAGTGGCGATCCAGCTCCAGGCGCATCTGGACGGCATTGTTTTCCTAGACCCTTTTCAATCTGGGTTCCATCCTGGCTATGGCACTGAGACAACGTTGGTGGCCTTGGTCGACGATCTCCGCCGGGAGATGGACAGAGGATGTTCTACATTTCTTATCCTGCTAGCTCTCTTGTCGCTTTTGACACCGTGGACCATGGGCTGCTGTTGAGACGCTGCATGACCTGGAGGGATCTGGACGGGATTGTTCTTGAATGGTTCCGCTCATTCCTCTCAGAGAGAAGCCAACGGGTGGTGTTGGGAGCTGAAACATCTTGCCCCTGCACCTTGTCCTGTGGCATTCCGCAGGGTTCCATTCTGTCTCCACTATTATTTAATGTATATATGCAGCCCTTGGGGAGGTCATGAGAGGGTTCGGGGTGCGATGTCACCAATATGCTGATGATACTCAGCTGTACCTCTCTTTTTCAGCTGACACAGACCCTGCTGTCTCATTGCTATCCCAGTGTTTGGAGGCCGTGGCGGAGTGGATGTGTCAGAGCAGACTGAAGCTCAACCCTGATAAGACAGAGGTGATGGTGGTGGGGATGGTGAGGAAGGTGTCGTCCCCCCTGATTGGGGGGGGTTCGCCCTCCTATAGCTCAGCAGGTTTGGAGTCTGGGGGTGGTGTTGGATTCGGATCTCCGCCTGGATCGACAGGTGGAGGTGGTGGTGAAAGCCACCTTTCACCAGTTGTATCTGGTGAGGAGGCTGTGTCCATACATCTCCAGGGTGGACCTGGCCTCCCTCATACACACCTTTGTCACCTCGAGGCTGGACTACTGCAATGCGCTCTACGTGGGCTGCCCTTGTTCCTGGTTTGGAGGCTGCAGCTAGTGCAGAATGCGGCAGCCCATCTCCTGATGGGGACAGGTCATCGGGAGCATATTACACCAGTGTTACAGACTTCTCACTGGTTGCCAATAGTGTGCTGAGTCAGGTTCAAGGTATTGGTAATGATCTATAAGGTCCTTCATGGTCTTGGCCCCTTGTACCTCAGGGACCACCTCGCCCTCCGCACCCCAGAGCGGCTCCTTCGGTCTGCTGTGGGTGCTTTCCTGGAGGTCATCCGTGTTAAGCGGGGGGCCACAATGGAGAGGGCATTCTCTGTGGCTGGGCCACATCTTTGGAATTCCCTCCCGGAGCAAGCTCGCCTGGCCCCAAGCCTTTTAACATTCCGACGGGCTTGTAAAAGCTGGCTGTTCTCCCAGGCCTTCAAAGGGGGGAGGGGGGGATAGGTTTTTTTTAGCTCTTCCCTGTCCTTATTTGTATTTTATTATTATTTATTCTCCTATCCCTGTGATGTTGTTAAATTGTTGATGTTTTTAAAAATTGTTTTATGAATATTTTTAGCTGTATGTCGCCTCTGGATGCCATAGGCATATGGGGCGACTCATATATGCATACAATACAATATAATAAATAAATAAAATAAGTTAATGTTTTGTATAAACCTGTTCTGAGTTGGGCAAAAGAAGAATCTCAAATTTCTATTTGAATCTCACTTTCATTCAGTGTGGTTCCTGTTGCCACAAACTCAACTCCTCTTGTTTATTACCAAGGAGTATCAGTATTAACTAGGGTGGAGCACGCTCACCATCTGTCTGCCTGCACCTGGAGCTTCGGCGGGTGCTCTGCATGCCGCCATCGCCACCACCAGCGTCTGGGGATCCCTCGCTGTTCACCTGCAGGAAAGAGGGGGTGCATGAGTGTGGGGGCTTGGGGAGCACTGAACTGAGACCTTCCCCCTGCCCCCTCCCCCCCATGTGACCGGAAGACGCCAGGGGGCATATACGGACATCACCTGTGGTTGTGCCACAGGCCGCAAGCTGGTGGCCGCGATCCAAAGGTCCGTCGGGGCTTTAGAATTGTTGGGGTTTTTTGTTGTTGTTGTGACTGGGGGGGAGGAGTTGGTTGGGGCAAGTATTGTGTTACCTATGGGACCCTGAATGTGACGGTTCAAAATTGTTAAGGTCCCTTTCCTTTTGAAACTGTCAACTCAATTCCTTGGGGAATTTGATTTACTGCTTACTTGTCTATCTAAGTTTTTTAGCTTTCATAATCCCTGCTTGGTAGGTGATAGGGTAATACTATTGCCTGGTGTATTGGAGTTTGAGGTTAATTTCTTTGGTCTGCCTTTACGTTAATTCACAATGCCCCCCAAAAGGAGACATCAGGGAGTGATCACTAGGGCTCGTTCCCTCGTCAAGCAATTACATCTTAAGGACTTTCTTAAACGGCCCCAGGAAAACCCCTTGCCAGAATCATCTGATGTTCAGGATCTTTTGCCAATCCTAAGGATTCAGTCCCATGTGCCTGGGTCACCTCAGGTGGATTCACCAGAAGGAACTGGTTCCTCTTCTCCTTCTCTATTTCCTTTCACGCAGGTACTCTAACAGGGCACTGTCCATACGCCCCTTCCAGGTTTCACCACAGACTCCTCGCTCCTTGAGGTGTTGGGCAACCAATCTTGTTTGATTGGGGACCTCGTTAAGAAATTACATGACCAACTGAAGGCACTTAATACTCAGTTGGAGGTAGGGATGGGCGAACAGAACGTTGTTCGGATGTTCGGTCGTTCGGTTCGAAACCCGAGTTCAGGTTTGATGGTTCGGTTCAGCCAAGTTCAGTTTGGCCGAACTTGGCCGAACATTCAAAAATAGCAAAACCAAAACCAAAACAGTAACCAAACCGAAACTGAAACTGAAACCTATTTTCGGCCCTGGGAAGATATTTTCCTGCCTCCAAATGCATCCAAACTAGTCCGAACACAGCCGAACTGTTCAGTTGTTCAAGAGTTCAGTTCAGACATTCAGTTTGGACGTCTGAACAGACCGAGTCGGTCCAAACTCCGAACATCTGAACCACGTTCACCCATCCCTAGTCGGAGGTTCAGCGCGGCAAAATGGATGCCGTCCTGGACCTCCTCCATGCTGTCATGAGGGATCTGGTTGATGGTCGGAAGGTGCAGGGGATCTCCATCGCTTCCCAGATGTCTCCTGGTTATAAGGAGACCACCAAGTCCATCACTGGGGAGGGCCTGGGGGCGGCAGTGTGTGCGCCTCTAGGGAGGGATATTTCCCCTCGCTTTTTGGATCCTAGTGCTATTGCCCTACGCATTTTCCCACTACGGTCTGGTTTCTTCCCGCCATGGCATTCCAAGGCAGATATTGGTTTATATTTATCCCAAATTATGGGTTTTTTGGTTTCCAATTAGGCTTATTAGACATTTTCTCCTTTTGCCTTCTACTGGACTGATCCAACGGGTAGTTGTTTATTTTAGATTTTCACAGTTAGTGGACAGCCTAATTTCCCATACTGTTTTATTCTCGTCCTGGGAGGTCTTTCTCACTTGGGTCTTTTGAGGAGGAGGTTTCCTCCCTTGCCCCAGCGTCCTGTATTGCCCCTCAGGTCCCTCCTAAGAGAACCACCCAGAACCCAGTTTGGCACGGTGATGCTTAAGTTAGGAAACCTTCCTTGGCTCCTATTAATGTAAGGCTGTTAAATCTTGCTAACCAAGAAGTGGTTAGGTCTTCTGCTCCCGCCTTAAGGGGAGTCCCTTAAGTCATAAGAGGGAATGATGGTTATTCCAAAAACCTAGATCTCCCTAACCCAATCTGTCTTCTTTACAAAAACATACATTCTCCGTTTTATCCCCTAATATTACTGTCACATGGCTGGAGGATTGTGCTGGCCTAGATGTAGCAGTTGCTCATTCAGATAAGGTCTCCCCTTCTGTTACCATACTTTCAGGATCAGTGGACCAAAAAGGGGATGGGAACCCTCATGTTGTGGAGGCCCTGTCAGCTAGTGCATCTTTAATCTCGACAAGTCTCAATTACACTTTTGGCAACCCCCCACTTTTACTTCTGGACACTATAGGAGAAGGAAATGGGGACCCTACAACAGGTGCTGGCAAGGTCTTAGGTCCAGCCCCATGACTGTTAGTGATGGGTGAACAGAATGCGGTTTGGATGTTCGGATGTTCTGTCATTTGGTTTGAAACCCGAGTTTGGGTTGGATGGTTCAGTTCAGCCGAGTTCGGTTTGGCCTAACTGGGCCGAACAGTCAAAAATAGTGAAACCAAAACCGAAAAGAAACCGAAACCAAAATGAAATCGAAACTGAAACCTAATTTTCGGCCCTGGAAAGACGTTTTTCCTGCCCCCGAACTCATTTGAACATGACCGAACTGTTCGGTCATTCGAGAGTTCAGTTCGGACGTTTGGTTCAGACGTCCGAACAGACCAACTTCGGTCCGAACATCCGAACCGGGTTTGCCAATCTGTAATGACTGTTAGTCAAGAATCATCAGAGGGGCAGTCGGCTATGTTCTACGTAGCCAGCTCGGAAAGACGTAAGGAGGAGATAAGGCATTTAGCTGAAGTCCAAGACTGCCAAATAATTTTGATACAAGAAACCTGGGCAAAGACCCCTTTGGATTTAGTGGGTTACATTTCGTATGATGTTCCAGCTCTAAGCTATAATTCCAGAGGCAGGGCCTGTGAAGGCCTAGGTTGTCTTATTAAAGACAACTTGGACTTGAGGGAATTTACTTCTATCCAAATTCCACTGATAGTTCTGGGTTTTTCTGCCAAGTTAGGTTCCTCCACCTTGATCGTTCTTATGATCTATAAGTGGACGACCACTCTGTGGATGAGCTAGTCCAGCATTGGAACAGCTTGTTGAAGGAGGCCATTGACAGGGTGACTCCGAGACGCCTTCTGCCTCGGTCTCGTCACCGCAGGATCCCTTGGTTTACTGAGGGGCTGCGGTGTATGAAGGTAGGCAGGAGGCTAGAGGGACGCTGGCGTCAGACTCGATCTAACTCCGACCGTCTTCTCCATAGGGCCCATTTGCAGTCCTATGTTGAGGCTGTGAGGATGGCAAGGAAGGAGTTCCTTGCTGTCCTCATAGTGTCTGCGAAGTCACACCCAGTGGAGCTGTTCCAGGTAGTGCGGGGGCTGGTTAGTCCGGCCTCTCTCCACCTGGATGGGGACTTTTCCCGAGCCCACTGTGAGGAGTTTGTCAACTACTTCGCAGACAAGATTGCTCAGATTCAGACCGACTTTGATGCTGGATGAGGGGCAGTAGGGGAAGAATGCGAGGGGATGGAGGCCCCGTCTGGTCCAGCTTTGTGGGGGGGAGTTTCAGGAAGTGATGCCAGCTGATGCAGCGGATGTCCTGGGGTCTGTGAGGGCCACATGTTGTGAATTTGATCCGTGCCCATCCTGGTTAGTAAAAGCGTCCAGGGAGACTTTGGGGACGGTGCTGGCGAGGGTAGTGAACGCGTCCCTGCAGCAAGGGAGGTTGTCGCCCTGCCTCAAGCAGGCTGTGGTGCGCCCCCTGCTGAAAAACACATCTTTGGACGTGGACGCGCCCACCAGCTACCGACCTGTCTCTAACCTTCCCTTTTTAGGCAAGGTTATGGAGCGGGTGGTGGCACTCCAGCTCCAGGTTCATCTGGACGGCATTGGTTTCCTAGACCCTTTTCAATCTGGGTTCCGCCCTGGCTATGGCACCGAGACGGCATTGGTGGCCTTGGTAGACGACCTCCGTTGGGAGATGGATTCAGGATGTTCAACATTTCTTATCCTGCTAGATCTCTCAGCCGCTTTTGTACCGTGGACCATGGGCTGCTGTTGAGGCGGCTACATGACCTGGGGGGTCTGGACGGGACTGTTCTTGAATGTTTCATTCATTTCTCTCAGGGACGAGCCAGGGGGTTATGCTGGGGGAGGAGACATCGTGCCCTCGCGCTTTATCATGTGGCATTTCGCAGGGTTCTATCTTGTCTCCGCTATTATTTAACGTCTATATGCAGCCCTTGGGGGAGGTCGTGAGAGGGTTCGGGGTGCGGTGTCACCAGTATGCTGATGATACTCAGCTGTACCTCTCCTTTTCAACTGACCCAGACCCTGCTGTCTTGTTGCTATCCCAATGTTTGGAGGCCGTGGC
>QEPC01006715.1:5405479-5448656 GCA_003113815.1 Sphenodon punctatus | reverse complement strand
GATGACGTCATCCGGCTGTGTCACCCTGAGAGGACCCGTCGGGAGGGGCCAGGAAGTACGAGCGCGCTGGATGGAGCAGCTGCTGCTGCCGTCTCTGGTAAGTTAATTAATTATCTAAAGCGGGGGAGGCAAGCCCTGGCAACTGGGGAGGCTGGGGAGGGGAAGCCCCGAGGGTTTTTTCATTCCCCTCCCCTCATGGAATCTCCTGCCCAGCGTCCCCGCAGCACAGGCTGGAAATTCTGCGCTGGGGTAAGCGGGGCAGGAGATTCCGTGGGGGGAGGGGAATTCCGTGGGAAATCTGCGAATCGCAGACCCGCATTTCCCTCGGGGCCCTGGGTATGAGGAAGGAAAGTTATTGGTAATACAATGGGTATTTTCAGACGTTACGAGATCACGCTCAACCACGGTGAATCCCCACATGGTGAGCGTGATCCCATAACGTCTGTTGGGGGGAACAGAAGCTCCCCGCCAGATGTTCACCCCCATGAATCACGGGGGGAATCACATTCAACATGCAAATGGAGGTCCTGCCTGGACCATCTCCATTTGCGTGTTGAATGTGATTCCCCCCGTGATTCACGGAGATGACCACCTGGTGTAACACTGAACAGACGTGACATTGAGACACTCAACCACATCTGGCCGCTGACCACAGTCTGGAATCAGTGGCCATGCTCGCCACTGATTCTGGGCCATGGTCAATTTCCCGGGAGGGTGGGCTGCTGGGGGGAGTGTGGGGGGGGGGCGGGGCTGTGCGGCCACACGGTGGGTCACGCAGCCCCGACCCCTCCAGATTCCCCGCCAGGATTGACCAACAGGTCTGTTGGCCATTACATGTTGGCCCCGGCAGGGCATTAGTAGGGTGTTTCCGTGACGGGACGAATTGAGCCCCATCATGTCTGAAAATACCCAATGAGGGCTAGAGAGGATTTTTTTGTGTACAAGCACCACAGTTCTGTAAATGCACCCTGACAAGCAGAGCTCTCACAGAATGGAGAGAAAAAGCCTGGCCCTCCCATTATAAAGGGTTGCATCTTTGACTTGTGTCCTTCATTTTTCTGTGACTTGTGTGCATGTGTGCGAAATGAGTGTGAGGGAGCTGGACTGCCTGTCTAAGGATCAGGGATCAGGGATCAGAGCTTCTTGCGCTTAGTGTATAGGGGTGTTTTTGCTTTTGTTTAGAAAAACCCTTTCGTTTTTCGGGGGGGGTTAGAAAAAACCCTTCTGGGGGGAGTTGTAAATGACCCTACTGTTTCATATTGTTTTCATTTTACTTTATTAAACATAATATTAATAATAATAATAATAATAATAATAATAATAATAATAATATCACTGTAGATGCATAAAATGCCTTCTTTCTGTGCATGTGTATCCCTTTTCCAAAATGGTGTTAGCAGCCATTAACATGGGCAGAATAACTGCTTTTTTCCAAAATGGCGTTGACGTTGCCGGTGCCATTTTGGAAAAGGACCACACACATACAGAACATCCCCAGCGGCCACCTCGTAATACACTGATTTTTTTAAATTTGAATTGGGGCCAATCCCAAGCCCCCTGCACATGTATAAACTGCACACACACCCATTTCAGGGACACTGTGGTGTGCACAAGTTGCTCGGGATCTGTGTGGGCAGTGTGTGATGGGACTGGGATTGTGGCCATTTTAAAAAAATAAATTAAACAGGCGGGGGCATGGATGGATGAAAGCAAATTACAATCATTTGCTTATTCATCCATTTTTGGAACATTAATCATGAAAGCAAATGGAGATCTATTCATTTTCATAATTAATTAAACCAATTATTGCATACCCCTTCTAGGGTACCTCCCACTACCTCCACATGTGAGCTTTTCTACTAGAGTTTAAATAGGTAGCAAAATAAAAGATTGTGGACTTTTTCACAATTTTGAGCAATGTAAACCCAAATGACATTCAAGAAACCAATTTTCCACAATTTTTTGTCATCTGGTTTGGTTCCTTTCTAGCTGTCCCTCATGCATGGAACTCCCTCCCTGCATAAATTCACTCTTCCGTCCCTCCCACCTTTCAAATTCCACTTGAAAACTCACCTCTTCAGTCAGGCTCTCCCTAGGTCATCAAGAGTGAAACTGCATAATTCCCCNTTGTCTCTTAGATTGTAAGCCCCTTGAGGGTAGGGACCTCTCTGTAACTATTGATTGTATAGGATCAGGTACACTGCTAGTGTAATATTTTTTTTTAATTATTATTATTATTATTATTATTATTATTATATTTTTGTTGTTTTGTTAATAATAATAACTTTGATTTGATGGGTTTGCTTATGCCACGGCGGTGGCCTCTCAGGGCTTTGCAGGGCAGCGCCCATAACGCCCTGCAGGGGGAGCCATGCCTGGGTAGTTACTTGTTTTAGCCCTACTAGTACTTTCTACTCCTCTTTCGTTTGCTGTTCATAAGCTCTAGTAATTGTTATTTAGCCTTTGCATCACTGTAGTGCCTAGAAACTAAGCCCAGTTATCCTACATCTCTTACAAACATAAAATAAGGCTACCTACATCCCTAATCTTCAACTTTGTAACTAGGCAAAATTGACAACAAGTGGGGCTGGAATAAGGGCATAGAGATGAAGTGACTTACTCTAGGCCAAATGGGAGATCGATGGTAGAGAAGGGAGTGGAACCCCAATATCTTTATTTCCAAGTTCTGAACCCTATTCACTGACCTTATGGGTGAAAACAGACATGACGCTTACCACCCTTTAACCACCATTGGTGGTTATTTATGCATGTTGCAGGGATGTATTGGTGCCCTATGCAGCCCTGAAACATGCATAAATGACCACCAAGGGTGGTTAAAGAGTGGTTAGTGTCATGTCTGTTTTCACCCTATGTAGGCTCTTTTATTCAATAGGACTGAGATCAGAGCAGATGTTCCCATTCCAAAGGGAAACATTGAACTTTTGGGAGTGCTTGCGAGTGTTTGTCGGTACTTTGTCAGTTTACAGTGATTCCATACTTCTGCTGTTTTTTTAAAAATGTTGTCACTTTCCAGGACTTTTAATTAATTTCATCACTTTCCTGCATTTTTTGTCACTTTACAGGGATTTTATGACAGTTTTACAGCAGCTTTACAGCATTTTTATGGCAATTTGCAGCACTTTCCTGGCATTTAGCTGGCAAATTTTGGTTTCCACAGCCCCCAGGGGTGTGCATGGGGTGCACATAGGGCTTGATATGGGCCTGTAGCAACTCTCTTCAAGTTGTCAGTTATAATGGGAAATGGCAAAAACAGTGGGAAAGCCAGTAATTTTCCGCATTGCGCGAATCTTGGTGAATGCCCTGCTTCCAACGGAAGCAGAACTCACCAAGATTTCTCATTCAGGCCTAGTCACCAGTTGGAAGCCACGCATTTTTAATAAGGTGTTCCTTGGTTGAACGGTAACACATTGGTCCATGATAGTTAGTAAAAGCAGAGTTGGAAGTGCAAGTTTTCCAACACATCTCATCCTTCCCAGTTCATCCTGTCAGCCTATCCTGTGAACCAAAAGACCCTTCAAAGACTGTTGGAATAAGACCCACGAAAGTGGCAATTGATAGTTTCTTGCTGCCTTTTGGGAATGTTTGACAGTTCACAAACTCTTAACCTGTGATGCTGTGGGACATTTCAGCTAAAAAAAATCTCCATAAAATTAGAAATGTTTTCACCAAAGTCAAAACAAAAAAGTCTGATCAAATCAGAAGTGAGAGAATTCACCAGTGAGTTGGCTTTAGTATAGCTGGAGGAACGTATACCAACTTAGGTAGCTGGGGGCCAAGTTGTGAAATGGAATCTGCCTGGGATGTTAAGGAACTTTAAAATAAAACAATTATATTTATCTTTAGTTTTGTAATCCAGTCTCAAACCTCCTTTGTTAGACCCAAAGTAGAAATCTGTAAATGGTGTATGAAATGAAAAAACTCCTGCTCACTCAAGAGTAACAGTAAAGGGAGATTTCTTAACAATTACTGAAAGGTTCTTTCAATAACTTGTAAAGCCCTTCATGATCAGGTGTCAAAGAATTTAGAGCCTTCTGGAATGATGGACCACTATTCTGCTGACTCACCCTGGCAGCCAGATCAGGTGGGTGTCTCTATGGATTGTACTTGCTGATAAGGAATTGGTTGACTGAGTGAGCATCTCTCTGAGGAGACAGCTAGAGGGAGGAAAGGAGGAATGGAATGTGAGGCTGAGAACAGCTCTTTTTCCTTTTAAACTCCAGTTAGGGCCACTTTTGTTTAAAAAGAAGAACGGTATGTATGCTTTGTCTTTTGTGTGTCCAGAGTTTGAAGGAATAGTATGGGTCTCAATTTCCCAACGATAAACACAACTCATATCCACACCTGTTCTTGGACAGTCAACCTGTGTCCCAGTTCACATGAAATGCTTATCCTCTAGGAAACTTTTCCTTGAATTGGTTAGATGACTCGTAAACCATACTGAGTTTAACACAAGGTTATGAAGGTGGCAGGAATATCTGGATGAGAAGCCAAGGTAATGTATGTGTAAACATTCTAGAAGGTAAGTACTTCTCCAGGCATATTGAGATGGCATCTCAGAGGCCTTTACAACTTTCATGATGAGACTTTGCTGGTTGTACATTGCATAGCGCCAATATCCAGATAATTGCACCTTGGGATATACTCCTGTTACACAGGACAGCAGAGAAAAATAGCAGCAATTCTGCAAAAGTGGAATGGCTTTTAAAATTTAAATTAGAATTCCCATCAATCAAAATTTTCGATCAGAATTTCGATCAGCCGTCTTTCCCATGTGCAAAATGGGAGTGGGGATAACGGGTCCACCATTTTGACTATGTCTGCCCTGATTTTGTATATACACAAAATGGCTTTGATCCAGCAAATTGGGATGAGAAAACCTTCAGAGATGGAGAATCTAAAACCTCCTTAGGCACCTCGTTCCATTGCCAAACAGTTACAGAATGAAGGTATCTTTTGTTGGATGGACTCCTGTTGGTGAGATTATGCATACTCTCAGACCACACAGGTAGGGCTGAGATGAGAGTAATTGTTCTTGTTCCACAGGGAAATACCGACCTTTCCAGAGCACTTGCAAGTGTTTATCAATAATTCCTTTTTCTCTGCTGTAATCCATGCTTCTGTCATTCTTGAGATCGGTGCCTGTGATTTCCCATCATTTCCTGTCAATTTAATCATTTTCCATCATTTTTTGTCATATTTGGGCATTTGTGGCATTTTTTTTTTTCATTTTAATCACTTTTTGTCGCTCTTTATCACTTTCTGTGACTTTTCAGGACTTTTATGACAGTTTTATGGCAATTTATAGTACTTCCTTGGAACTTAACCGGCACTTTTTGCATCTCCACAGTTTCTAGGGGTGTGCACGGGGCACACATGGGGCTTGGGGTCAGCCCCGTAGAAGCTTTGTTCAACTCGTGCAACATCACAACAAATGGTGGAAACAGACAGTGGGAAAGCCGGTATGTTTCTGCAATGCATGAATGAAAGCAAATTACTTATTTCAGACAGACGCAGAATTTGCTGCCATTTGTCATTTCAGGCCTACACACAGGGCCCTTCCTCGGGCACGTAGAAAGTCAGAACTGTATAGTTTATTCAAATTCCCAGGTTGCTCAATTATATTTATGTAATTAAATGTCTTTCAGAGCAGACACTTTTTCCTTTATTTAGAACTCTGTCTGTCTTTTTACATGCCTGAGGAAGGCATGATGCATGGCCCAAAAATGTAAACACTTTCAACAATAGAACTTAGTCCAATAAAAAAACAAAACCTCAACTACTTTGTCTCTGGCCCACAAAGAAAATCTTTGTAGTTTCATGTTCACAGACAGAACAAAATGATGACTGTCAAGGTTGTAAGCTCCTAAAGATATCTAATGACAAAAGAGCCAGACAGATGTCTTTATAGGATATCGTTAGTGCTAAACTTCTCGCCTGCCATTTCAAACTGATCATCTGAATTGACTGGTGGATAGACTATATGCATGTAATAAAATACCTCTCTGAGCTGACAAGGTTTCCCTATATTTAGAATGGGAAATAACCATAGTGCCTCACATTGTGTTGTTCACTTTTTTTCTTTTACACATAAAATCTATTATTTTAATGAACACAATAATATCTTCTTAACCCAGTTTGAGTATCTTTCTATGCATAGGGCAGTTAACTCTGTTTAATTAGGGAACTGCAAATCATTGATAATCAGGATAGCTGCTTATATGAGACAGAACTCTGGGAACTCTTCTCAATATTATAACTGTGACTATGATCATCCATCCTTTAATTGGGACAATGCCTTACTCAGGATATTTTTACATCTCCCAAGGAGTCTCCAATAAAAAGGGGTCTTCTACTGCATTCCAATTTAACCATGAGTTGTTGATAGAGCTAAATTGAGTACTAACAATCGTGGATTATGAGCCACCCTGAGACTTGTGGGAAGGGCAGCATAGAAATTCAACAAATAAATAGGGATGGGCAAACGCGGTTCGGAAGTTCGGAGTTCGGCCCAAACTCGGTCTGTTCAGACGACCAAAGCAAACTGAACTTCTGAACATGAACTGGCTGAACTGAACTCAATTCTGAACGTCAAAATGACCAAACAGTTCGGTCAGTTCGGATCACATTCAGGTGAGTTCGGGTGGCAAAAAAAGGTTCACTGTAAGGTCAAACGTGACAGGGAGGGGTAGTACTAGTCACTGAGGAGCAGACTTCCAGGCACTAGGGGTGGAGAGGCTTGCAAGAAATGAAACTATCTGCCTCCCCCTTCCCAACACCTTCTGAGCTAGTCACTGTTCCTGAACAGCAGGCATTGAGTAGGATTATTAGATTGCTTTAAGTTTCATTTCAGTTTTGTACTGAAATGAAACTTAAACCTTTAACTGAAACGTTGTGTTTGTGATTCCCCCCGATCCCATAGATAGATAGATAGATAGATAGATAGATAGATAGATAGATAGATAGACAGGTTAGGGATAGTAGTTGTAGGAGCTAGCTTAGTGATAGAGATAGCGTTAGTGATTTAGTTTTAGTGTTTGTAGGAGTAGGCCTGTGTACTTATTAGATAATCCATTTAGTTCATAGCATTTAGAATAGTTAATAGCAATTAGATTTAGTGTAGATAGATAGATATAATATTAGATTAAAAAAATAAATTAAAAAAACCCATATAAAAACCAAAAAACCAAATAAAAAATAAATAAAACCATATCAAACCCAATAAAAAACCAAAAAAACATATAAAAAACAAAACAAAACAAAATAACAACATTTCCCGAACAGCCAAACGGCCAAACCGAATGGCCGAACCGAACGGCCGAACCCAGCAAACTAACCGAACTGCCGAACCGAACGAACAAACCGAATGCAGCCGAACCGAACGGACGAACCGAACGGATGAACCGAACGCAGCTGAACCGAATGGCCTAACCCGAACCGTGATCTGTTTGCCCATCCCTACAAACAAATAAATAAATAAATAAATAAATAATAAGTACCTGTGAGTAATGCCTGCATTTTAGGGCACCCAGATAAACTGACAAGTACCAGCCAAAAGCACTTCAGAATCTGGCTCTGCAGCGCTCCAGACAGGGCTTGTCAGTTTCAAAGGCAGACTGGAGTTTCCTCCACACAGCACTATGATAAGTGTCAAACACTGTCTGAGAGTGCTGTGGAGCCCAATTCCGCAGTGTTTCCAGCCATAGTGTGTTACTTTCAACAGCACCTGTCAGGTGAGAGGCATTGTGGAAGTGGAGGGGAGGGGGAAGCAGCCATTGAAACTTACAAGCCCAGGTTGGGACTGCTGAGGAGCTGGGCTCTATAGCAGTCCCAACAGGGGTCTGTCATTTTCAAAGGCCAGCCAAGTAGCACATGCAAGCAGCCCAGTGGGTCCTGTTTGGGCATCGATGATGCTTGAAGGGATGGGTCAATTTGGGCATCTCAGATTTGTCGGCAGTGCCAGAATCTTTGTGTGCCCGGTTGCAAATCTAGTAGTTGAGCTTGGTGTAGGAAACACTGCATGATAGTCTGATGAAATTTGAAATTTCATGAAATTAGATTAAAATAAACCAGTTGAAATAAAATTATGAGACTAGTCCCTGTGCACAGCATGTGTGTCCATACCACATGTACACCAAGTATGCCAGTGGTGTCCAAGAGGTAGATCCCAATCCACTGGTAGATCACAAGCTAGTCTACAGTAGATTATGATGTGGGGAAGAGGACCAGCATCTCAGAGAGAGCCTCTAAGGAGGAAAGTGGCACATGTGCCTCAAAGAGTATCTGCAGGGAGAGAACCTCCAGTGTGGCAGAGAAGACTCTTTCTAAAGGAGAGTCCTCCTCTCCACTTCAGAGACCAGTTGTGGAAGTTAGGGATGTGTGAACAGAACTGAGTTTGGAAATTCGGTTCGGTTCGGTTTGAAAATCGAGTTCGGTTTGAAAGTTCGGTTCGGTCGACAGAACTATTAGAGTTTGGTCAAATTCCAAACTTACAAACCGAATTCGTACATTCAAAACCAGGGGTTTGGGCCTTCCGAATTGGTTCGGATTCGACCAAACAGTTTGGTAAAATTCAAGTTTGGTTTGAAAGTTCGGTTGGGTCGACCGAACTATTCAAGTTCGGTCTGAGCTCCGAACTTCCGAACCGCGTTCAAAGATCCATAGTGGAGGTGCCGTAGAGCTGGGAGACAGAGGGAGGGGTCTTATCCTCGAATACCAATGTGCAGCAGGGACATCCATTCTTTTTGTTACCTTATTCATTTTCGTTTCTAAAATCTTGTTTGTTTTTGTGGGTGTTCGTGACCTCCCTCTACCGTTTTCATTCATGTTTATTATTATTATTATTATTATTATTATTATTATTATTAATAATAATAATATAATAGCAAAAGGGCAGCCATTCGGCTTATGTGTAGCCGCCATTTTGTGCATGCACAAAGTGGCTGCCCTTTTCCAAAATAGCACCAACACTGCTGGCTCCATTTTGGATAAGGGCTGTGCATGTGAAAAATGTCCTGGCAGCCATTTTGGGTATGAGAATGTATTAATTATTATTATTATTATTATTATTATTATTAATAATAATTAAGTTACTATTTAAAATACTACTACTACTACTACTACTAATAATAATAATAATAATAATAATAAAAGTTATTATTTAAAATATTACTACTACTACTACTACTGCTACTACTACTATTAATAATAATAATAATAAATAAGTTCTCATGCCCAAAATGGCTGCCAGGACATTTTTCACATGCACAGCCCTTGTCCAAAATGGAGCCAGCAGTGCTGGTGCTATTTTGGAAAAGGATCATCTCTAGGATCATCTCTAGGATCACCAGCTCTAGGACCATCCCAGCTCTATTTTGGAAAAGGGCAGCCGCTTTGTGCATGCACAAAATGGCGGCTACACATAAGCAGAATGGCTGCCTTTTTGCAATATGCTGCCGATGCTACCAACGCCATTTTGGGAAAGGGTTTACATGCACAGAACAGTCCCAGTGACCATTTTGCACATGCACAATGATTTTTAATTTTTATTTTTCATTTATTATTTTGGTAACAAAAACAGACCATTTTCCTCCTTCATTTTCATCTGTTTTGTTACTATGGTCTGTTGTTTTAGTATGAACAATTTTAGTAATTTGTTCGATTTAGTAATTACATAAACAAAACAAATCTGCACACCTCTAGCCTCAACTGCCAGAGTCATTGAGATAAGCAGATCACTTAATTTAGATGCCTGGATCAAGTGGAGTGTGAGCACTATAAATCTGGTCACCCCTGATGTATGCACAGGGTGTACTTGCCATACACAATAGGTGTGTTCCATGTACACGCTATGTACACAATAGGATATGCACTCTGCACACATAGTACACGTGTGTGGTACATGCACAGAGCTTAGATTGGGGCCATAGTTACTCTCAACTTACATCTGTTTGCCATTGTTGGCATTTGATTCTCTTTGCCATTGCGCCCCACCCAGGGTCGTAGCAGGTTGAGAAGGGCCCAGGCTCAAGCCTCAGTTATGGGTCCCTCATGTGCACTCTGAAAACCCAAAGTGGGTGGAGCTTAAGGGATGGGGCGTGGCTTAAGGGATGGGACGGGGCCTGCTGATAGCTTCTAAATATACAAAATCCAGCGGCTAGGAGTTATAACTGTACTCATAGACAAGCATGGCCTCCCAATGTTTCCCACCTCCCCAGCCGAACATCTACCACCACTCCCCAGGAGTGGTTCCACTGCAGGGGCAGCCGGGCGGGCAGTGAGGCAAGCACAGAGAGACTGACTGCATCCATTGTCTTACTGGAGGAGAGGAGTGAGCTTAGCCAGTCTGGCCCCTAGGGCCTGTTGCTTCTTGCTGCCGGTGCCATCTGTGCCTTGTGCACACATGCGATGGACCAGTCCAGAGGTGCTGCTATCAAACACACCAGACACCCCACAATCAGTCCATGCTGCCCCCACCAACTAACCAGTTCATTTGTTCCCCCATGGCAGCAGGAATTGATCATATGGGGGGCGCAAATGAACTGGTTATGGGGTGCGGGTTTAAAGACAGTATTCCTGTTAGCAATAACTTAATTAAGAAAAGTTAGTGAAATAGCATCCATAATAATCTCAGTACCATATTTGTAGATTTATTTTCCAAGATAGAATATATATTGCTTTACATCCTAAATTCCTACCTAAGATAGTATAAGTAAGACAGTTGTGAGAATGTGGTCCTTTTTACACTGGCCTCTCCCACCCATGAACACGCAGATTTCTGTGTGTTCATGGGTGGGGGAGCACTGTGTGAAAAATTTGGTGCATGCACCCATGGTGTGTGTGAGGTGTATATGCCTGCCTAACACGCATCCCCACTCACCCCCCACCCATCCCCATGCATGGAGCAACCGGGGGAAACGGCGGTTACTCCATGGGTGTGGATGAGTGGGGGGTGAGCGGGGCTGCAAGTGCAACCATGTGCATGCCCTGTCCATGCACTGGTGCACCCACAGACCTCCCCCACCCGGCGGAGCCATGTAAAAATAGCATGTGAGGAGCCACTCAAAGAAGAACAGAAGGTTGCTACCTTGTAAACAAGGTTCTTTGAGATGGCTCCGAACATTCTCACAACACCCACCCTTCCAGCCCCACATGGAATTTTTTTCTTATATTCCTAGAAAGGGTTGGAAGGAACTGTCATTCTGAGGTGGGAAAGTGCTTTCTATACTAGAGGAGCTCGAGACTATCATGTGGTCTATTATTTGAATAGGGTGAGCATGCACAACCCAGTTGTGAGAATGTTAGACACTATCTCGAAGAACCTTCTTTACAAGGTAGCAACTTTCTGATGAGCACATGGGCAGGAGTTGTTTGTAAACAGCTTTATTTTCCAGCCCAATCGGTGTCCTGCTTCTGCTGCTGCTGCTGCAGTAGCACTACTAGGAGTCAGGTGAGGGATAGGGACTGGAGCCAGGGAAGGGAGGCAGCAGAAGAACCTTAGGCTGCATTCTCACCTGACGGTGGCAGCAGCACCAGCACGGTGGCAGCAGCACATGTCCATACTCTTCCATTGCACCTTTACAGAATTACTACTCAATGTTCAATTCATAGATATCCTGCACTGGGTGTCTTTCAACATAGATAGGGAAAAAAGATACTGCTGTGAAACGGGTATGCTCAAAGATAAAAATTAATAGTGCAGCTGATGAAGAGGGCTGTGTGGCACTCGTGATTTTGCATTATTTAGAACATACACAAACGCTATATTCCTCTCAAAGCTACGAGATCTCGTAACTGAAGTTATGAAGGCCAAAAGAGGATTGCAAACTTGACAGTTTACTTTTTCTGTACCTTAAACATTACGGTGTCTGCAGAGAGAATGGAAATTACACTGAAAGTTATCAGTGGCACTAGGGGTGAGGGAGATGCAGCACGGAGTAGCCGGCTGCCGGGAAAAGAGTCGGTGTGAATGGGGATCTCTTTTCCCGACCACCGACTCCTCTGTGCTCCCGCCTCCTTCACCCCTCCCGCAGCCACCACCATCACCACAGGTGAGGGGGCCGGCCCTGCATCGGGCCGGCCCTACCTATTGCCACCCCCCAGGGCAGGGGCCAGGTTCAATTGCGCCCCCCACACCACTGTAGCTACGCCATTCTCCCCACCCCCTCCCATGATGGACGGCCATGACTGCCTGTAACGGGCCTCAATGGCGGCCCCTATGCCGGGGTCAGGATCATCTGGTATGGCCTGCTATGGCCCACATCTGGTGGTCTGCTACAGATATGCAGGTAAGGCTCAGGCGGGCCATAGCAGGCAACACAGAGCAGCATCATGTATATTAACACCCTTTGTCATGCACACTCACTAGTGCCAGTAGTTGTTTTTGCAAAGCAGAGTTTTGCTTGCTATTCACTCTTTTTCTGTGTAAGCTCTCTTTGTAGCCTTTTTTCTTTCTTGAATGTAATGGAAAATTCCTCTCTACCTAACTTTTTTTCTCTTTTTTTTTTGCTACCTTTTAATATAATATTCATATAGTTCTTTGGCAAAACTCACTGTCCACTCCCTAATGAATGATCTTCTTAAGTATTGTGCATGGCATGCTTTAAATATAACAGTCAGTAATTATTTAAATGCTCCAGCTGATGTCACACACAGCTCTGGGACTCTTTGGGGTAAGAATACTTGTGCACGATAACTTTCAGTGTAATTTCCATTCTCTCTGCAGACACCGTAATGTTTAAGGTACAGAAAAAGTAAACTGTCAAGTTTGCAATCCTCTTTTGGCCTTCATAACTTCAGTTACGAGATCTCGTAGCTTTGAGAGGAATATAGCGTTTGTGTATGTTCTAAATAATGCAAAATCGCGAGTGCCACACAGCCCTCTTCATCAGCTGCACTATTAATTTTTATCTTTGAGCATACCCGTTTCACAGCAGTATCTTTTTTTCCTATCTATGTTGAAAGACACCCAGTGCAGGATATCTATGAATTGAACATTGAGTAGTAATTCTGTAAAGGTGCAATGGAAGAGTATGGACATGTTTTCACCAAGGTTGGCACTCAATCTTAGGATACATAGCTAGTTACCTTGTTTTCTTCATTGTATCATGTTTATGAGAGACATATAGAAAGAAATTTTCATTTAAGTATTTTATTTACGGATGAAACAAATATTAATGTGCATTCTCGATCCCACAAAGGAATATCTTAATTGGGGGTGAAACAAGTAGCTAAATTGGAATGCATGAGTAATTCTGCAATTTTAGGATATTGGATCACTATCCCAACAATTTCCTGATTACTGATATGAGTACTTGACTTCTTGAAATACTGGGAAATACTGTCACAATTTACCAACTTTCTGTTTACTGTTCTGTTTTCATTATTGTCCTTCTGTGTTACTGAATATGATTTTGGAATGTGGAACCTAGCTTGCCAAGAAACAGAGTGAAGTCATCAAATTCATTTCACTCTCACTATGGAACAGCCATCAAAAATTGTAAAAAGATCCAAATCAGTACTAACCTGGGTCAGATTTAAACTAGAAGTCCGGAGGTAAAAGACACTTGTCCTCCAGAGTAGAGCTGGCATGGATAATTTAGTACCCGAAGGTAATACCCACAATTTTGAGTAGTGCATCAAGTACCTCGAAAAAATGGTAATTTCCAGTACCGATTTTTATATAGTTGGACTATATATACACAATACAGAAAGAAAAGGAAAAAAAACAGGACCAGAACTTGATTTTCCAGGACCGGAAATAGACTTTCCAGAATGGAAAGCAACAAGAAGTGTCAAAAATAAACAAAATAAAATAAAATTGGGACCAGAAGTCAACATTCCAGGATAGCAGGTACCTGAATTGTGTAGCAATCAGATACCGGTCAGGCCCCAATGTTGTCAAGTTGATTTGGGCACCAGAAATTCATTGAGCATAGCCATTTTTGCTGGTACTCATTTCATCTCTGCTACAGATCCATTCCATTCCTCCCATGTTTACTTAAATTGAAAGCAAGGTAACAAAACTCCAAAACATCTTAAAATTACTGATTTATTGCATTATTCAATTTCCATTTTACTTCCAGGTTTCTATCCATTAGAAGTGGAATACAGAGTAACCAAGTTGATGACAGACTGAATAAACCTAGACCAACAGAGAATGCAGACAGAACTTATTGTGTCACATTGCATTGGTATTATGTTGTGAATTTAAATTGTCAGAAGAGAAAAAAAAAAGCTAAATGGTAAACCAGGAAACTAGTGAACATTTCTGGTAAATCAAGAACAGGAAATCAATTGGGAATTTGACAGATACAGATAATTTCTTGATTTGACCAAAACAGCATTGGATGCTGTTATTTTGATGGGAATTTCTGTTTATATTATTAATTATTATTATTATTATTAGTAGTAGTAGAACTAGTAGTACTAGTAGTAGTAATCAAGCGTTTATATAGCGCAAGCAATGTACCCGATGCTTTAAAAAGTAATGAAATAGACATGGTCCCTGCTCCAGGTCTTACAATCTGAGAGACAGGGGGGCAGGGAGACAAAGGAAGTGGAACAGAAGGAGAGACAAGGGTTGTAACATTCAGAAACATACGAGGTCTCAGGTGCACATACTTGGTTTGGTTACATCGAAAATGATGACTGGCTGGTCCATGTGGTGAGAATATGAGTACACAGCCCTCAGGTAACAGATTGTATTGGATGATCGGTATCAGCAGGAGTTAGGAGAGGGGAGCGAGATATCAGGGAGGGCAGAGTGGAAGAGGTGGAGAGATTTGAAGGTACAAAGGAAGAGGGCAAGACGGATTTGGGCAGGGAGGGAGTTCCAGGTGTGGGGGACAGCTAGGGAGAAGGGACGAAGGCAGTTAGGGGAGGAGGGGAGGTGTGGGAGAATGAGAGGGGGCAGAGGAGGAGCAGAGTTCATGGACTGGAATACTGAGGGAAATTAGCACAGAGAGTAGGGGGGGAGCAAGGTTGTGTAGTGCTTTATAGGTGAAGTATATGAATACTTGTTTCAGCACTAATCTGAATTCATCTTTTCACTGCTATGAAATTTGAATCTGTATGTCATTGTTTTCTTTGCTCCTCTATTTTGATACTTTGACATTTGGTATTTTGGTTACTTTGGCAGTTCTGTTAGTGGTGAGTTTGTTTGCTTTTTAAAAAAAAATAACTCTGAATGTGAATATGATTGGTCCAAAATGAAGCAGTCACAGTCACATTCAAAAATTCATAATCCCTACCAAGCAGAACCAGCAAAGCGAACAAAATACCAAACACTGAAATACCAGTGTAACCAAAATATCAAACATGAAAATACTGAAATGAAGATTTGGAACAACAAAAAAAGTGGGAAATGAATAATGCATCATATCTCTTTTGTTAAAACCAATTTGAATATACCGAATGTGTCAAATTCACTATTCACTTCAGAAATTCATTTCAGCCCTAATTTTACTGTTCATCAGTACTGATGGTTCCTAGCCTACTCCTGATGCTCGTGAGATTGTCATCCTTTCTCCACCAGTACACTGTGAAAATGACTTGAATGGGGGTGACTTAAATGCGGGTTATCGTGGAGCTCCTACATCCTAAAATCCAATCTTGATCCAAAATGTTAGGAATAGAGCTGAAAGAAGCAGTGGATTTATTGTTCACGGACATCATTCACATTTTGCCATAGCCCTTCAGGTACCCAATAGGGATGGGCGAACGCGGTTTGGAAGTTCGGAGATCGGCCCGAACTCGGCCTGTTCAGACGACCGGACCCGAACCCAAACCCAAAACCGAACCCACTGAACCGAACCTGTTTCCGAACTCTGAAAGGATCGCGTTCGGGTGAGTTCGAGTGGCAAAAACATGTCACTGGAAGGCAAAATGTGACAGGGAGGGGGAGTCAGCTGAGGAGCAGACTTCCAGGCACCAGGGGTGGAGAGGCTTGGAGTAGCAGCCAGCCTGCCCAATCACCATACCTTTTCTCATCAGACCACTGGCTTTGCAGTCTGCAATTGGACATGGGGGGCGGAGGGGCTAGGGTGCACAGAGCCAATGGGGCTTGCGGTGAGATGGGTGCAACAAGTAACAAAACTCATTGCTCTCCCCCCCTGCCAACACCTTCTGAGCTAGTCACTGTTTCTGAACAACAGGCATTTCAGAAGGCTCCCTCTCCCAGCAGTTTTGTTCTCCTCAATCCATTGCAATCCTCCTCCTATTTCACCCATCCAACCCATCTACCTCCATATTATCATTTATTTAGCTTAGATTAGATAGATTTAGGTGTTATTTTGTGTTTTTACCCCTCCCTGTGTTCCCTGTGTTCAATCTTCCTTCCTCCCTCTCCCCTCCATTGAATCCTTTCCCCCTCCCTCTCTATATATTCCATCCCTGATTCCCTTCCCATGTTGTTTTATTCATTTTGAGTAGCATTAGATTAATTTAGGTTTAATTTCAGTTTTGTACCCCTCTCTCTGTGCTTTGTGTTCCCCCATCCCAGATAGATAGATAGATAGATAGATAGATAGATATAGTTAGTTGTAGGAGTTAGCTGAGATAGTGTTTAGAAATTTAGTGTTTGTAGGAGTAGGCCTTTGTACTTATTAGATAATCCATTTAGTTGATAGCATTCAGAATAGTTATAGCAGTTAGATTTAGTGTAGATAGATAGATAGAATATCAGTTACATTTAAAAAAAAAAACAATAAAAAAACAATATAAAAACATTATTTTGGAGGGAGAAATGGAGAAGGGAAGAAGAGGCCAGTCTGCTGCCCATAGGGGAGGCAATAGGGCACATACCAGAGACGGAAGGGGCCATGCCAGGGGAGTGGAAGCAGGCAGCAGCAGTAGCCCAAGCACATCACCACACCCCAAACTCAGCAGGCCTACTTTTGGGCAACAGGCTTCAGTGGATCAGCATCACCTCCTGACAGTACCCTCCTCCACTGCCATGCAGGGCACTGGAAGGCCTGCTGGACTTGAGGCTGAGTCTGTCTCTGCTGATGCTGGTGCTGGAGCAGGTGCTGCTGCTTCTGATGTTCCTACAGGGCGACCAATTTCCCCACTGTCGAGGTGCTCCCCAGCAGTCCAGAGCTGGTGGATCCCACCCCGGTTGCTAGAGGTAGGGCCCGATCACTGGGCAATGGCAGTAGGGACTGGGAGAGGAGTATCAGCAGCAGCAGTGGTACTAGCATCTATAGAGGGGGGCACAGGGAGAGTGCCAGAAGCATGACGGGCACGGGAAGTCTAGCCTCAGGGTCCCAGTACTCCCCTTCATGGGACATCACCGTGATCACAGACAGTGAGTCAGAGTCAGACACTAGTGCAACAGAGGAGATGCCTGGAGCTGAGGAGATGACTGAGCCTCCGCCCAGATTTGTGTCGCTAGTGCCACCAAGTTCTCCCCCTCCCAGCAGCTCTGGCAACAGTGTGTCACCTGGGGTGGGCCAGAAGTCAGGAAGGGGGAAAAATCCTCTGTCTGGGAACATTTTAAGCGGATGTGGGCAGATGATCCCAGAGAGGTGCAGTGCTCTTTGTGCAATAAGCTGGTGAAGCGCGGGCAGGTGCTAGCCAACCTTGGGTTAACTGCAATGGCGAGGCACCTGAAGTCATGCCACAGTGCTCGGATGCTAAGCGGGAAGGCAGGGGAAGTGGATGCCAATGGGTTCCCGACTGCAGCGGCTAGTCGCCTGCCTCCTTCAGTGGGTAAGCGTCCCACACCAACTGCTGCTGCCTCTAGCATCAGGAGAAGTATGGGGGCAGAACAGCAACAGGAGCCTTGCCAGCAGCGTCAGTCCACTATGGAGGAGCTGGTGTGGGGGCAGCTACCAAGGCCAACGGGTGCTGGAGAGCGGCATGGCTTCTTTCAAGAGAAAGCCAAGCGCCTGTTGGCTGAGATGATTGCTTAGGATGGGCAGCCCTTCTCAATTGGGGAGGACAAAGGCTTCCAGCAGCTGATTGGATTCCTGGAACTCCAGTTTAACCTGCCTTCCCGCTCCACCCTGAATCGGACTGTAGTACCACAGCTCTACAGGGCTTTGAAGGAGCAGGTGAAGAAGCAGCTGGCAGGGGTTGGGCGAGCCACTGTCCACTTCACCACTGGCCTGTGTTCCTCCGGGAATGCCCAGCATGTCTACCTGGCAGTGACTACACACTTGTGGCAGGACCGAAAGGCAGCACTTGGCAGTGGCAGGAGGGGGGCTGAAGCAGAGTATAGGGAGGGTTGATTCAGGCACAGGTAATGGACAGCTTCCACACCTCAAGGAACCTCGAGGCAGCCCCGGACGCCATGGTGAGAGAGTGGATCATGCCAGGTGCAACCCTCACCAAGGGGTGTGTGGTCACGGACAACACGGCCAATATACTGAAGGCAGTCCATCACGGGGGCTTCACAAGCATCCCTTGCACTGCACACACCCTCCATCTTGTGGTCAAAGATGCTCTGGGCTTGGGGGATAAGGGGATTGGGCCAGGCAACCTTAGCTCCCTGGTCGACCTGGGGAGGAAGCTGGCGGGGTTCTTCAACAGGAGCATGAAGGGCAGCAAGCTCCTCTGGGAGAAGCAGACCGAGCAAGTGTCCTCAGTCACCAGCTGGTCCAGGATGTCTACACCAGGTGGAATTCCAACTTCCTGATGCTTGAGTGGCTTCTTGAGAAGAAAGCTTCCTTGCATCAGGTGGAACTGGAAACAGACATCGAGGTACCTCCAGGGTACAACAGGGAGGAATGGGAGATCCTTGCTTACATGGTCTTCATCCTGAGACTGTTCATGGCCATGACGGAGACAGTGAGCAGCTCCACCACCACCCTCAGCCAGGTTACCCCGCTGGTCCATAGTCTCTACATGAACCTGGACGAGATTTGCGGGTGGCAGGAAGATGTCCTATGAGGAGCTTGACCTGGAGCAGAAGCAGAAGGTCTGAGTGCACGCTTTGACGAGCTCCTGCATGGGGAGGAATATGTACTGGAAACCATGCTGGATCCCAGGATCAAGGGCAGCATGGCACGCAAGACAGTGGTCTATGGCCTCCAGAAATGTGCACTGGTGCAGAAGGTCCGGCAGGCAGAGCGGACTATGCAGCAGGACTCCCCTGTGGATGGTGGAAGTGGAGAAGCAACCCCTTCCAGCCCTCTGGAGCAGCAGCACCAGCAGCACCAGCAGCAGGATGAGCAGCAGCATCACCCCTATTGCCAGCAGCTCCTCCCATGTGCACAGGCCGAGTAAGGGTCCCCGGTGCACTAGCTGGTCCAAGATGTCTCCACCAGGTGGAATTCCACCTTCCTGATGCTTGAGCGTGGGAAGCATGGGGCCCAGCACAAAAGGGCAAGCAGCGTTGCTGAAGGCAGTGGCGCAGGTGGTGCCCACCCAGAGTTACCAGAGGGAGTATGATGGTGCCTCAGCAGCAGTGGAAACCTACCTGGAGGAGGAGCCATGCATTGATCCCAGCAGCAATCCCTTGGCCTACTGGGCCAGCAAGGCCAACGTGTGGTCTTCCCTGTCAAAAATGGCCAAGGGTATCCTGTCCTGCCCACCAACCAGTGTCCCCCAGCGAGCGGGTGTTCTCTGTGGTGGGGGACATTTNAACCAGTGTCCCCCAGCGAGCGGGTGTTCTCTGTGGTGGGGGACATTTGCTCCCCGCACTGCCTGAGACTGGGGGCCAAGTTGGTGGAGCAGTTTCTGGGATTCCCCGAGCTGCCCCTGGACAAGGAGTGATGGTTCAGTGGCACACGCCATCCCGTGCCAGGGGCAGTCTTGGGACGGGGCCCTTCTCTTCCTCCTCAGTCTGGGCTAGGGCTACTGCTCCTGTGCTGTTGAGGTGCAGTCCCTTCCTCCCAATGCCTGACACCCGTCCTGCCCCCCCCTCTCTCTCATACTAGATGGCCTCAGCCACCTTTTCTGACTGACCTCATGACACAGGATGGCATTAGGAATCTGTACGCCTGCCAGCTGGCCTATGGCTACACGATCTCGGCCCGCCTTTGTGATGCTCACTGGCTCTGACTCTCTCATGCTGCACAGTCTTTGCTAGCCTGTCTGAGTGCCCTGCTGCCAATGTTGCAGCCTGCCTGCCCTACTGCCTCCCATGCCACTCTGCCTGTTTGCCCGCCCAGCTTTCCATGAAGCTCAAAGCATGTCTCAGTCCACCTTCCTGCCTCCCATGCCAAGGTACCTGTCTGCCCAACCAGGTTGCCTAGCTCAAAGTCTGCCCAAGCCGACCTACCCTACTGCCTCTCATTCCACGCTACCTGCCTGCCCGCCCAGGTTGCAAAGCTCAAACCCTGCCTCAGTCTGCCTGACTGCCTCATGCCACGCCACCTGACAGCCTGCCCCATCAACCAATGTCTGTGGCTGCCAATGGACCCCAGGCGTATATGCTGTCTGTGCCAAGGGTTCTGTACCTTGGCAACCAATGTCTGGTGATGCTAGTGCCAATGGCCCCCAGGCCAGATCTATATGCTGTCTGTGCCATGATGCCATGTCATTAAGAAACAGCCAATCCAGTCCCAGGACCTGCCATCAGGGTTCTGGGGCCTAGGTTACTGGTAGGGAGGGCTTTGTCCAATATCTAGAAGCTGCCACTCTAGCCCCAGCCCAGGACCCACCCTCAGGGTTCTTGTGCCCTGTCATTCCACTCATGGGATGCTCTCATTCCACCTTTTCTTTACGCAATCTGCTGATCATGGAGAGGGAGTGGGGGGGGAGAGAGAGAGAGAAAAAGAGAGAGAGAGAGAGAGAGAGAGAGAAAGTCTCCCCACTGCTAGAAGGAGAGACAGACACGATCCCACCCATGCTGTCACATGCACTATATGGCCAGAGAGAGAGAGAGACAGAGAGAGAGAGAGAGGCTCCCCGCTANGTGGCAGGACCGAAAGGCAGCACTTGGCAGTGGCAGGAGGGGGGCTGAAGCAGAGTATAGGGAGGGTTGATTCAGGCACAGGTAATGGACAGCTTCCACACCTCAAGGAACCTCGAGGCAGCCCCGGACGCCATGGTGAGAGAGTGGATCATGCCAGGTGCAACCCTCACCAAGGGGTGTGTGGTCACGGACAACACGGCCAATATACTGAAGGCAGTCCATCACGGGGGCTTCACAAGCATCCCTTGCACTGCACACACCCTCCATCTTGTGGTCAAAGATGCTCTGGGCTTGGGGGATAAGGGGATTGGGCCAGGCAACCTTAGCTCCCTGGTCGACCTGGGGAGGAAGCTGGCGGGGTTCTTCAACAGGAGCATGAAGGGCAGCAAGCTCCTCTGGGAGAAGCAGACCGAGCAAGTGTCCTCAGTCACCAGCTGGTCCAGGATGTCTACACCAGGTGGAATTCCAACTTCCTGATGCTTGAGTGGCTTCTTGAGAAGAAAGCTTCCTTGCATCAGGTGGAACTGGAAACAGACATCGAGGTACCTCCAGGGTACAACAGGGAGGAATGGGAGATCCTTGCTCACATGGTCTTCATCCTGAGACTGTTCATGGCCATGACGGAGACAGTGAGCAGCTCCACCACCACCCTCAGCCAGGTTACCCCGCTGGTCCATAGTCTCTACATGAACCTGGACGAGATTTGCGGGTGGCAGGAAGATGTCCTATGAGGAGCTTGACCTGGAGCAGAAGCAGAAGGTCTGAGTGCACGCTTTGACGAGCTCCTGCATGGGGAGGAATATGTACTGGAAACCATGCTGGATCCCAGGATCAAGGGCAGCATGGCACGCAAGACAGTGGTCTATGGCCTCCAGAAATGTGCACTGGTGCAGAAGGTCCGGCAGGCAGAGCGGACTATGCAGCAGGACTCCCCTGTGGATGGTGGAAGTGGAGAAGCAACCCCTTCCAGCCCTCTGGAGCAGCAGCACCAGCAGCACCAGCAGCAGGATGAGCAGCAGCATCACCCCTATTGCCAGCAGCTCCTCCCATGTGCACAGGCCGAGTAAGGGTCCCCGGTGCACTAGCTGGTCCAAGATGTCTCCACCAGGTGGAATTCCACCTTCCTGATGCTTGAGCGTGGGAAGCATGGGGCCCAGCACAAAAGGGCAAGCAGCGTTGCTGAAGGCAGTGGCGCAGGTGGTGCCCACCCAGAGTTACCAGAGGGAGTATGATGGTGCCTCAGCAGCAGTGGAAACCTACCTGGAGGAGGAGCCATGCATTGATCCCAGCAGCAATCCCTTGGCCTACTGGGCCAGCAAGGCCAACGTGTGGTCTTCCCTGTCAAAAATGGCCAAGGGTATCCTGTCCTGCCCACCAACCAGTGTCCCCCAGCGAGCGGGTGTTCTCTGTGGTGGGGGACATTTGCTCCCCGCACTGCCTGAGACTGGGGGCCAAGTTGGTGGAGCAGTTTCTGGGATTCCCCGAGCTGCCCCTGGACAAGGAGTGATGGTTCAGTGGCACACGCCATCCCGTGCCAGGGGCAGTCTTGGGACGGGGCCCTTCTCTTCCTCCTCAGTCTGGGCTAGGGCTACTGCTCCTGTGCTGTTGAGGTGCAGTCCCTTCCTCCCAATGCCTGACACCCGTCCTGCCCCCCCCTCTCTCTCATACTAGATGGCCTCAGCCACCTTTTCTGACTGACCTCATGACACAGGATGGCATTAGGAATCTGTACGCCTGCCAGCTGGCCTATGGCTACACGATCTCGGCCCGCCTTTGTGATGCTCACTGGCTCTGACTCTCTCATGCTGCACAGTCTTTGCTAGCCTGTCTGAGTGCCCTGCTGCCAATGTTGCAGCCTGCCTGCCCTACTGCCTCCCATGCCACTCTGCCTGTCTGCCCGCCCAGCTTTCCATGAAGCTCAAAGCATGTCTCAGTCCACCTTCCTGCCTCCCATGCCAAGGTACCTGTCTGCCCAACCAGGTTGCCTAGCTCAAAGTCTGCCCAAGCCGACCTACCCTACTGCCTCTCATTCCACGCTACCTGCCTGCCCGCCCAGGTTGCAAAGCTCAAACCCTGCCTCAGTCTGCCTGACTGCCTCATGCCACGCCACCTGACAGCCTGCCCCATCAACCAATGTCTGTGGCTGCCAATGGACCCCAGGCGTATATGCTGTCTGTGCCAAGGGTTCTGTACCTTGGCAACCAATGTCTGGTGATGCTAGTGCCAATGGCCCCCAGGCCAGATCTATATGCTGTCTGTGCCATGATGCCATGTCATTAAGAAACAGCCAATCCAGTCCCAGGACCTGCCATCAGGGTTCTGGGGCCTAGGTTACTGGTAGGGAGGGCTTTGTCCAATATCTAGAAGCTGCCACTCTAGCCCCAGCCCAGGACCCACCCTCAGGGTTCTTGTGCCCTGTCATTCCACTCATGGGATGCTCTCATTCCACCTTTTCTTTACGCAATCTGCTGATCATGGAGAGGGAGTGGGGGGGGAGAGAGAGAGAGAAAAAGAGAGAGAGAGAGAGAGAGAGAGAGAAAGTCTCCCCACTGCTAGAAGGAGAGACAGACACGATCCCACCCATGCTGTCACATGCACTATATGGCCAGAGAGAGAGAGAGACAGAGAGAGAGAGAGAGGCTCCCCGCTAGAACAACAAAGATGGGGGGTTGAGGGGGAGAGGTAGGTGTATCCAGCTCAAGCCGCCACCCGCCAGAACCAGGAAGAACTCCCATCTGTGCTCATGCGCCCGATCGATGCCCATTGGCCGTTGCCCACATCCAGCAGCAAACCTATCAGAATGAGATGGAATATATCAATATAACACAACATATTATATGTGCCTGCCTGCCTGCCTGCCTGCCTGTGTGTGTTCCTGTACCTGCTACTACCACCTATTGCTTGATTGAATGAAGTGTGCCCAACCATGCACTAATTCTATGGACATAATCATCATTAAACTCACATAGGCTGTCATTCCATTGTACCTGAATCAGTCATGCCCGCCCATCCCAGGGACCATCAACGAGATTCTGGGACCATCATTCCAGTCACTGGGGGATGCATATCTATTCCACTGAATCCAGAAGCATGCCAGCCTGCCCCCACCCCCCGACATATCCTGCCTTCCCTGGGGCACTAGGGGTGGCAACTGGAAAGACCCTGGATGGCACGTGCAAATCCTGCCCTTATTTGGGGGTGCTACTGCAAGGTAGGGATGGCAACTAGATAGTGGAGACCCTTGCTAGGGATGGCTTTTAGGCACATGTTTGGGTGGGGGAGCTGCTTGTGCTCATGCCTGATTGCTGGAAGAGCCCCCACAGTACAGTACCCTCTCTCTCTGTGGCAGACATCCAATGCTACCCGCTGATGACCACTGTTTGTGCCTGACTGATGCCCACCACCCACACACCCACCTGTACGCCAGTGAGCTTGCTATAACGGATAGAACCTTTCTTTTCCTCAAAGTAAAAAAAAAAGTTTACAAACCTGGCAGCACCTACTGTGCCCGCCGCTTGCTCCTCATCAGAGGAGCCAGCCACCACCACCGAAGATCCAAGGGCTGGGCCAGCGACCTCCTCCTCCTCTTGTTCTGTGCGTGGGTAGTTGGTGGAGGTGGGTGGGGCACAGGACTGTACATGCATCACCACTTTCAGTGTTCCCACAGGCACCCACTGATGCTCCCCACACCCTCTGTGGTGTTCACACAGGTGCCCCCCCAGCCACCCACGAGGGCGAGGTGGGGTGTCCAAATGAAAATGGTCTAAAATGGATACCTGATGGTGGGGCCAATTCCAAGCCCTGCAAACTGTGCACAACTCTGTCACAGGGTGCACCCCCCCACAGGGTTTGGGATTGCAGACAGAGTGTAAACAGTTGTCGGCTATGCCCAAGATGCCATTTTTGATGGATTTTGTCATTTTTGCAGATACTCATTTTAACTCTTAGAGAAAGGACCCAGTATGTCAACGTAGAGTAATATTAAATCTCTCCTGAATATCTCCATTACATAGTATCTTCCTTGTGTCTAAACTAGGGCTGAAATGAACTTTTGCCAAAATGGGAAATCTCATTGAATCCTGGTTCAATCGAGAACTGCTCAGTACTTGGTAATGTCTCAATCAAATTGCCATTTACTGAGTGCTTTGCCATCCATTTCAAATCCCAGGAGGTAATGCCAACACAATACCATAGTTCATCCAGTTGCAGATTGGTCAAAACAAAGGGAACAGCATAGAACAGGGCCGGGGAACCTCAGGCCTGGTGGCCAAATGTGGCCCTCGGTAAGTTTTTATGTGGCCCCTTTCCAGTGCCTGTATCTGGCTCCTGGATCCAGTCTCTACCCCCAAGCACTGAAAAACTGAGCTCAGGATAATGAAGCAGAGAGGAGAGTGTGCACACAATGGTAGGGGAGAGATCCACAGCACAGATCCATGATCTGGACCTTCCTTTTCTTGAATAAACATCCTTTTCTGTTAAACATCCCTGTCCTCAACCTCTATGTGGCCCTCGGAGCTTGTACTAATTTTCAATGTGGCCCCCGGGACAGAAAAGGTTCCGCACCCCTGACATAGAACAACAATTCTGAGTGGAGGCACTGGAGTGGAGGTTAAGGAGTACTGGGAGGAGCTTAAGGGGCAGGCTATTCTCATGGTGATTTGCTCAGAAATGCAGAAACAACAAACACGGAAATAAAACAGTACCCTGAGCCGCGTGGTAAATTGTAAATATATGGTACACTGTAAACAAGATGCGGAAATGGTACATCGGGATAATATCTCATGGTATTGTATGAATTGAGAAATTTAATCAGTATCACGAAATGGTAAGGAAATCGAGCCCTGTTCCTGATATTGTGAAATTTCTCACAAGCAGCAATTTAGCTGTTCATTTCACCCCTATTCTGCACTTTAGTCTGGATGGGTTTTCATTGACAGCTTAGTTGTTTCCTGTTGCTTAGATAAGTTGACAAATTTATAGTGTGAAATAGTTTTCTCTACTTTTCCCCACTAGACAGCTCTGGGCATGAACACATATGGCACTCTGACTTTTTAAAGCCCTGTGATGAAAAGAGCCTGGATAATTTTATGACCAGCAATGTCACTTGCAACACTTGTAATGACACTTGAATTTAAAGTCAGGGTAATGAAGTCTAATACTTTCATGTGCAAATTGATCACAGTATGTATCGGAAAGGAACTGCAGTGCTGCACAACGTTAGGTGTATTTCATGCTTTTCCCTGAAGCTTCAGTAAGAGGCAAAAGACAACTTGATGGATCAATGGCCTCGTGCCCTATGGGTATGACTACAGTAGAACATATACAAATAATCCCAAAAATGAACATATCCATCGACTGTGCCTACTACTTTACTTCATCTCAACAAAGTCAACATGAACTATTTGTTTCTGCTTCATTTTGGATATTTGTTTTGGGTATTTTGCTATCATCATCATTTCAATTATTTTGGTTATATTGGTTCAACCAAAACGACCCCAAAATGGACTGGAATATTCAAAGAAATGAATATGCACATTCCATTTTGGGTGATTCAGATATTTGGAAGGCTATCTGACTATACAAAGAATAAGGCCATCCCAAGGTCCACGCACTGGGTGTGCACACCTTGTGCTCATGCATGCAACATGCACGCAGGCATCACACACAACTAAGGTAACAAAAATGGATGAAAACCGAGTGGAAAATGTCCATTTTCATGATAAAAATAAAAAATAAAAAACTACTGCTCATATGCAAATGGCCACCAGGGCCACTCTGTGCAGGCATGCCCTTTCCCCAAAATGGCACCAGAATCCAGCAAATTCTTTGACCAGGAATTTCAAATTATGCCAGCAGAGTAAAGGACAGCCATTTAGTGCATGCACAGTGATTTATTATTAATTATTATTAAATAAAAGAAAAAAAACACAGTAGAGTCCTTTATGAAAGCCCCTGAAAATGAAGGGGTTTGGGTAAATAACACCTGTAAACACAACCAGCATAAGCTCAGGAGAAGCACACATCCAGCTCTAAGGTGGAGTTAGCAATGAGTGTTGGGAATGCCCTAAGATGACAACAGTGACTAAGATTAGTGCTGAGACAACAAACAGTTTAGCTTCTCACAAGAAATACTGAGAATCCGAGAAACGGACCAAGATGTCAACAAGATCTTGGTCCTGGTATGAATTCTCAATATTTCTCTGTAACTAACTAAATAAATAAAATAAAACATAACTTAACATGTGAAAAATGGCCACCAGGGCATTCTGCACATGCACAACCTTTTTCTAAAATAGTGGTGGCAGCATTACTTCCCTTTTTAGGAAAGGTTATTGAATGGGTGGTGGCTCAGCAGCTCCAAGGGCATTTCGACCACGTCGGTTACCTGGATCCCTCGCAGTCTGGTTTTCGTCCAAGGCATGGCACTGAGACAGTATTAGTGGCTTTGGTGGATGATCTGCACCAGGAAAAGGATAAGGGTCGATCGACCCTTTTGGTCATATTAGATCCGTCGGCTGAATTTGATACAGTTGATCACGAGATGTTGGTGACGCGCCTGAGGAATAGTGCAGGGTAGGGATGTGCGAACGCGGTTGGAAGTTCAGGGTTCAGTCTGAATTCGGGGCGTTCAACCCGTTCATGAACAGACTGAATCTGAACCGACCCCTGCCCGAAATGGCCAAACAAATTTCGTGTTCCGAACTTGTTCGGGCGGGGGCAGGGAGGAACCCAGTTTTCCCTACCCCCTCCAGGCTGCGCAGGTGGAAGGGGCACCAGGGAGCACCTCCACCACCACCACCCCCGCCCAGCCTGGGATTTTTTTTTACCACCCCCCCTCCAGGGATCACCCTACTGGTGGTTCTGTGGCTCCAAGTCGGATCCGGCAGTGGCAGGGGCTTTGGTGGCAGGGGCTTTGGTGGCAGGTCTGGTGGCGACGACACTCTGGAGCACTTCAGGCTGCTACCAGGCCTTCTGGGTCAAACCGGAAGGACTAGTAGTGGCATGACAAGCAAGACAGCTAATGCACCCAGCCTTCAACATATTTTTTTTAACCCCCACCCCAGTGATCATCCTACCTTGTGGTGCCAGGGCTCTGGCCCCAGGTCCGGCGGTGGCAGCGGTGGTGGCAGCAGTGGCGGGTCCGGTGGTGGTGGCACTCCAGAGCGCTTCAGGCTGCTACTAGGCCTTCCAGGTCAAACCAGAAGGCCTAGTAGTGGCCTGAAGTGCTCTGGAGTGTCACCACCACCAGACCTAGCACCGCTGCCACCGGTGGATCGAGGGACAGAGCTCCAGCACCACCAGGTAGGTCGGGGTCTGGATCTGGTGGTGGCAGCGAGTCCGGTGGGTCCGGCGGCGGTGACACTCCGGAGCGCCACCACCACTGGACCTACCACCAATGCCACCACTGCTGCCACCTCCGCTGCCACCACTGCCACCACCAGACCCAGGGCCAGAGTCCCGGCACCACCAGGTAGGGTGATCCCTGGGGTGGGGGGGTGTAAAAAAATAATAAAGAAGTACCAGGCTGGGCAGGGAGGGGGCAGGTGCTCCCAGGTGCCCCTTCCACCCATGCAGCCTGGAGGGGGGATGGAAAACCTGGTCCCCCTGACTGAAAAGGTACGGCCCCACAAAACTGTTTAGGCTGAACAGGCAGAACTGAATGGTTTCAGGTTTGGCCGAACGCTGAACAGACTGAACCCTGAACCCCCTGGGGTTCACACATTCCTAGCGCAGGGGTGGGTGGGATTGTTCTTGGGTGGTTCTGCTCATTCCTGACTGGGGAACTCAGTGGGTGGTGCTCGGTGATTATTTTTCATCTCACCAAGACCTCTTGTGTGGGGTCCCACAGGGTTCTGTCTTTTCCCCTCTCCTGTTCAATGTGTACATGCAGCCACTCGGCGAGATCATCAGGGGGTATGGGGTGAGGTGTTATCAGTGTGCGGCTGTTACCCAGTTGTACGTCTCATTTTCAGCTGACCCAGGTCCAGCTGTCTCAGTGCTTACCCGTTTGGCAGCTGTGGGGGACTGGATGAGGGCTAATCGACTGTGACTGAATCCTGACAAGATGGAGGTGATGTTAGTGGGTAAGTTGATGGAGGTGACGGACCCCTCGGTTGAGGGGTTTTGTCCTCCATTGGCTTCCCAGGTACGGAACTTGGGGATGCTCCTTGATGCGCAGCTCCACCTGGATTTCCAGGTGGAGGCTGTGGCGAAAAGTGCCTTCTGCCAGTTACATTGGTGCGGTGGCTTTGGCCGCTGGTTTCAGTTCCAGATCTGGCAACGATCATCCATGCTTTTATCACTTCTCAGTTAGACTACTGTAACGTGCTCTACGTTGGGCTATCTATGGTGACGGCTTGGAAGCTGCAGCTGGTGCAGAATATGGCAGCCCAGCTCCTGGTGGGGCTGGGTTGCCGGGAGCACATTACACCAGTGCTCCTATCTCTGCACTGGCTGCCAACAGTCTTCAGGGCCCGATTCAAAGTGTTGGTTTTGACCTATAAAGTCTTACACGGTCTGGATCCTGCCTATTTGCGAGACTGCCTCACTCCCAGGGCTCTCAATCGGCCCCTGCAGTCATCTGAGGGAGCCCTGTTGTAGGTCCCTCAGGTTTCCCAGGAGGGTACGCAGGACAGGGCGTTCTCTGTGGCCGCACCTCTGGAATTCCCTCCCAGTAAGGGCCCATCTGGCCCCGGACCTCCCAGCTTTCCATAGAAATTGTAAGACCTGGCTGTTCCATCAGGTGTTTGGTGAGGGAAAAGGATGAGGGTGGAAGGGGTGTGGGTTGGGGGGGGGGGATTTTTTCTCTTAATTTTATACTACTGTTATTATTTTTATGTGATGTTTTATTGTATTTTATTGATTTGATTTTGTTAGCTGCCCCGGGCTGCCTGGCAGGAAGGGTGGGGTAAAAATCTTTTAAATAAATAAATAAATAAAATTTGGAAAATGGCAGCTGGTCTGTGCATATGCAAAATGACTGCTGCACATGTGCTGACTGGATGCCCTTTTCCAAAATTTTGAAAGGGGGTGTGCATGCGGAAAAGGGCCCACTGACTATATATATATATATTTTGTTCTTGTCAAGAATTAACCTGACACTGCCAGGTTTTGGTTCATTCTCAGTTCCTGGCATGAATAGAAAACCGGCATTCTCGACAAGAATTGGTGTGTGTGTGTGTGTGTGTGAAAGAACGTTCAGGCCTTCCTGAGACAAAATAACTCAAACTACGATAACGGGTTCTCATTCTGTAGATTAGATGTGCTCTTTATGGTTAGGTCCCCTGTCTTCTGATGTGAAAAAAAATATTCCAAATTCTTTAACCAGGAATCCCAAATTCTGCCAGCAGAGTAAATTTTGCAAATTAAATCAATTGTGCGAATTATGATTTGTTTTTTTAAATAAATGAGTTTCCCAGTGTGCCATTCTACCAATTTGAACATGTTTATAATAAAATCCTCTGCAAAATACTACACTTATCTCTCAATGGGGGTAGGGAGAGGTTGGGTTTTAAAAAAAATATTTTGTGTGCGTGTGGCCAGATAGGGAAGTTTTCGGCCAGAAGTAGAGTATTTCTCAGGTAAAATGCAGCCCGCAGCAATATTTTATGTGGCCCATTTCCAGTTCCTGTGATCCAGGAACCCTTGATCCAGGAACCCTTGGCCCCTTGATCCAGTTCCTACCTCCAACCACTGAAAAACTGAACTCAGGGTAAGGGAGCAAAGATGGGGCATGCACACAGGGATAGGGGACAGATCCATGGCACAAATGCACAGACATCTAAGGAGGTATTGCCCCTCTTGGATAGATAAAACTCTTTGTTGGGCTTCTAAGAACCTGGGACAAGGAAAAAGAGACTGTCCTGAAGGGTCTGAAAATGGGGTTTAGGGGAATAAAAATGTAAAAAGGGAGGTAAATGTAGTCAGCTGTGAAGGAACAGGCTGGAGAAAAGGGCTGCAAGAGAAGAGATGCCTGTAATGCCTGTAATAAGGCAGGCAATAAAAAAGAGATTGCCTAACTAAGGGAGTCCCAAGTAGGAAGGAAAAGCCCTGCAAGGAAAGAAGACCCCAGAGAAAGTGGAGTAGGAGACTTTAACACAACTGACTGGAGATGGCATAGTAAAAATAACTGAGATAATGAAGGAAATGGAAGAAGATAATGAAGTCCTAGAAAGAAAGATTAGAGAGTTAACAAAAAAGATGAGGTTAACGAGGAGCCTTGAAAGACAAGAAAAGGGAACTCCTCTGTTGTAAAGCTACCCAGATACAGGGATTGACTATGTCAACCTCAAACCATAATAATAATAATAATAATAATATGCTTTATTACGGCATCAGCTTTCGCCATAGCCAAGGAAGCAAAGTATACAAGTATACAACACATAAAATATACAAAATAATAATGCAGGTATCAAATACAACCATAACCTCAAACCATAGAGGAACTGAGGTGGAAACACAGGGAGTAGGGCAGGAGGCTCAGACAGAGCTATTGGTCATATCTAGGGTAATGGAGAGAGACGCCCAGACTGCATGGTGTGCATGTAGTTTTTGTTATATCAATAACGAAAGCTAAAATTGTCATTTTCATTTTTGTTATTGCAGTAACAAAAATGACAAAAAATAATAATGAAATCAATAACAATAATGAAAGTCATTGGTTTTGTTATTGCCTGGCAGCCTGGCAGGTGTGTTTTGGAGGGAAATGTGGAGAAGGGAGGAGGGACCAGACATCTCACAGCCAGAAATAGTGTTGAACTCTTGAACTGGGAGAGGAAGGACCTGATGGATGTATCTCTGGACAATGAACAGCGCAAGCAGATCCCAGCACTTGAATGGTACCCTATGATTCTTCAATGCCTCTGACTCCCAAAACCAATCAGAAGGGCTCTGGGGGAGGGCACTGCAACCCTTACTATTGTAGGGCTGGGCTGCTTCACTCTGTGTTAGCTCTCTTGCTTGTCAGGGAGCATTAGCAGAAGCTGCTGGTGCTTGCACTAGAAATCCTCCCATATCTTTTATTCCCTTCCCTACCACCTAATCCTTATCTAGCTATCTAGCTATCTATTAGGATTATATGATAGGAACATTTTGTATTATAAATAGGTTAGGTTGAGCTTAGATTCGGTATATTTTATATAAATAAAACTACATATTTTGGACAGTTTATAATGGGCATTTTTACACACAACTTAAAGTTCCGGATTTTTCATTCTTCTGGGTTTACAAGTAAGTTTGGGATGCATTTTTCACACACACACTGCCCTGAGGCAGTTCCTGGATGCATTCTTCATACAAACACTGCCCTGTGGCAGCCTAAAGTAGTCGCAGCTATAGACGTGACAGGCTGCCATGGAAACCAAGTGACTACAACTGCCTGGAACAAAGCAGTTTACCAGGAGAACATTTTACACACAAAATTTCTGGGAGAAGTTCAACGCAGATGGTTAAGATCTGGGTGAGTGATTTAGACACTCAGAAAGTTCACAATGTACCAGCAAACATGCAGGAGAAATGTGTGTGTAAAAACACATTGTGTGCAGTTCCTTCTGTATCACAATAAGAAGGGGAAGGAGTTCAACTTCTGGCAATAATACTTCATTGGCACACAAAATTGATACTGATACCAAAAATAAAATCTTCGTTTGAAATCGATACCAATAACGATAAGACAACAATAATGAAAAATGACATTTTGTTATTAACAAAGATGACACATTTTAATAAAAAAAGCCAATAATGAAAAATGACATGGGGCCCTGGTGCACACCCCTACTGCTGGGATTGGAACAAGGCTGCAAAGCAGTGAGAGGCTCCAGACTTTGGCTGTCAAAAGGGTAGTAGCCTAGAGTTACAAGTCAAAAAGGTAAAATCAGCAGAGGTGCAGCTAGATACAAGTCCCAAAGCAAAGTGTTTAGAGGCTCAGAGTCAGACGGCAATTAAGAATAAAAACATTCAATTAAGTGGGAGTTTCGCTGAGGAGTAGCTAATATAGCAACGCAGACTATAGATATTACGGAAGGTAAATACCTGAGTTACGGGGTGCAAACAGTAACCTTGAGAAAGACCAAGACAACTCAGTGGGAGTGTGCTTGGGCATTGGTCATAGGGACCCATTGGTTGTGGGTTAAGTGTATGCAGGATTAAGTCCCAAGGAGGTTGTCAGTCAAGGGTTCAGTTCAAAAGTAGTTTATTCACACTCACAATTCATTCCCTAGCAAGGCACCAAGTCTCTGGTCAGTCACAGTCCATATCATAGGGCCTAGACACAACCACACTCCCAGGCTAGCTCTTTGCCAACTCACACCTCCAGATCCAGGTATCTCCTTCCTTCAGGGTCCTTCTCTGGCAGCATCTCAGGAGATGTGCCCTCCTTGGAGGTTGGGAGCAGACTTCCCTCTTCCCGGGGCTGGCTTCTTCTTATAGTGTTGGCCATGCCTCAAACGTAGCCACTTCCTGTGGTGGCCATCTTGAGTACCTCATGGCAGGTGCCATTTTGTGGCCTAGCCCTGCCATACCTCTTTAATATCACAATCTGCAATGTCACAGAGACAGCACTACAAGGAAGGCCAAAAAAACCCACCTACTTAAGGTTCAGGCCAATATACCCAGTAATGGGGAAAAGATTCTTCCTGGACCCAATTAAGGTGACCAGCTGAGCCTGTAGTTTCAGTCCAAGAGGCTAGGTGGGCCTTGCTCACCTCAGAGCTATTAAAAACTGACAGTCCTCTCTCCTTCCCGCCCCTCCAAACTCCTTGAATACTTATTGGCAGGCCAGGTAAGCCTCACCCACTTGCCTTTCCTGTCCCAATTCTCGAAATGGAGCTAACGGGTTCTGTTTTGATTTACTCATGTCCTCCCCCCTTCATTAAACCTCTCACCTCTGATCCTGAGGAGAGGGAAGGGGGACCCAAAGAGACCCCACCAGAATACCCCTGCAGACTCCTTCCAACAAGGCCCGGTAGTGACAAGGACCCTCACCTGCATAGATACGTGGGGTGAGGAGGAGAGGAATTTTAACTTTTTGGAGAGGAATTTTAACTTTTTGCACAAAATAAAATAGCTAAACTTCTCTACAATGAAACCTAGAGATTTTGAATTTTAAAATGCCTAGTTTGCTACAGTCTCAGGCCGTTTTTAGACGAGCGCGGCGCCCGCGCTTGTTTTCAAAAGAGCCGGCAGTCTGTTCTATACGTGACGCTGCCGCCAAATACGTGCATGTGCGGGTGATGTACATCCATTTCTGGCCGCTTATGACTGGCCTTGATTGCCGACCCGGTCAGTTCGCGGCTGGAAATGGATGCGCATTGCCCACGCATGTGCGTATTCGGTGGCAGCGTCACGTGTAGAATGGACTGCCGGCTCTTTTGAAAAACAAGCGCGGGTGCCACTGCGCTCGTCTAAAAACGGCCTCATATGTAGAAGCGGAGCTGACCATGGAGCTTTAAACTAGGAGATAATTTTTTGCTTCTGAGACTGTTGCCTACTCCGTAAGCAAACAGCTATTGCATAATCCTGCCCTAGGTGACTGCCTCTTTTGTGTGGTTCAAAGTTCTTGAAAGCAATGTTGTACATATACGCCTTTGAATGAGCAGTGATGCTAGTGTCCAGACTGACACTGGATTCTGTTTCAGGGCAAAATTATTGATTGAAAATGTCATAATCTCAAACAGCCTTCTATAGTCAATCACAAAAATCAGATATCCTTTTCTCTCAAGTGATAACCCTTTTCTCAGTGAGACAGCAATGATGCAGCCATATTTTGCTGGATTAAATCTCTATGCCAGAATGATTTATGCATCCATAAAACCAAACAAAAACTAATTGGTAGGGTGAGACTACCAAAAATTATGTTCACAATGAAAAACAGAAGTAGAACTAATTACTCTGGTGCAGTGTTCCATTTAGCTATAATTCTACAGTCAATTAGTATTCTGTTTAATTGTACAATTAATGAACGTATAAATTAAATTCATAGTTTATTTCTACCACTAAATTACTTATTTGAATTGCCTCTCTTTAGAAAAAAAACACACATGCTGTTCAACACACACATTAAAATGACTTCAGCAAACTACGTTCTAGATATCTCTTAATTGTTAAACAATTACCCTCGTGTTATCGTTAGATCCTGTTTATGTTATCGGGAAATAATTTAATTTCCTTTTCTCAAACAAATAGCTACTACTTTTTGTAAGTACAAACTTCCTCCCCTTTCAATGCCCTTAAACAATGCATTCTCCTAGCCACCTCGATGCTCTACATATTGATTGCAATCGCAAACCCCAGCATACGTGGCTTACGTATGGGCATGTGCACAGACACTCATGTGCACTTTACATGAGCACCATAGTTCCCATAGCAGGAGTATGCACAGGGTGTGCGAGAGCTGTGCATTGTGTGTGCTGCACAAGGTTTGGAATCATCCCCAAATTAAAAAAATTAGGTCATTTTTCACGCATTATTTTCAGCCACTGTTCTCTCATTTGGAAAAAGAGATAATATTCCTTCTTGTTTTCTCAGCACAATGTACATTCTCCTCGCCACCTCAATGCTCTCCATATTGGGTGCAATCCCAGACCCTCACACATAATAGATGCTAATGGACCTCTCCTCCAGAAAAGATTGGACACGTTTCTGGAGGATGTGTTTGCGTTAGCAGTTATTAGCCAGGTAGGTTTGGGGAATGTAGTCTCTTACTATCAGGAGCTGGGAGCGAACAGCAGGGAATGCCTTGCCCCATAGTGACCTGTTCGGTACTTCAAACAACCGAGATTGGCCACTGTCAGAGACAGGATGCTGGGCTCGATGGACTGTTGGTCTGACCCAGTATGGCACTTCTTATGTTCTTATGGTGCATTGTTAATTCCACAATATGAATGAAATAGTTTTTATATGAAAAATGCACTATACACCAACGTTTGGGATTACTATCCATGTATCCTAGAACCCTAACTAAACACTATGATCCACACTATTCAGACTTCATTAACATGTACAGGCAAGTCCAGCCCAACACCAAATTATTCAAGAAATCCTAGCCCATGCATAATTTTCTATCTGCTCTGGACATTGAAGATGGCACTCACATCACTTGGATGAGACTTGGGCCGCTTTTAGATGAGCAGTCAGATGTAGCGCAATAAAGAATGCATTTCCTGAAAAGCCATATGGGGTGAATTTAGATGCACCAGAAGTAGCCAGTCGCCATAGGAATCACGGCTCATGTAGTCTTTTTGAAGCCGCATTTGGAAAGCCTCTATAATGGTTTTTCAAATGTGACTTCAAAGACAGAGCAAGCCACAATTCCTATGGCAGCTGACTACTTCCAGTGCATCTAAACACACTCCACATGGCTTTTCTAGGGATGGGCGAACGCGGTTCGGAGGTTCAGAGTTCGAACCGAACTCGGTCTGTTCAGACATCCGAACCGAACGTCCAAACCGATCTCTCGAATGACCGAACAGTTTGGTTGTGTTCAGATGAGTTCAGGGGCAGGAAAAACGTCTTTTCAGGGAGAAAAAAAGTTAAGTTTTGGTTTCGGGCAAGTTTCAGTTTTGGTTTTGATAGTGTTATTTTTGACTGTTTGGCCAAGTTCGGCCAACCCGAACTCGGCTGAACCGAAACATCGAACCCAAACTCGGGTTTCGAACTGAACGACCGAACATCTGAACCGCATTCTGTTCGCCCATCCCTAGACTTTTCAGGAAGTGCTTCCATCAATCTGCTACATTCAGCCACTCATCTAAAAGAGGCCTTAGGGAAGATGCTAGAGCTTATAGAGTACGAATCATACTTGGTCCCTTCATATGATGGGTGGTTGTTATGAAAAACTGGTGTTCATGATTGATACTCAAGATGTGGCACAATTGCTGTGCTCTTCTATTGTTCTCCCCCAGAATTTACAGTCTCAGGTCCCAGTTTGAGCTTTATGTTGGATGGGTGGGGGTCACAGTCATTCACACAGGTGCTTGTACCAAGGAGAAATCAAATCTATTTCTGTTATTATGGGATTCAGGATCTGTATATTTAAGCTTTTCCTTCCCCTTAACTAGGGATGTTCCCAATAGGGTGAAAAAAAATTCACACATATTCTCTGAGGGTCCAAGGAGCAGTCCTGAGTGTTCGGCCACCCCTTGGAGAATACTCGTGAGTCTCCAAGGCTGGGGTGCTTAAGAGGGGATGTGGGGGTGTGTGTCAAGCAGCAGGGTCAGGGTGGGTTACTTACCTTCCAGAGGGGTCCCACGTGATGTGTGATCACCTGATCAGCTGCTAGTGAGATCATTGTGCTGTCCCAGTAAAGTACAGGCAACCTGTCTTCTTCTTCTTGAATCCTCACACCATGCCTCATCATACCTTAATGTTCTGACATGCCCTGGTATGTACAAAGCATCTTTCAGCTCCATAAATGGTTAAAACCAGCAAAAATGCTTCTAAGGACAAACAGCCAGAGTCCTTGCACATGCCTGAAATGGTGTCTCCCTAATCGATTCTAGTGGCCACGGGCACCTCCGTGGCTTAAGTACCCATTGTTTCTTGACTCACCCTCTCTCTCCTTTGTTCACCCTTTCCATTGCCTCAAAACCTTTCATCTGTGCAGTGCCTTAAAACCACCTTAGCTAGCTAGAAGGGTCTGAGTTATTAGTTTTCATGGAATCTGAATCCACGGTCCCTGTTCCAGTCCCTAAGTAATGAAATCTAGTGACCTGAACTTGAGAGTGTGGTGTCTACCTTCTTCATCTTGTGTGTAATGGGTGTGCATGTCATTTTTGTTATATCAATAACAAAAACTAAATATGTGGGTTTCGTTGTCTTGATTGCAATAATAATAATAATAATAATAATAATGAAATCAATAACAATAATGAAAGTTATTATTGATTTTGTTATTGTCTAGCAGCCTGGCAGGTGTTTTTTGGAGGGAAATTTGGAGAAAGGGAGGAAGGAACAGACTTCTCGGATCCAGAAACAGCGTTGAACTCTTGAACTGGTTCTGTGATGGGAGGGGAAGGACTTGATGGATGTAATGGCTGTCCAATGAGCAGCGCAAGCAAGTCCCAGGCAGTTGAGTGGCACCCTGTGATTGCTCAATGCCTCCTGCCTCCCAGAACCAATCACGGGAGCTCTGGGGGAGGGCACTGCATCCCTTTATACTGCAGGGCTGGGCTGCATGACTCTGGTTCTGTGTTAGTTATTGCTCTGTCAGGGTGCATTTGCAGAATCTGTTGATGCTTACACTAAAAATCTCCCATATATATATCCCTACCATCTTACCTTTCCAATTCTTATTCCTTACCATTATATTTTACCTTTTTCCTTCCCCTGCCTGTCTCCTCCTGTCCACAGAGAGAGAGAGAGAGGTAGTATAGTTATAGAATCGAGATAGATTAGAGGCAGTGGATAATGGATATACCTCTGAGTTTTCCTTTTCCCTTCCCCTGTCTGTCTCCCCTTGTCCATATATTATATAGATATTAGTAGGGATGGGCGAACAGACTGCTGTTCATGTTCGGCCATTCGGTTCGGCCGCATTTGATTCGGCCGTTCGTGTTCGGCCATTCGCTGGGTTCATGTTCAGCCGTCCGTGTTTGATTGTTCGTTTCGGGTTCGGCCGTTCAGCCAAAAAAATAACACGAGAGCCGGAAATCACGCCGGAAACCGGAAATTCGAGCACGCGCGGAGTTGTGTGGTGAGTGAGTGTATGTGTGTTTGACTCGGTGGCTGCTCGGTTTGTGTGTTTTGGCTGTGTTTGACTGTTTGTGACTTTGTTGGATTGGCTGTGCTGTGTGTTTGGGTGGTTCAGTTCGTGTGTGTTGTGGGTGAGAGAGTGGTCCTTGTTTAAAAAAAAAATGAAGAAGGCTCAGGCGGCTATGGTGCTGATCCCCCGGCTGCGGGGCAACTTGCCAGTGCCACTCAAGGATGATGATGAGGAGGAGGTGGTAGCGGTTGAGGCGGCTGCCCCGGTGGCTACTACACCTCCCGTGGCACTGGTGGCTTACTCCTCGACTGAGGAGGAGGCAGTGGGCTCTGGAGCTGCTGCCAGGTTTGTACAATTTTTTTTTACTTTGAGGACAAGAAAGGCTCTATCTGTTGGAGAGAGCTCACTGGCGTGCACGTGGGTGCATGGGCATCAGTCGGACACAAACAGTGGGCATCAGCAGGTGGCAGCGGATGTCTGCAACAGAGAGGGAGGGTACTGTAGTGTGGGGGGCTTTGGCATGAGCAGCACCCCCACCCAAACATGTGCTAGGCTAGCAAGGGCTCCACTCTCCACTCTCCAGTTGCCTTGCCATCCCATTGCCTACACACCCCCAAATAAGGGCCGGCTCTTTCCTCCAGCCAGGGTTATTATTATTATTATTATTATTATTATTATTATTATTAACAAACATTTATATAGCGCCAGCAGTGTACCTGCCATGTTTACAAAGTAATAAAATAGACATGGTCCCTGCCCCTAGGGCTTACAATCTGAGAGACATAGGAAGGGGAACAGAGGGAGAGAGAAGGGGTCTAACATTCATGAAGATGCGAGGTCTCAGATGCACGTACTTGGCTTGGTCATGATGAGAATGAGGGTTATGATGAGGGTTCCATCTCCTGTCGCCATCCCTAGCACCCCAAGGAGGGCAGGATTTGCACATGCCAGCCAGGACCTTCCTAGTTGTAATCCCAAGCACCACAAGGAGGGCAGGGCAGGGTTTGCACCACGTGCCAGTCAGGGCCTTCCAGCTCCTAGTTGCACTCCCTAGCATCCCCGGAGGGCAGGAATTGCACAAAATTAAATTTCTAGTTGCAATCCCTACTAGCACCCCAAGGAGGGAGGACTAGAGAGCCATCATCATAAATGCCTGATATTTATTTGGTGTTCTTATGTGTTCCCATTTCAGAGAAGAATTGGATTCTGGTGGCACTGGCCACAGCCCTGCTGCTTCTGCCAGAACAATGGCAAGGGGGAGGACTTGGAGGACACCCAGGCAGAGATCGCCGGTGACACCCCCAGACATTCGGTGCCAGTCGTCGGATGTCTGGAGGTTCTATCACAAGGGCGACAGAACCGCCACATGCAAGCTATGGCACGGGGACTGGAACAACAGGGAATGAATTGCCCTATGACCTGTTAGGAATGGAAGTCCCCTGCAGAGAGAGATTGGATGGCAACCCAGTCCTCCCACTTGTGGAGACAGAATGCAGGCAGGGCTTTTTGACAGACCATTGGTCTGACACAGTATGATACTTCTTATGTTCCTATCTTTTTATGCTCTTTTTAGATCTGCAATAATGTTTTCCACCGGCAGAGGGAGGGGACCACTTTGGGGCTCATCAGCCACACTGAGAAGACCCATGGCCTGAGAGTGAGGTGGGCGGATGAGGACTTGGAGGACTCTGGAGTGGCGCCCGTGGACCCTCAGTGCCAGAAGAAGGGGGGGAAGGCAACCCACAAAATGAGGCATACAGGCCCTTTCCCTCCCCCCCTCCAGCCCTAACGTGGAGACCCCTGAGCCCCTGGAGGATGCGGAGGTGAAGGCACTCCGGGCCAGGATTCAGTGGTGCACCCTGGCCCATGTGGAGGTAGTCCAGCGGTCCTCTGCCAACCTGGAGAAGGACCTGGTGGAGGAGCTGCAGGTGGTCCAGGCGGAGCGGCAGAATGGGGCGGCATACACCCAGTATGTCTCCGCTGAGCTCTGCCACGTGCAGCTCTACCACCAGGCACTCTCCAGGTGGCATGGGGCAATGCAGGAGGGCCTGGATCACTGCATCCTGAACGGCATGCTGGGTGAGCATGAAGTCGCTGGCCCTGAGCCCTGTGAGGTGCCTCTACCTCTCCTGCCCTTAGACCAATTCCCGGGGGATAGGCCCAGTGGAAGCAGAGCAAAAGACTCTTAGCTTTGTTAATAAGTTTCATTTGCATGTTGGCTTTTGTTTTATTTAATGTTGTTGTTGTTGTTGTTGTTGCTTTGTTATTGTTGATGTTATTAAAATTGTTATAATAAAAGTAGTTGTAATGTATTTCTTGTTACAAACTTCGTTTCACCTGTTCAATATTTTATTTATCCCTTTGTGCTGCTGAAGTTCTGGCTGGCAGGTGGCAGAATCTCATACAGCTTGTCGATCCCTTCCAGCAGCACCTCTTCCCACCTCATGTAGCGTAGTTAAGAACCCAAAGATGTGCTGTGCCAGCAGCAAGGTCTCAACTAGCGGAAATCCCCCCAGGAGGTGCAGGGCTTGTGTTTGTGTCGGTAGGTGTGACAGAGAGAAAGAGAGACAGGCTCTTCGGCAGCAGGCAGCAGGCGGCAGGAGCTGGTGGTTGGAGGGGCTTTTAGTTTCAGAAGCCAGCTTCAGCGGGCAGTCGTGGGTGAGTGCAGAGGAGTAGGTTTTTGGGGACGGGGGGCAGGCTGGCATGCGGGCACCGGGCTTCTGGATGCAATGGAATGGAATGTAGCCCCCAGTGACTGGAATGATGGTCCCATAATCTCGTTGATGGTCCCTGGAATGGGCGGGCATGACTGAATCAGAGATAGCAGAATGACAGCCTAAATCCTATGGGGAACACTTCATTAGATCAGGCGATAGGTGGTAGCAGGGAAGCAGCTACAGGGACGCACATGGGCAGGCAGGCACTGGCAGGCAGGCACATATAATACATTTTGTGTTGTATTTCATCTCATTATGGTAGGTTTGCTGTGTGCTGGATGTACACAAAGGGCATTAATGGGCACATGAGCACAGATGGGAGTTCTTCCTGGTTCTGGAAGGTGGCAGCCAGGATATACCTACCTCTCCCCCTCTAACCCCCATCTCCCTCATTCTAGCTGGGAACCTCTCTCTCTCTCTCTCTGGCCATATAGTGCTGGTGACAGCATGGGTGGGATCATGTCTGTCTCTCATTCAAGCAGTGGGTGGACTCTCTCTCTCTCTCTCTCTCTCTCTCTCTCTCTCATTTCTCTCTCTCTCTCTCTCTCTTGGCAGAAACCTGGGCGGACAGACAGACACCTTGGCATGAGAGGCAGGAAGGCGGACTGAGGCATGCTTTGAGCTTGGTGGCAAACTGGGGTATAGAACACTTGGCACAGACAGCATATAGGTCTGGCAGCAGCCACTGTTTCTTATACCATGGCATCATGGCACAGACAGAATATAGGCCTGGCCTGGGGGTCATTGGCACTGGAAGAAGCAGACATTGGTGGCCATGGTACAGAACCCTTGGTACGGATAGCGTATAGGCCAAGGATCTCTTAGACAGTCGATCCTAAGAGATAGGCAAGCACTGTTGAGAAGGGACGGCTGGTGCTTGGGAAGGGGAGGGGCAGGCAGAGCTCCCACCCCCTCAGGCTGGGTACAAAGCATTATCCCTCCCTCTGCCCCCATCTAGATGGGAACAGTGGGAAGGGATCTGTGTTAGATCCTGGGGAAGATGGTGGTGGCTTACATGCTTCTCCCCATAGAAGGCATCGGGGGGAGGGGGGCATAACACCCCCCATGCCACTCTTCAGATCTCACTGCTTCCCCACCCCCACCCCCTGCTTTACAGACAGGCATCTTCCCTCATGTTCCAAGCACAAGAGTGAAGTAGATACCTTTCCCCACCCTGATCTGGGCTTCTCCTCTCATCCTATCACCACTTGAGAATGTATTTCCACTCCACTTGGGGCTGGTGGGATCTCCCCACACCCGTCTCTGCTGAGCTCCCTCTCCCTTGAGCTGGTTTGTATATAACTGTATTGATACCTCGGTTTTGTGAGTGGTTAATTTATTTATTTTTTAATACAGTAGTTAGACAGCCCTCCCTGTCTGTAACATAGAACCCAGAACCCTGATGGTGGGTCCCAGGGCTGGAGAACTTTGAAGGCCGAAGTGGAGATGGGTTCCATGTAAACATCAGTTGAACATGTGTCAGTCAATCCTAATAGATAGGATTAGGTCTTCAAGGCCCTCACAGATAATGAATTGAGAACCATGACAGTGGGTGCTGGGGCTAGAGTGGCAGCTTCTGGATTTTTGCCACAGCCCACCCTGCCTATAACTTGGCCCCAGAACCCTGCTGGCAGGTCCTGGGGCTGGAGTGGCTGTTTCTTGGTACGTTGGAATAAAATCGGAATGTGCAAGGAATGATGGCCCCAAACCCATCACGGTGGGTCCCGGGGATGGAGTGGCAGCTTCTAGGTTTTGACCACAGCCCTCCCTGCCTGTAACTTGGTCCCAGAACCATGACAGTGGGTCCTGGGGCTGGAGTGGTTGCTTCTTGATGAGGTTGTAAGGCATCAGAATGTGCGAGGAATAATGGCCCCAGACCCATCA
>QEPC01006715.1:5381740-5396641 GCA_003113815.1 Sphenodon punctatus | reverse complement strand
TCAGGATGTAACAGCAAACATGCAGGAGAAATGTGCGTGTAAAAACACCCAGTGTAATATACTACATTACACAGGAAGAATTTACCAATAGAGTCAGGTAGACATTAGATGCAGCCACACAAGATAGACCTTTCCCAATCCCCCACCTGCCCCTTGATATTCCTAAGCCAACAGGAAGGAAAATACTTGTTTCCAAGGGTTTACAAAATGCAGTCTGTGTGTGTGTGTGCATGCGCACGCACGCGTTGTAGATTAGAGCTGAAAGGAGATTTCAACCTTCTCATAAAACTCATTGAGAATAGGCTTCTCAACAAGATTTTCTTGTCTCGAGATTCTCGTGAGAGTCTTGCAAGAAACTTGAGATTCTTATGAGAAACTAAAGATTCTTGTGAGACTCTTGAGAACTTCAAAATAGGGGGGAAATGGTCTGTGCATGCGCAAAAATGACCACCAGGACTGTTCTGCGCATGTGTGGCCAGTTGTTCATGTGCGGATCTTTTTTGGGGTATTTTTGAGAATCTGAGTTTCTATGCAAGAATCTCGAGTTTCTTGTGAGAATCTCATGAGATCTCACCAGGGCTGCAAGATTCTAACGAGAATTAATTTCATTCTCATTTCAGCTCAACTGTGCATCTACCTGAGTAGATGAGGAAACAACTTTCCCATCTCCCTCATCTGCAATTGATTTGAGGAGAGCCTGACTCCATCGACCAGGCTGTTTCAGTCAACACATGGGGGCAATAGGAGCAAGTGAGGAGTCAGTAGTAGCTGGGTGGAGAGAGCAGTTCAGTCAGTGCAGGGCTGCAGCATGGACTCTGGGAACCAGCACAGAACAGCATGGGGAGAAATTCATCCCACCAGCTCACAGCACACCTCATCTTTATTCTCATTAAGGACTGCAAGCATTCCTGCTCAGAGCTGAAATGAGTTTTGAGTTTACTCCCCAGGAGCATCTGCTCAGACATGCAGTCATGCTTGGAGAGGTAACTCTGGGTTGTAAACCGGATCTCCTTTCCCTGCTTACCTGGGGCCTGAGTAAGGAGGTAGAGGCAGTGGTTATGCAAAGGCAAGGTGGTGGCAGCGCAGCAACCCCTCTCCAAGGTCTAGAGGACCTTTGGGGTGGCCTGGTTCCAAGTCCAGCTGGCCACCACATTCACAGGTCCAGGCAGGTGCATGTATGACCAGGTAACATGTGCTGCTCATAACATACTCTTGAGCAGTGTGTGAATGCACCAGCCAACTGACCTAGGTCCCATTGCACCTCAACTGGGTATTGGATCCGCCATGCCTCTGGACCTTGGATGATCACTGCCACCAGGTAAGTAAAACAGTATCTTAATGGTACCTTTTAGGGGTTTAACCATTTTACCAGCTGCCCATTTCAGCTTTTCTGCTGGCTTGTGCAGAGAGGGTGGAAGTGTCCTCCTTTCACTCGGAGTTGGAGGCATCACCCCACTGGGAGAGAGACTGGGATAGTAGTATTTGAGGTTGGAGGCGTGGAGGGTTTTTTTCATTTTGTAATGTTGTCACAACTGAAACAAATGCATCTTTCCATCTTTATGAAGAAAATAGGGGTTTGAAATTTCATATTGTTTGATTAATTTATGAAAACAAAAGAAGCCACATTCATTTTCATAACTAAAGGAACGGAAATGAATGACTAAGCAAAGGACATTTGATTGATTTCATTCATTTCATTTTTATTTTTTGTTTTATTTTATTAAAAATAATATTTAAAAATAAACAAAAATCACTGTGTATGCACAGAAGGGCCTCAGTGGCCATTTTTCACCTGTGCAGTAATTGCGGTTTAAGTTGAATAAAATAAAATGAAAAAATTAAACTAACAGTAGAGTCCTTTTATGAAAACCCCTGAAAACGGGTTTTTGGAAATGAAAACAAACACTAATATGAGAAAGAATGAAATGTGACTTCTCCACACCCCTAGAAGATAATTGGTGTAGTCATGTCTTTGCAAAATTCACGGTGTGTCTTTGCTTCTTCAGCACTTTGCTCACTTCATTGATGTTAATTACTTTGGTTATTTGGTATTCAATACTTCATTCACTTTGGTTACTTTGGTTATGTTATTCAACATTTTCACAACTTTCTGCTGTAGTGCATCACACTACAAACAAACCAACCAGGCCTTTGGGAGGGAGGGTGAGTAGGGTGGGGGGTTTTTAGTTCCCCCACCTATTTTTGGTTTTTATATTGCTGTCTAGCCCTGTAAATTAATTATTTTTATAATATTTATGATTATTTTAAAACTGTTTTTATTGTATTTTAAAATGCTGGAAGCCGCCCCGAGCTGCATGGCAGGAGGGGCGGGGTAGAAGTTTATAAATAAATAAATAAATTCACATTCAAAAATCCTAATGTAACAGAGTGGCAGTATCAGGTGGTAAGTACTGTCAAGATCGGGCCCTCCCAATAGTCCACAGTCTTGGGAATTAGCTCTCAACACAGAGTATTCTCGATATGACATACAGCTCATTGTTCATACTCTATTTACAATACCTGCAAGCATTACTAACACTGGGAAGGCAGCCCCTCCAGCAACCCAAGCCCTGTCTAACCCCAGCCCTGCCAGACACAGCACTCTGGCAGTCTGCTTACAATACACAGTCACAACATTCCCAAAGTCTCTAGGGCTTCTGAGTCAAGCCCAGACCTCCAGCTTCCAACGTCTCCCAACACTCCTTACAGGTGCTTCCAGGCCTCCTGGTCCCCAGTATCTCAGGCAGACCTTGGGGAAAGTATTTGCCTCCTTAGCAGCTTCAACGGAGCTCCTTCCGCTTGAGAGTCAGACTGAGTCCGTTCTCCTCTGGCTCAGCTTTATAGCTGGCTGCGCTCACTTGACCACACCCAGCCCACAGCTGCTTCCTCTGACAGATAACTATTTTGGTAATTTCAGATGGGGGGTTATTATTATTATTATTATTATTATTATAGCGCCAGCGATGTACCTGGCGCTTTACAAAGAATAAGATAGACACGGTCCCTGCCCGAGAGCTTACAATCTAAAGTCTTTGGAACTTTGCTTTCGGGATTTTTTGGTTCATCCATTTTAGGGTTTTTTGTTATTTCAGTGATGTCATTTCAGCAATAATAGTACTCTTACACATGCACAATTGCTGAAAGTAATGTAATTGAAATGGCAAAACAACAACAACCAAAATTACACAACCAACCCAAAAAACCCAGGAAGGGAATAGCTGCCAAAAATGGATATGTGATCACCATTTTAGGCTGTGGACATGATTTGGGTATTTGAAGGGTTTCTCCAAAATGTGAGCTATACTCTCAAATAATGAATGCACGGCCCCTTTCAGCTCTAGAAAGAATATCACTTTTGTATTCATTTTGCTAAAACTGATGTGAATACTCAAAGAACCAGTTACAAGGTGCACATGTGGATCAAAACTGCAATTGCACACGTGCACAGAGTTTGCACATGGAAGGGGCCCCAGGGAAAGATGCCCACTTCCCAACCTTCCCGCCATCAGGGCAGCCATTTCAGCCCTGCTTCTCCCTCTCCCGCTTACGGTGAGGTCAGAAGGCTGGGGACATTGTGTATGTCTGTACAAAAATTGCAGTTTAAGGCTGCATTGAGACTAAATTCCGAACCCAAATTTGTTACATTAATTTTTCTCTTTGGTTATTTATTTCTGTTCTAGTTGTTGCTGAGTTCAGTTGTGTAACACCCGGGAGGGCCCTGATTAGGTCTGGTTAATTACTGGCAGATCTATCTCCATCCAGATGAAATGCTTGGTTCAAATGGATTTCTGTATCAGTTCCAACTTTTTCCTCAGCTCAGGACAAGTGTGGGGTTAATAATATCCTCCTTCCCAGATCCTAGGCACATGGCTCAGTGGCTGGCAGCTACGTATGTACTGCCATGAATTTCCTCTATCTTACAGAACTAGCCTCTTGCATTATTGCATTAGATACAAAACATAGCACTCTTGAAACACTGTTTGCTCCCCACTGTGAAGTAGAACTGCTTGCAAGTAGGGCAGAATGGCTCCTGCAAAGAAATTCATTCCAGTTTCATTTGGAATTTTTCATCTAATTCACCTCCTGTGTGTTAAAGTTTCTGCACTGACTTTCCGTAAATATGTTGGAGGGCACATTAAGCATGTATTGAAGAATGCTCACAGGCAGCGACACTGAAATTCCGTTCTGCAAGCATTTCTTGTTTGTGTCCTACACCGCTTTTAAACGAGGCACTGAAAAGCATCTCCTGAGCCCCGACTTGAGAAAAAAACTGCGCTGGGAGTGTTTACGTGCTCCCCGCGCTGCCGGAAGTGACGTGCTCCCTGTTGCCAGCAGCGGCGGTGGCTGGAGATGCGTGCTTTGAAGAGGCGTGTTCTGAAAGCCTCACTTTCCAGGCTAGATTCAGGACTTAGGTCCATTTACTCAGGGAACAATTAAACACATGTATGTATACTGCAATCTAGACTGTTTTTACACGGACCTGGGTGGGTGGGGTTTTGGCGTGGCAGGTATAGGTGGGTGTGTGCCTGCTTACATGGACACCCACCCACCTACACCTACCAACACCCATCTCCACCCACAGTGTTTCCTCTGTTCTGTTGGAGGGCTCCGTGGGTGGAGATGGGTGTGGGTCGGTGTGCGGCGGATCTTGCTGGGTGTGCAGCAGGAATGTCTTAGGGTATGCGGGGCCTAGGGTGGGGAACAAAGGCGGGGCCCTATTCTTCCACCGCCGGCCATGCTGCTGCCGGCCAGCAGGCCTAGGAGTGCTCCCCGGCTTGGTTTGGGGGTGGCACACTACCCGGGCCTGGGCTTGGGGATGAGAAGAGGGCCACTCTTCTCTGCCTATTCCCAACCCAGCCATTGGATCACTTACCTGATCTGCTGGCACCAATGCTGTCGTGCTTCCCGCCGGTGCCACCGGAAGTTCCGCTGGACCCCTCTGTTGCTTGGCTGTCTTGGCCAGGGGGAATGTGGGAGAGGCAGAGGCCCCACCTCTCCCACATTTCCCCTGGCTGAGAGACTGACAGGCAGCGGAGGGGGGGGCACAGAGTTTGGGAGAAGCGGGGCCTCTGCCTCTCCCTCACTCTGTGGGTGGCCCCCCTGCCTGTCAGTCTCTCAGACAGGGGAAATGTGGGAGAGGCAGGACCCCTGCCTCTCCCTCATTCCCTGTGGACGAGACCGCTAGGCAACAGAGGGGGGCAGCGGAACCTCCGGTGGCGCCGGCAGGCAGCGCGACAGCAGCAGCACTGGTGGATCAGGTAAGTGATCCGAAAGCTGGGCTTAGGAATAGGCAGAGGGGAGTGCCTATAGGTGGAGCAGGTGGGATTTTTTTTGCTGCGCAGAATGCAAGGGCAGGATGTGACCAGCACAAAATCTGACTGTCTTCGTTTCCCCCAAGCAAATTGGCACCATATTCTTTTACAGCAGGGTAGGCTACAGGTTAGTATGATAATAGGGAAAACTTATAGAAACAGAATCAGAATTGGGAGGCACCTCAGAGGTCATTTCGTCCAACCCAGTTCTCAATGCAGGAAACAGAATCCACAACAGGTGGCCGTCCACCCTCTGTTTGAAAGCCTCCAGCAGAGGGGAACCCACCCCTACCAATGATTTCCACTGTCAAACAGCTCTTAGCGTTAGGAAGTTTTTTTCCAAATGTTTAACCTCAATCTGCTTTTTTGTAATTTGAGCCCCTTGGTTCTAGTCCTGCCCTCAGGGGCAACAGAGAACAAGTCTTTCCCATCTTCTGTGTGACAGCCCTTCAGATAGATGAAGACGGCGTTATCATGTCTCTTTTTAGTCTTCTCTGGGCTAAACATAGAGCTCCTTCAACTTTTCTTCATAGGACTTGGTTTCCAAACCTGGGCATCTTCGTCACCCTCCTCTGAACCCATTCCGATTTGTCAGTGTTCTTCACTGCGGTGCCCAGAACTGGACGCAGTACTGCAGACGAGGATTGACCAGCAAAGAATAGAGTGGAACTGTTACTTCTTGTGACTTGGAGACAATGTTTCTGTTAATGCTGCCTAAAATTGCATTAGACTCTTTTGTGACTGCATCATACTGCTGAAACATGTTCAGTGTGTGATCAACTACAACCCCTACATCCTTTACACATGTACTGCTGGCAAGACATGTGTCCGCCATCCTATACTTGATTTTTCTTACCTAGCTGCAGAGTTTTACATTTATCTCTGTTGAATTTAAGTTTATTAGTTTGGGCCCAGTTTTCCACCCTGGCAAGATCATTTTGATCATACTGATCATACTGTCTTCTAAGGGGTGAGCTATCTTTCCCAGTTTCATTTCATCTGCAAATTTGATAAGCATCCCCTATACTGCTTCATCCAAGTCATTAATAAAGATGTTGAACAGTACTGGGCCCAAGACAGATCTGCAGCACCTTGCTTGACACCTCCCTCCAGACTGATGAGGAGCCATTGATGAGCTCTCTTTGGGTACATTTCTTAAACCAGGTGTAAATCCACCTAATGGTAATATCATCTAGCCCACATTTTGCCATCTTGTCGACAAGGATATCATGGGGGACTTTGTCAAATGCTTTTCTCAAATCAAGATTTATTACGTCCATGGTGTTCCCATGATCCACTAAATTAGTAACTCAATCAAAATGGGAAATAAGTTTAGTTTTGCATGACTTATTCTTGACAAACACATGCTGGCTTTTAGTAATCACAACATTGTGTTCTAAATGCTTACAGACTGACTGCTTTTTAATCTGTTATAGAATCTTTCCAGGTATTTATGTCAGGCTGACGAGTCTGTAGTTTCCCAGATCCTCCTTTCCCCTCTTTTTGAAGACAGAGATAACTTCTGCCTATCTCCAGTCTTACAGCACGTCATCCATTCTCAAAGAGTTCTCAAAGATGATAGACAGAGGTTATGAGAGTACATTAGCAACTACTCAGTACTCAGGATGTAACTCCACCTAATGGTAGTATCATCTAGCTCACATTTTACCAGCTTGTCAGTACCCTAGGATGTAATTCATCCAGCCCAGAAGACTTGAACTCATTTAAAGTAGCTAGTTATTCTCGTATCATCTCTTTTTCTATCCTGATTTGCCATCCTTTCCTCTTGTCATTCATGCTACTTTTGCCAGGTTGGACACAATCTCCCTTGTGGGAGAAGACAGAGGCAAAATAGGAAGTGAGCAATTCCACCTTCTCTCCATCACCTGTTATCATTTCACTATCTTCACCAAGCAGCGGACCTACCATTTCTTTATTATTATTCTTGCTTCTGACATACATGAAAAGCCCCTTTTTGTTGTTCTTAGCATCCCTCACTAGCCTCAGCTCATTCTCCGCTTTAACATTCCTGACACCGTACAAGTCTGGGCTCCCTGTTTCTACTCGTCCTTGGTGACTTGTCCCTCCTTCCATTTCTTATACATGTCCTTTTTCATTCTCAGCTCATCAAAAAGCTGCTTGTTCAGCCACATTGTTTTCTTTGCCTCCTGTGGAATTGTTTGCGATTGTGCCTTCAGTATCTCATTTTTCAGAAACTCCCACCCTTCTTGGACTCCTTTCTCCTTTAGATTATCAAGCCATGGAATCCTACCTGGCTTTTCTCTGAGCTTATTAAAATCAGCTTTCCTAAAGTCAAGGGTACACATATGACTATGCCCAAGTTTTCCTGTCCTAAAGATCATTAATTCCAAGATTATATGGTCACCCAAATTTCTCACTGCCAGTGCTTTCACTTCATTGACCAATTCTTCCCTGTTGGTTAGGACCAAGTCTAAGATAGCCAACGCCCTCATTCTTTCTGCCACGTTCTGAAATATGAAGTTGTGTCAGCAGGGTAAGCCAAAAATGTATTGGACGTTCCATGCTTAGCAGAGTTTTCTTTCAACAGATATCAGGGTAGCTGAAGTCCATTACAACTACTTCTTGCCTCCTTGTAAAGTTTTTAAATCTGTTTTAGGAAAGTATCATCCATATCTTCTGTTTGGTCTGGCAGTTTGTAGTAGACTTCAATAATGATTTTCTAGTAGGAGCCAGAAAAATAAAGGAAGAACTGCTCTTCATTATATACAAGGGACTTCTGAAGTCTCGATATTGAGGAATCTGTTTGAACTACAGTTCTGAAAATTTAACCACACCTTATATTTGTGGGGACCATCATCCATGCAATGTCTGAAGAAAATCCAGTCAGAAAATAAAATGTTATAACTGTTGAAAGGTTAATTGGTTGTGGTCAAAATGCAGAGTTTCCCAACTATTTTGAAACATAGATATTTCCTCCCCCCACCCCCATTCCTGGATGAGTTGAGTCCTGGGACTTCACAGCCTTGTTGTCTGATATCTACGTTAAGTGCTGCTGGAGTGTGAGAGTCTTAGGTGCAGCCAAAAAACAGTTATTAAAGATTAAAACATCAGTTCTGTTGGCTTGTGCATGCACAATACGACCCATCCTACTGCCAGCAGTGGGGCAAGCCCCGCAGTGAACTTGAGAAGCATTGGTGAGGGGAGGGAGGGGGGAGGGAGCCATTGCCACCTGCCTCCGACTTACTCTGCTGCTTTAAAGCTCTGCTCCTGCCCCTGCCAGGACTAGCCACCCCCTGTGTGTGCCTCCACTTGGACTCCTGAGAGCCAGCTAGCCTGGCATGGCATACCCTTGCTGCTGCAGCCGTACCACCATCGCCTCCTCACAGTCTCTGCTGCAGAAAATCTGGACATAATTTCCATGCTTTTTGGCATTTAAGTGTTGTTGTAATGTATGTTGTTAAATATTTTTTAATTGCAATTGAAATTAATTTCCATGTTTTTTGGAGTTTGTTAGGGAAAAATATTTTTAGTGAAATGGTTTTGAAGAGGAAAGTGTTTTGTTTTGGAAATGGTTCTGTCTTTAACGGTTTTTTAAACTGTCGAGTTTTTTGTTTTTGATCAGTGGTTCCCAAACTGGGGTCCGTGGACCCCTTGGAGTCTGTGACGCATTCCTTGGGTGTCCACAGCATGACCCCACTGCTTCAAGTCACGTGTTTGTGTAAATATATGCAAATTAGTTGTGGGTACTTGGCTCTTTACTAAAGTTGAAAAGGGGTACACAACCACAAAAAATGTGTGAACCACTGTTTTAGATATCATTTGTATTTCTCTCTTCTTTTACTTTTACCCAGATGTTCTCAACTGGACTGCTGTGCTCACACTCATGGATTTCTGTGCAGTTGTATACATTTTTGACATATAATACTACTCCTTCTCCCTTTCTGTTGGATCGATTCATTTTGAACAAGTTATACCCTTCACTTACTACATTCCAGTCATGAGTCTCATCCCACCAAGTCTTGGTAATACCTGTTAAATCATATTTACCTTTCTGTATTATCGTTTCAAGTTCATCCTGTTTATTTTTCATACTCTGTGCATGAGTGTATAGACATCAAAGACCATGAGTATGACATCCCAATTACTTCCGTTCTGATTTCTCCTGTAATTACTGGGTACTGCCACCCCTCTCCCAGTTCCCAATGTACTACACATGTCCCTATACTTAGTACTTACCTTTGTACTTTGAGATTTTGTCTTCCTCCTCCACATGATTCAGTTTAAAGCCCTGTTGACCAGGTTTGCAAGGCTCCTGCCGATCACATTTCCCCATTTTTGTGAGGTGCAACCCATCTCCTGCCAGAAGTCCTTCATTACAGAACTCGACTTGATCCTGCAATTTTGGGGGAGAGAGGAGGTAAATGCCTGAAGCCACCCAGTTGCCACAGAGCTGAAACAAGTATCTAAACAAATATCAATCATCAGTCATCATCAATCAATTATCATTATCATCATCATCATCATACTGAGTAGTCTATCAGGTGCCTTATCAGTACCTGAGTACCAAGTTGGGCACCTAATTACCCCAAAGTATTGTCTGTTACCATTATCGAGTTCTTGATTTATGGCTTTATTGATCAGGATTGGGAATCGGAATGGAAAGTTTTTGCTTTTTACATCCCTCCACCCACACCAAATGGCCCTTGGAGTGCTTGACAAAACCCGAATCACGACCTAATCAGGTATTGATTAGTACCCAAAATTTGGGGGCCAATTCGAGTACCAAAAATTCAACGAGTATACCCATTTTTGTGAGAACTCTATTATGGATGATATCTGCAGAGAGAACTGGATGGTAGAGATAAATGAATGCATGTTTAAATATTCTGTCTAGGGTTGTGATCTTCCTTTATTTAAAAAGGGAAGGTGCAGCAGAGGACAACCAGAATAGAAGAAAGTGTCAAGGATGCAATTTAATTAAGCAAAAAACATTAGCCTGCATGGTGGAATCTGATTTCACTTAAAATAGACTTAACCCAGAAGCACCTCACTGTCTTACAGCGGAATCCTCTGGCCATTGCATTGATTGTCCTAAGGTTGTGCTGCCTGTCTAATATTTGTAGATCTTAGACTTTTTCTTGTAGATCCTTCGTATGTATTTCAGTGATCACCCCAACCCAATGGTAAGACACTAATAATTCATAATAGTCTATCATGCCATGAGATGGTATTTCTGCCTTTGTCCAACACAGCTGTTGTAAGCATGCTTAACCTTTATTATGTTTAGACTTGCATTTTATTTCAAGGTTCCTCGGATTTTATTTTTTCATTGCTTCATTTATTGGTTTGTTCTTGTTGTTTTGTATCACCCAATGTTGAGCCAAGGCTAGAATGTGCTTCCACTTTATACCAACCATCTCTGGGTAATTTCAGATGTGATGGGCCATTTGGCCCACTACGCAGAATCCTGGACCGGGATCTCTTTCAGATTCTGGTCCATGATGAAGCCGGTTGTCCTTTAAACGTGCCGGTTCCATCACGATGGGGAATGTCAGAGGGGGCAGGGCTGCACGGTGCGACATGTGGCCACACAGTCCTGCCCCCTCACGCTCTGTTGGCCGTCCACCCTCGGGGAGATGGGCAGGTGCAGCGGCCAATGCGGTAGCTGCGTTGATCCCGTACCACAGTCGGGGCCATGGCCTGGGATGGGCCAAAGGTAACATATGTTACTTTTGTCCCATCCTGGATCGTGGCCAATCTAACCATGGTTCTGGACCTGAGGCCGGCCTCATGTCCAGAACCGTGGTTAGCTTTGAGCCCCACCACAGATTCACCCTGGTGAGCATCTGGTGGGGGTCAAACAGATGTTCACAGACTCGCTGCCACCACATGGGATCCACTGTGATCCACTGTGGTGAACAGCGATTTCGTAATGTCTGAAATTACCCTCTGTCTCTTTCAGTATCATGGACATAAGGCAATTTCTCCTGTTTGTGATGTACCATTAAATACATTGAGGAAACAGAACAACATTTAGAAAAATTAAACAATTTAATATGTTCTTTGTTTTCAGTTCTAGCTCTCAACCTCTGGCTTCATGTTCCTGGTCAATAATAGCAGGATTGTTAACATATCAATATACTAGACTTCTAAAATGTGACCGTGACAGTGTGGGGCCTAATTGTACTAAGTATTGTCAGAATCCATGCCCCAGATTTCAGTCTCACCACAAGGAAGTAGTTGTTCAACAATATTTATTCATACAAACAGGGTCCATCACAGTCTTTATACAGTCTACCTAGTTCTGGGTATACAACCCCTTTGACCCCAAGGCTATATACTCCCCAAGCCTAGCCAGGCAACAGTCCACTGACTGGAAACACACCTTAGTCTTCAGGGTCAACACTCCCCTACTATCAGGGTGCTGTTACTAGGAATGTGCAAACACTGGGGGGGGGTTCGGTGTTTGGCCCATTTGGGGTTCGACCCCCTACAAAACCGTTCAGGTTCGGGCTGTTTGGCCCAAACCTGTCCACTTTCACCAAAACCATTCAGGGGGCATGGGGGGGAACCCGGTATTCCATCCCCCCTCCAGACTGCGCGGGTGGAAGGGGCACCAGGGCTCACCTCCCCCCACCCACCCAGCCTGGTAAAAAAAACAAAACATGTCAGGGATCAACCAACCTGGTGGTGCTGGGGCTCCGGCCCCGTGTCTGGCGTCAGCAGTGACAGTGGGCCCAGCTCCGGCGGTGCTCCAGAGTGCTTCAAGCCTCTTCTAGGCCTTCCGGGAACTGAAGGAGAGGCCGGAAGCCCTCCTTCAGTTCCCAGAGTGCCTAAAAGAGGCCTGAAGTACCCTGGATGACTGCCAGAGCTCGAACCACCACCGCTGATACTGCCAGACCCAGGGCTGGAGTCCTGGCACCACCAGGTAGGTCAATCCCTGAGGTGGGGTTTTTTTGGGGGGGGAAGGGTTTACCAGGCTAGGAGGGGGGGGACGTGAACCCTGGTGCCCCTCTCACCCGTACAGCCTGGAGGAGGAGGGGGAAGGGAAAACTGGGTTCCCCCTGTCCACCGCCCCCCACCCGAACGAGTTTGAAACCCAAACTTTGTTCGGCCGGTTCAGGTGGGTGGCAGTTTGGGTTCGGGGTAATCGCAAACAGCCTGAACACCATGAGTTTGGGTCAAACACTGAACCCCCGAACTCTGTTTGCACATTCCTAGCCATTACTTGTCTCCTTCATGCTTCAAAGTAGAGGTGTGCTCTCTCCAGCAGTCAGATAGCAACTGGCCTTTCTCTTCAAGGTCTTCCTGTATTATAGCCAAGAGTGGTCATGGCTACTTCCCCACTCTCCAATTCTTAAAGGGGGCACAGCCCACCGGCCCTCTGCCCTATAACAATGATATTTAACAGACTCTTATGTGATTATTATGACCAACACAGAGAATTGTTAATGTTAGATGAACAAGGAAGGCAGGAAGGCAGGAAGCTACTCTTCCTAGGATTGCATCATCTACATAATGGTTCATCAAACATTACCATGCAGAAAACTCAAAAATGTAGCTCTTTCTGCCCCAAACTGTCTTCTTTTACTGAATTCAAATAAACAATTCCCCTGAGGGGAAAAAAAGGTAGGGACCTCAAGTGACTAAATTTTTAGTGTCTAATTTTCAGTCACTAAATCCTGAAAACGAACACAAGTATGCCTGCTTGTTTTAAAGAAATGTACATATATTGTATAAGTTTTTTCCAGGATCAGAATCCATGATAACAGTTTGTCAGGAATCAAGTTCTTCCCCTTCTCTTCTTAAAGGGAAACAATCTCTGTAAATATTCTGAACTTCTTTATGGTAAATTATGTGAACATTAAAAGGTGAAAAAGATTTAGGGCAAGAGAACTTAAAAAAAAAAATAAGATCTAGGAAATGTTAGATTTCGCTCATTAGTCCTGGAACAAATCAAAAAGTCTTATAAAAAAATGAAACTGCTCTACTGGGACTTGAGCCGTCAAAGTTTAATATCAGTAAAGTGCTGTGAATTATAATACTTTGAAATCAGTTTCCAAACTGCACAGCCCAGCCTTGCAAGTTTCCTAACAGAGTCCCAGAAGAAAATGAACCAAAATGTTCTGGTTCTTCAAAGATCTTTAAAGTTGATTGTGTAGATTTAATGTGGCACATTGGCTCTCATGTTATTGCAAAATTAGTAACTATGAATGTATGCAGAGATCTTAGAGTAATAGTTGGTAAAGTAGTTGGGCTAAAACTATTTTTTGACAAATAGAGTTTCTACCACAATTGGGTTCTTTCTTGAAGGGATGTGCAAACAGAATGTGGTTCGGATGTTCGGTCGTTCGGTTTGAAACCCGAATTCAGATTTGGTTGTTCTGTTCGGCAGAGTTCAGTTCAGCCGAACATTGGAAAATAGCGCTATAGATACTGATATTGAATTTTTTTTAAATGTCATTATAATTTGGCCCTGAAACAACCCCTGGTCTCCACCCCTGGTGCCAGGAAGTCTGCTTCTCAGATGCCTCCCCCTTCCAGTCACGTTTTTCCCAACCTAAGTCATGTTTTCCTGGCCCCCAAACTCATAAAAACTCACCCGAACATGACTGAACTGTTCGGCCATTTTTGAGTTCAGTTTGGACGTTTGGTTTGGACATCCGAACAGATCGAGCTCAGTCCAAACTCCGAACATCCGAACCCTGTTCTCACATCCCTACTTTCTTGTATGGCAGAGATTAATAGGGACATGCGAACGCGGTTCGGAAGTTCGGAGTTCGGACCGAACTTGGTCCGTTCGGATGACCGAACCCAAACCCAAACCCAAACCCAAACTGACTGAACCTAACCGAACCTGATTCCGAACTCTGAAACGACCAAATAGTTTGGTCAGTTCTGATTGAGTTCTGATAGTTCGGGCTGGAGCAACATGACCAGTGAATGATCAGTTGACCACTGCCTGACCCGGGGGGGGGGGTCAGTTGATAAGCAGACTTCTAGGCACCAGGGGTGGAGATGCTTGGAGTAGCAGCCAACCTGCCGAATCACCATCCCTTTTCTCTTCAGCCTGCCAGGCTGCGATTGGCCACAAGCTAGGCTTCACGAAGCTAATGGGGCTTGCGGTGAGGGAGGCACAGCAAGTAACAAAACTCATTGCCCTCCCCTCTACCAACACCTTCTGAGCTAGTCACTGTTCCTGACAGCAGGTGTTTTCAGAAGGCTCCCTCTCCCAGCAGTTTGTGTACCTCCCAGCTCCCCAATCCGTTGCCATACTCTTCCTATTTCACCCATCCAACCCATTTACCTCCATATTATCATTTATTTAGATTATATTAGATAGATTTAGGTGTTATTTTTATTTTTTACCCCTCCCTGTGTTCTTCCTCCCCCCTACAATGAATCCTTTCCTTCTGCCTCTATATTTTCCATCCCTGATTCCCGTCCCATCTTTTTTGATTTATTTAGAGTAGGATTATTAGATTGATTTAGGTTTCAGTTCAGTTTTGTACCCATCCCTGTGTTCTTTGTGTCCCCGCCCCATCCCCATGTAATATTGGATAGATAGATAGATAGATAGATAGATAGATAGATAGATAGATAGATA
>QEPC01006715.1:5353704-5379278 GCA_003113815.1 Sphenodon punctatus | reverse complement strand
ATTAGGTCCTGCCTGTCCTCCTTCCGGAAGAAAGACATGACCTTAGGCCATAGATCCCCCACACCCCTTCTCTGAGGCATCTCTCTGTCTGATCAAGTCATTTTCCCTTATTGCATTTCTTGGTTCTTATCTGCAACCTTGTTCTGGGAACGGACAGTTCTTACTAGTTCTGTTCTTGCTGGGGCCTTTCCTTTTGTTGATGTCAAGATGTATCCCTGTCAGCATATTTCTCTCTCTTCCTGCCAGCCTGTTTCTTATAATATGCATTTTTAATAGTTCCTAAGCTAAAAATTACTATAAAGCATATAGCAAGCAAATAAAGCATATAGGAAACTCATAGCATCCTTTCAATAGTTACAGATGTGTACAATATTCTTTTGGTTACATTTCAACAAAGAATGAGTTATAATGACATTCAATGTCTGTTCTGGCACATTTGTGTCAAAAGATGCACTTCTGCTTTGGTTACATTGTAGCAAGGAAATTAGCATCTCTGTTAGGCCCAATCCATATCATAACAGTATGTGTTTGTAGGACTAGGCCTTTAGATATAATATTTAGTTAAATAGTTTTTAGAATAGTTAGAGTTAGCGTAGAGATATATTAGAGAAAAAAATTGAATAATATATATAATCTTTTTGTGCTGCTGTGCTTTGACTTGGAAGCCATGGAAAAGGGAAGGAGAGGCTGGTCTGCTGCCCGTAAGACAGGCAATGTGTCACGTGGGAGAGGTGGTAGGGTTAGGGGCCGTGCCAGCGGAGTGGAAGTGGGCAGCAGCAGCAGCCAGAGCACATCACCATGCCCCAAACTCCGCAGGCCTGCTTTAGGGCACCAACAGGCTTCAGCTGCTCAGCTTGCCTCTTGGCAGTGCCCTCCTCCACTGCCACACAGGGAACTGGAAGGGCAATGCATCTGTCTCTGTTGCTGCTGGTGCTGGAGCACGTACTGCTGCTTCCGATGTTCCTCCAGGGCCACCAATGTCCCCCATTGTGGGGGCAATCTCCAGCAGTCCAGACCTGGTGGATTCCCCCTCCCCCTCCCCCGCTGCTAGAGGCAGGGACTGATCCCCAGGCAATAGCAGCAGGAAGAGGAGTAGCAGTAGCAGCTATAGAGGGGGACACAGGGACAGTGCCAGAAGCATGACAGGTACGGGCAGTCTAGCCCCAGGGTCCCAGTACTCCCCTTCACGGGACATCACTGTGATCGCGGACAACAATGAGTCAGAGGCAGACACTAGTGCCGCAGAGGAGATGTCTGGAGCTGAGACGATGGCTGACCCTCCTCCCAGAGCTGTGTCACCAGTGACACCAAGTTCTGCCCCTCCCAGTAGCACTGGTAGCAGTGCGTCACCTGGGGTGGGTGAGAAGGCAGGAGTGAGAAAACAATCCTCTGTCTGGGAACATTTTAAGCTGGGTGTGGGCAGATGATCCCAGAGAGGTGCAGTGCACTTTGTGCAATAAGCTGGTGAAGCGTGAGCAGGTGCTTGCCAAACATGGGACAACTGCAATGGCGAGGCACCTGAAGTCATGCCACAGTGCTCTGCTGCTAAGTAAGTGGGAAATCAGGGGAAGTGGATGCCAGCAGGTTCCCGAATGCAGTGGCCAGTCGCCCACCTTCTTCAGCAGGCAAGCATCCTGCACCAACTGCTGCCTCTACCAGCAGGAGCAGGGTGGAAGAACAGCAGCAGGAGTCCTGCCAGCAGTGTCAGTCCACCATGGAGGAACTGGGGTTGGAGCAGATGCCAAGGCCATCGGCAGCAGGGCAGCATGGCTTTCAAGAGAAATCCAAGCGCCTGTTGGCCTAAATGATTGTGCTGGATGGGCAGCCCTTCTCAATTGTAGAGGACACGGGCTTCCAGCGGCTGATTGGGTTTCTGGCCCCCCAGTTTAAACTGCCGTCCTGCAGAACCCTCAATCAGACTGTGGTGCCATACCTTTACAGGGCTTTGAAGGAGCGGGTGAGGGAGCAGCTGGCAGGGGTTGGGGGGCCACAGTCCAATTCACCATGGACCTGTGGTCCTGCAGGAACGCCCAGCACGCGTACCTGGCAGTAACAGCGCACTGGTGGCAGGACCCGTAGGCAGCTTTGGGGAGTGACAGGAGGGGTCCTGAAGGAGGGTATAGGTGGGCCCTGCTTCAGGCACAAGTCATGGACAGCCCCCACACCTCCAAAAAAATAGAATTAGCCTTTGCCGCCATGGTGAGGGAGTGGGTTATGCCAGGCACGGACTTCACCAAGGGTGTGTGCTGATGGACAAAACTGCAAATGTACTAAAGTCAGTAAGTGACAGGGGCTTCACCAGCATCCCTTGCACCGCACACACCCTTCGCCTGGTGGTCAGCCATGGTCTGGCCTTGGGGGATAAGGGGTTTGGGGAAGGCACCCTTAGCTCCCTGATTGACCGGGGGAGAAAGCTGACAGGGTTCTTCAACCGGAGCATGCAGGGCAGGCTGAGCAATGCTCCCCAGGGCACCAGCTGTTCCAGGATGTGGCCACATGGTGGAATTCCACCTTCTTGATGCTTGAGCGGCTTCTTGAGCAGAAAGATGCCTTGCATTAGGTTCAACTGGAGATGGACTGTGGGGCACCGGAATGGTTTAATGGGGAGGAGTGGGAGCTCCTGGCTCAAACTGTCTTCATCCTGAGACTGTTCCTGGCCATGACGGAGACTGTGAGCAGCTCCACCACCACCCTCAGCCAGGTGACCCCTCTTGTCTAGAGTCTCCAGAGGAGGCTGGACGAGATTCTCGGGGGGTGGGATTGTGGACCTGTGGGCAGGAAGCTGGCCAATGAGGCATTTGACCTGGCACGGAAGTTGAAAGCAGGGCTGGAGGCGCATTTTTATGTATATGTCGTGGCAACAATGCAGGACCCCAGGGTCAAGGGCAGCATGGCACACCAGAAAGTGCTCTATGCCCTCTCAAAGGATGCACTTGTGGAGAGGGTCTGGCAGGCAGAGCGGGCTATGCAGCAGGACACTCCTGGGGATGGTGGGAGTGGGAGCAGCCACCCCTCTCAGCCAGGCAGGTCTATCTCTGCCCCCAACCCTAGTGGTAGCAGTAGCACCAGTAGCAGCAACACCCCTGTTGCCAGCAGCAGAAAAAGAAGCTTGGCCTATGTGCAGGCCATTCAGGGGAGCATGGGGTCCCCCACAACAATATTTCTTTATATTTCTTTTATAAATTTCTTTTATATTTATTGGCCTGGCCCCCATGCCTATGGCATCCCAGGGCAGCTCACAACAAGTAAAACAATACTAAAACACATAAAAACATCATCAAATATAGGTGATTTTAAAAAAACCACGCCAAAATCCCCCCCCTACCCTCCCACCCTACCCTCTGAAGGCCTTGTTGAACATCCAGGTCCTACAGGCTCGGCGAAAAACAATCAGACCCGGGGCCAGGTGAGCTTCCTCTGGAAGGGACTTCCAGAGTCATGGCCAGTCACTGAGAATGCCCTCTCCATTGTGGCCCCCGATTTAACATGGGGGACCTCCAGGAAGGTGCCCCCGGCCGACCGCAGGGATCGCCCTGAGGCGCGGAAGGTGAGGTGGTCCCCAAGGTTTGAGGGGCTCAGACCATATAGGACTTTATAGATCAACACCAGCACCTTGAATCTGGCTTGGTGCGCTATAGGCAGCCAGTGCAGAGTGCGGAGCACAGGTGTTATATACTCCCGCCACCTCATCCCAGTAAGGAGACGGGCCGCCGCATTCTGCACCAGCTGCAGCCTCCGCACCAGAACAAGCGGAAGCCCCACATAGAGCGCGTTGCAGTAGTCTAGCCTCAAGGTGATGAAGGCACGAATAAGAGTGGTCAGGTCAGGCCCGGAAATGTATGGGCGTAGTAGCCTCCGTACCAGATACAGCTGGCGAAAGGCAGCTTTAGCCACCGCCTCCACCTGCCGATCCAGACAGAGGCCCGGATCCAAAACCACCCCCAGACTCCGAACCAGCTGGGCTATGGGAGGGCAAACCCCACCCCCCACCAGAGGGGCCGGCACCTCCCTCGTCCTACCCACCACCATCACCTCCATCTTATCAGGATTGAGCTTCAGTCTGCTCTGCCGCATCCAATCCACCACAGCCTACAAACATTGGAAAAGGAACAAGACAACAGGGCCTGGGTCAGTCGAAAATGAAAGGTACAGCTGAGTATCATCAGCATATTGGTGACATCGCACTATGAACCCTCTCACAATCTCCCCCAGGGGTTGCATATACACATGAAACAAAAGCGGAGACAGGATTGAACCCTGCGGAACGCCGCAGGTCAAAGCCCGGGAGCATGATGTTTCAGCTCCCAGCACCACCCTCTGACTCCTCCCCGAGAGGAATGAGAGGAACCACCCAAGGACAGTCCCATCCAGGTATCGCAGCCGTCTCAGCAGCAGCCCATGGTCCACGGTGTCAAAAGCAGCCGAGAGATCTAGCAAGATCAAGAAGGTAGAACATCCTGCATCCATCTCCTGCTGGAGATCATCCACCAAAGCCACCATTGCTGTCTCAGTACCATAGCCAGGGCAGAACCCAGATAGAAAAGGGTCAAGAAAACCGATATGGTCCAGAAGCGCCTGGAGCTGCAGAGCCACTGCCCGTTCAATAACCTTCCCTAAAAAGGGAAGATTAGAGACAGGACGGTAACTGGCGAGTGCATCCACATCCAGAAAAGGCTTCTTCAGCAGGGGGTGCACCACAGCCTCCTTGACACTAGGCAACAACTGCCCCTGCTGAAGGGACGCGTTAACCACCCTCACCAGAACTGACCCCAACATCTCCCTGGAAGCTTTTACCAACCAGGACAGGCACAGATCTAATTCACAACTTGTGGCTTGAAAAGACCCCAAGACATCCACCGCATTGGCCGGCGTACTTCCTGAAATTCCTCCCAGAAAGATCGACCCGATGATGCCGCCATAACCTCACGCTCCTGATCTACTGCATCCAATCCAGTGTACGGCAAGTAGGGTGGCTGAGGGCAGTGGTGGAGGTGGTGCCCAGGCAGAGCTAGGAGAGGGAGTACGATGGCGCCTCAGCAGTCGTGGTGACATACCTGGAGGAGGAGCCATGCATTGACCCTAGCAGCGATTTCTTGGCCTACTGGGCCGGCAAGGCCAACGTGTGGCCAGCCGTTTCGAAAGTGGCCAAGGGTATACTGTTATGCTTACCAACCAGTGTCCCCAGCGAGTGAGTGTTCTCGATTGTGAGAGACATTTGCTCCCCAGACCACCTAAGACTGGGGGCCAAGTTGGTGGAGCAGTTGCTGTACATTAAGGTGAACCTTCCGCTGCTGGGATTCCCTGAGCTGCCCCTGGACAAGGATTGATGGTGCAGTGGCACACACCATCCCATACCAGGGGCAGTCATAGGACAGGACTCCTCCTCCTCATTCTGGGCTAGGGTTACTGCTGCTGTGCTGCTGAGGTGCTATCCCTCCCTCCCAATATCGGGTGCCCGCCCTGCCCACCTCCTTCCACCCCCCCCTTTCTCTCTCTCATACTAGATGGCCTCGGATGCCTTATATGACTGACCTCATTACACAGGGTGGCATTGGGAAACTGTAAGCCTCCCAGCTGGCCTATGGCTACACGATCTCGGCCCATCTATGTGACACTAACTGGCTCTCGCTCTATCACGCTGCACAGTCTTTGCTAGCCTATCTGAGTGCCCTGCTGCCAATGTCCTGCCTGCCCAGCTTGCCACCAAGCTCAAAGCATGCCTCAGTCCGCCTGCTGGTAGTGCCAATGGCCCCCAGACCTATATGCTGTTGGTGCCAAGGGTTCTGTACCCCAGGTTGCCACCAAGCTCAAAGCCTGCCTCAGCCCGCCTTCCTACCTCTCAAGCCAAGGTGCCTGTCTGTCTACCCAGGTTGCTTCAGAGAGAGAGAGAGAGAGAGTCACTCCACTGCTAGAAGGAGAGACAGACACAATCCCACCCATGCTGTCACCTGCACTATATGGCCACAGAGAGAGAGAGAGGCTCCCTGCTAGAACGAGAGAGATGGGGGTGGAGGGGGAGAGGTAGGTGTATATTCAGGTCAAGCTGTCACCTGCCAGAACCAGGAAGAACTCCCATCTGTGCTCATGCGCCTGATGCCATTTCCTACATCCAGCACCAAACCTAACAGAATGAGATGGAATATAACACACCGTATTATATGTGCTTGCCTGCCTGTGTGCATTCCTGTACCTGCTATGCTACCACCTATCGTATGATTGATTTAATGAAGTGTGCCCAACCATGCACTAATTCTACGGACATATTTCAACTCCCATAGGCTTTAGACTGTCATTCCACTGTACCTAAAGCAATCATGCCCGCCCGTCCCAGGAACCATCAATGAGATTCTGGGACCATCATTCCAGTCACGGGGGGCTGTCATTCCAATCTGGGTCCTTCTGCTGCTCATGCCTGACTGGACAGCGGCCACTGGAGCCCACCTGAAAGTCTGCCCCCCCCCAACAGCTTACTCCTCCACACTCATCCATGGATGCCTGCTGCCAAAAAAGCCTGTCTCTCATTCTCGCTGGTACACCCACACAGACACAAGCCCTGCCCCTCCTGGGGGGCTGTCTGCAAGTTGAGACCCTGCTGCTGCCTGGCACATCTTTGGGTTAATACCTTAATTATGCTACATGTAGTGCCAGGTGCTGCTGGTAGAGATCGACAAGCTGTATGAGATTCTGCCACCTGCCAGCCAGAACTTCAGCACAGAGGGATAAAAGATTGGTCAGTAAAAAACAAAGCTCATAACAACAATTATAACTCTTATTAACAAAACAACAACATTCTAAAACAAAAACCAAACATTTTAAACTAGAAAGGAAACTTATCAACTAGTACTACTCAGTCTTTGGGCTGCCCCCCAGAACTTGGGGGAAAGGCAGAAGGGGTGCATGGGAGCTAGGGGCAGGGGGCATCACACCCACCAGCATTTGGTAGCCGTGTTGCATGGCATAGTCAACGGCCCCTGCCATGGCCACCTGCCACTGGGAGACCGACTGGTGGAAGAGTTCCAGGTTGGCCATCTCAGCGGAGACATACTTTGAGATGTACTGCTAGTATGCCTCCACCTTCTGTTCCTGGACCTCGACCACCTGTAACTGTTCCACCAGTCAGTTCTCCATGGTGGCTGCTCGCTGCTGCAGGCTGGCGACGAAGTCCCGGGTGGGCCTCTCCACCTCGGCCCGAAAGGCCCCTGCCGCTGCAGACTCCCAGGGCCCAGGGGACTACACATCGGAGCTGGAGGAGGGGGAAGGGCTTTGGTGGTGTCTCTTTTGGGTTGCCTTCCCCTTTCTTCTGGCACTGATGCTCAAACTCCACAGCCATGCCAGAGTCCTGCAACCGAGTCACCTTCTCCCCATGCAGCTTTTCTATGTGGGAGATTAGGTCTGATGTGGTCCCCTCCCTGACCCTTTTAAATCTTTTGCCACATTCCTAAAGAACATAAAAGACAGAAAGGAACATAAGAAGTGCCATACTGCGTCAGACCAATGATCTGTGTCAAACCCTGCCTGCATTCTGTCTCCACAAGTGGGTGGGTGCCAATCTCTCTCTGCAGGGGACTTCCGTTCCTAGCAGGTCATAGGGCAATGCATACTAGGGGTGGGAATATCGGTTCTCCTGAGATCTGATATTGCCAGTATTTGGGTGCGCAGCTTAATCCGATAAATCCAATATTTACCTGTACCGGCATAACGGATTTTTAACATTGGCCGCGGTACTAGATTTTTTACATTGCAGTCACTGAAGTCAATAGCCACAATGTAAAAAATCCATACCGTGGCCAATGTTAAAAATCCAGTATGCCAATACTGGTATATCCGGTACCTGGGAGATCCAATACCTGTACATCAGGTACCCGATATTCTCCCCAGTGTCCCAAACCTAATGCATACCCTGTTGTTCCAACCCCCATGCCTTACCTTGCAGACAGAGAATCCATTGTCCTTATGATACCATCTCCAGACATTGGACCTTGTCCACCCACACCCATGATCTGGGGGGTGGCACTTCTGGCAACTTCCACTTTGGTGTTGCCCTCCTGCATCTGGTACCAGCATTGGAGGATTCCTCATCCTCACCTTTCTGAAACAGGAACACATAAACAACACCTAAGTAATATCATGCATTTATGATTATGCCTCTAGTCTTCCGTCCTTGGGGTGCTAGTAGGGATGGCAACCGGAGATGGCGACCCGGTTGCCAATCAGGGTGCTAGTAGCAATGGCAACTGGAAAGACCCTTGTTGGCACATGGAAATCCTAACCTCCTTGGGGTGCTAGGCATGGCAAATGGAGAGACCCTGGCTGGCACATGCAATTAATCCTGCCCTTCTTTGGGTGCTAGGGAGGGATGGCAATGAAGAGACCCTGGCTGGCACGTGTAAATCCTGTCCTCCTTGGGGCACTATGGATGGCAACTGGAAAGACCCTGGCTGGCACGTGCAAATCCTTGCCTTATTTGGGGGGGCATAGGGATGGCAACTGGAGAGTGGAAACCCTTGCTAGCCTGGAACATGTTTGTGTGGGGGTGATCGTGCTCATGCCTGACTGCTGGAAGAGCCCCCCACACTACAGTAACCTCTCTCTCTGGGGCAGACATCCGCTGCCACCCACTGAAGCCCACTGTTTGTGCCTGACTGCCCACCACCTACGCACCCACCCGCACGCCAGTGAGCTCGCTCTAAAGGATAGTAGTATTCTTCTTGTCCTCAAAGTAAAAAAAAAAGCCTACAAACCTGGCAGCAGCAGCAGCAGGAACCTCTTCCTACTCCACCGGCTTTACCACCTTGGCCTTCCCCCAGGTCCTCCTATTGATCCTCACCCTCTTCATTTTTTTTCAAGCAAGCAGCAGCCAAACAAAACACACAGTCACCTGCCACCAACACACACCAACCAGCCAAAACAACACAGCCAAACCATACACACAAATAGCCAAAACACATGACCAAAACAGCCAGCCAGTCACACACACACGCTCTTTCCCCACACAAGCTCCGCACGCACTAGAATTTCCAGTTTCCGGATTCCGACGTGTTCATGGGACCAAGTGATAGCTAGACCTAAACCAATCACTGAACCGAAGTGAATGCCACCAAATCAAATTACTGAACCCAAACTCGGTGACCGAACCGAACGACCGAACCCAGACCTGATACATGAACCGAACGACTGAATGACCGAACAACCAAACCGTGACTTGTTAGTACATCCCTAGAGATTAATTAGCTGGGCTCAAATGGAGGGATTTGTGGATTGATTATGGACTGGTTAACTTGTGGAATTTGTTGCCAGAGGATGTGGTCGAGGCCAGAAGTATAACGTTGTTTTTTTTTAAAGAATTGGGTAAGTTCTTGTAGCATAGTTCCATTAACAGCTATTAACCAAGTAGATTTAGGGGTTGTAACTTCTTATTGTTTGGATCTGGGGTAGGGGTGTGCAATTGTTTTCGTTATTATAAGGAAAATGAAAAAATTGAGTTTATTTTTTGTTTTTATAAAAACAAAAAAGACAAATAATAATAATGAAAACAAAAATTTAAACGGATTTTTGCTTTTGAAAAAATGGGGGAAATTGAAAAACGTATTTCTGGATATAACCTTTTTGTTTCTTAATCAAGTCTGATGAATCTTGGGAAGATTGTACCCACAATGGAGGCACTAGAAGTAACAAATGTAAGAATGATTGAATAAAAGAAACCAATTTTATAAGCAATTGAATGTTGTGATTTTAAGAAAAGCTGCATACACATTCCTGGCTACAACTTCTTTATCCTCTATTTGATTTGCATGAAACTTAGGAAGATTATGTCCCTCCACAAGTTTACTAATTCTGCCAAATTTCAGAAAGAGTGGATAAAGGGTCCTGTATTATAAGCCATTAACTTGAAAATGCTTTTCCAGCTGTAACGTTTTTCTCTTCCAGCCACTGTACAAGAAATTTGGCAGGAATATATCCCACACCTTCCCTGTTATGTATGCCAAACTACAGAACAATTTGATAAAGGGACCCAATTTTATAAGCATTTGAAGTTGTCCCCTTGAAGACCATTATTCAGATAAATAGTAGCACATGCAGTGCCAGTCAGAGGCAGGCACCCGGCATGGAATAGGGAGGGAGGCTGTAGGAGGGAGGATGTGGAGCAATCCAACAGACTGACAGACACATTCACTGGCCAATTACTGCATGCTTCCAGGTTTACAGGACCAATCAGTAGTGGCTTTGAGGTGGGCATAGGGGGCGAACCTCAGGTGAGCATAGAAGGGGCATAACTTGGGGATAGAATTCCAGCAATCAGAAGACACAGTTTACACATCCAGGCTGGAAAATTATCATTACAATCACATCCTGCAAAGGACATAAGAGAATCTCTATTGGCTCTTTCCTAAGCAGATGCTTCTGACTTCCCAGTAACAAATGGGGGAGAGAGGTTGGGATGGTCACAGCACAGAATGAGGCTATTTGGTTGACATTTATGCACAAACTGATCTTATACCACAAGTGACATGTGAGTGAATCCCTGGCTTAGGCTCATTCTCTGCATATGTTGTGCAGGCATATAAAATTTGAGACCTTTTATCACATATTTCTGATATTTAGAAGAGATGGTCCTGAAGGTGTGATATAGCCCTGCCAAATTCCCTGTACACTGTTTGGACTAAAAACATGTTACAGTCAGACATACATTTATACGTTACTTGCTTATACCACCAGGACCCTTTATCCATTTTTTCTGAAAACTTGCATAGACAGTAAATATGGGGATGGGTATAAACTTGCCCAGTTTCATCTACATTAAATAGGGTAAAAAGAAATTACAGCCACAAATGTATATGCAGATCTTTGCAAAATAACTTAATTCAACTGCTTATAAAATTGTATTCCTTTAATCATTCTTTCTGAAATTTGGTACACACAATGCCTTCCATGTTAGATGCAATCTCACTAAGTGTCATCCAAAGAATGAAAAACAAAAATATTACAGCCAAAACCTGTTTTCCATTGAAAACAATGGAAAGCAAAAACGAAAACGAATTTTGACATTTATGAAAATGAAGATGAAAAATTTAAATAATGAAAATGAAAGACCAAAAAAAAAAACCCATGGGTCCCTGGTGCACACCTCTAACTGGGAGTGAACAACAGGGAATGGACTGCCCATAGGGACTGGTTGGGTACTTCTCTCAAGCGATCAAGATTGGCCCCTGTCAGAGACAGTGTACTGGGCTTGATGAACCATTGGTCTGACTCAGGGTGTTTTCAGACATTACAAGATCACAATCAACCACAGTGAACCATACACAACCCTGCGGCAGGGCCAAAGGGCCCGGAACATCTGTAAGGCGGTCGCCAAATATTCACCACAGACAATCCCCAGAAGGGTACAAAGCTAACTACCCTTCCAGAGGTCTGGTCCCGACCATCTCCGAGGAGGAGGAGGAGGACCCACACAGGAGATGGCCGTACCACCGAGGGGGGGCAATGTGGGCACACAGAAACCCAGGACTTCATTAGGATTTGGGGGACCCTGGAGCACCAGCTGGAGCTAGCAGTGAACCAGAGGAATGAGAACATGTACCAGGAGATTGTGCAGGACATGGAGGCGGCGGGGCACCAAAGGACAGTGGCCCAGTGCTGCACAAAGGTGAAGGAGCTCAATAGGTGGTACAAGGCCATCAAGGACAACAACCAGTGGTTCGGGCATGGAGCTTGGACCGCCCCTTACTATGACACCCTGAACCGCATCCTCCACATGAAGGGATCCATAGTTGCCCCGCGCCTCGTGGGGAGTGCCGTGGTCCAGGGCAGGGAACGGGCTGATGTACCCCCTACCCTCGCAGCCCCGCTAGAAGACACCAGCTCCAGGGGCCCTTCCCCCCAGGAGGAATGCCCTGGGACCTCGGGGAGTAGCAGGTGCCCCTCGTGCACCAGCCCAAACAGCCCCCACCCAATGTTTGAACCGGGATGATCCGAGGCCGGCACACCAGTCGCCCTCAGACAGGGGACACAGGGGGACCCCAGTAACAATGAGGGAGATGCCTCAGAAGGCTCTGAGACTGACATCAAGGATAAGCAAGTGGGTTGGAGGGGAGACAGAGTGGAGGGAATGGGCCAAGGGTGGTAGGGGGCACACCGACCACGGGGCCACCCCCAGCAACCCCTGACACCCCAGGCCGTGGAAAGGGGACCAGGGGGCCACCAGGGGCCACCTTCCACCTACCCCTGCCCACCCCATACCAAATCTTCACAGGTAACGGCATGCCCCGGCACCCGGGACAGGCAGGCGAGGGGGAAGGAGGCAAGCAGCCCCAGGAGCAGCCAGAGGTCCAAAGTGAGGCAACTCTGTAAGTGGGGGGAGAAGGGTCCGGGGGAGGATGGGCAGGGGACCCGGCCCATGGGGTGCGGGGGGGCCTGGGTGCAGGGAACTGCCGGAGGACATCACCGGCCAGCCACCTGAGGGGGAGCACACAAGTCCCCCCAGATGTGGCACGGGATGGGGGGAGGGTGGCTGGGGTGCCTAACCGACCCCTACTGTGCAACCCACTGGGTCCCAGTAAGTTGGCCCCATGCCCCCGGCTCAGCGGATGAGGGACCACCGTACACAGGTATGGCGCCAGAGGGAGGAGCAGGTGGAGGAAATAGTCCGCACCACCACCGAGCAGGGCAAGCGGATGATAGGGGCAATCGATCTCATTAAGGCGGCCACCGAAAGGGCTGTGCAGCAAGCAGAGGCAAGGGACTGGAGGCTGCAGGTGGAGGTGTGCCTTTAACAGAGGGGGGAGCACAGCAGGCAGGTGGAGGCATTCGGGTGCTTGGAACAGGCCATCGACTGGATGGTGAGGGAGCACTCTGCCAAGATGGACCGGTCCCATGACAGGCATCTTGCTGCTACTGCGCAGGGGGACCATGAGCGCATATGTGATGGCTGATGCCCTGCCAGCCCCGGCCTGCCCCGGCCCCAATGCTGCTGCCACTGCCCCAGCTTCTGGCACGCCCTCAGGGCCCACGCATCTGCCTACCGGTTCCTGTAGGCCTCCAAAGGGAGCAGCCAACCAGGGGGCCCCTTCCAGCCCCAGGTCCACCCTCTCACCCAACAACGCTTGCCCCTCAGTAAACTGAGGCATCCCAGGACACTGTCAGGGACTTGGAAAGTGTGGGGGGGAGGGGAGCTCCCAGAGCCCCATGGTGGCCACAGGGCGGCCGAGTGGAAGGTCCCAGAGACAGGAAGGTCATGGGGGAAGGGGGGGGAAGGGGGAGAGCAGGCTGAGGGGCAGTGGACACGGCACTGGGAGGTTGGTGGTGGTGGTGGTGGTGTTACCTGTAGGAGGTATTCACAATAAATGCACGGGCACCACAGTTGCTGCTGTTATTCTGTGTCACGGGCCTGGGGATGGGCATCTAGGGGCACGGTCAGGGTGCCTGTGGGAGGCCTGGGGTGGTGGTGATGGTGGTGTGCAGCCTCGCGCCTTGGTCTCCTGGCTGATCTGCCTAGCCAGGGTAGCATGGATGCGCTTTGCGTATCGGTACTCCCATGGGTTCTCAGTGTTCACATAGAGAGGCATGGGGCTGGGAGGGTGCCGGGGCACGGGGCAGTCGGGGGCAGCCCCATTGGTCTTGCACATGTTATGCAGCACACAGCAGGCTCCAATCACCAGGGCCGAGGTCTCCACCGTGTAGTCCAGCTGGCCCGCAAGGCACCTCCAGTGCTGCTTGAGGGCCCCAAAGGCCCTCTCAACCACAGTCTGGCAGGCATACAGGCGGGTATTGTAGAGTGCCTCCACAGAGTTCTTGGCGACCGGGTATGCCTTCATCAACCAACGGGTGAGTGGATAGGGTGGGTCTCCCAGGATTCAAGGGGGCATCATCCTCCCTCAATCCAGGTCATTCCCATGTCCATGAAGTCCCCGTGGTACATCCAGGCATAGAAGAGAGAGATGGTCATGATCCAGGCATTGTGGCTGCACCAAGAGTGGCCTGTGTAAATATCTATGAACTGCCCTCGTTGATCCATGACCGCCTGCAGCTGCAGGGAGTGGTACCTGTGTCTGTTGACATATTCCGCGGCCTCCCCATCGGATGGGTGGAGGATCTCAATGTGGGTGCCGTCCACAGCACCCATGCAGTTGGGGAATCTTCCAGCCACGAAGTCGGCCATCACGACCTCCTGGTCCACCTGCTGGATTGCTTGGTCCAGGAGCACGCCCTCCACCACCTCACAGACGTCTCACAGGATCCCAGGGATGGTGCTCACCCCAATGCCGTAGTGCTGCAAAATGGACCAGCAGGAGTCGGGTGTTGCAAGGGCCTAGACCACGATGGCCACCCACTGGACCATGGTAATAGGGGCCCACATGGGGGTGTGCTGCTGCTCCAGCCAGGGTGTCAACAGCTCCATGAGTAGAAGGAGACTGCACCTGTCCATCCGAAAGTGCGCTCTCCAGGTGGCCTCATCCCAGTGATCCAGCGCCCTGGACCACCACCCCTGGGCCCGCTCCATGACCCATACCCACCAGGCAATGGGCATAGTGAGCAGGGCTGCACACCCCATGGTCTCCCTCCACTCTTGGAGCCGGCTGGTTGGCTGCTTCACGGAGTGCAGCAGCCTACTCCCAGGTGTGGATGAGTGCCTGTTGGGACGTCCCGGACATCCACTAGGCCCTGAGCCGGGCCAGGGAGCGCCTGCGCCTGTGGTGGGCTTTCTGGGTTCTGGCTGCGCTCCTGGTCATGCACTCCCACAGCCGGGCAGCCAGGTGCACCTCTGCGGTCTGGATGTGTAAGAGGTCAGTGTGTGAGCGGTACCACTCTGCGCATACTGCTAGGTAGGCACCCAACCATCCCAGCTCCATGGTGAACGGTGCCCTGGGTGGGGTGCAGTCGCAACCATTATAGGCCGGTGCATGTGTAGCCCCACCCCCAGGTCGTGACCCAGCAATCGGGTGGGGGGCCCCGGGTCAACTTTGCCTGCCCCCTCGGCCAGCAGGCCTGGCTCCTGCAGGGTTGCCAGGGTGGGGAAGCAGGGGGCACCCCATTGAGCACACCTGTGGTCCCTGCACGGGGCCTGTGGCATGGACCAGCCTGCGCCTGGGCGTGCGGGCAGCAGATGCATTCCTGCTGTCATCACCTTCCACCTATCTGTTTTGGCTGTCTGTTGTCCTCGCTGCCCTGATCTGTGTGTAGGCTGTCCTGTATGTGTGCCTGGTTTCAGCAGCTAGGCTGGGTTCGCATCCCATGCCTCGCTTGTTTGCCGTGCCTTGTTGCGGCCTATGGCCTTATCTCTTGGTCTTGGAGCTCCCCTACTTCCCCTCCCATCCCTCCAGGGATTGTGGAGCTCCTCTTTCCTTGCAATTAGTATAAGCCGCTTGCTGGACCATGTCTGGCAGCACTTCTCCAGGGCTCGCAGGCCTCACCACCCCCGGCGCCCCCCATAACTGGACATTCTGTGAGACCATGGCCCTATGTGACCTGTGGCATTCCCCAGCTGTAAAATTGCTCCTGAGCTGACCGGACAGTCTCATAGGTGCCTATGCAAGTCTGAGCTTCCAGTCTGCGCTACTTTGGCTATGAGGCAAGCACCCGTGATTGCTGACTGCATGCGGAGATGTCAGGTCTGCGTCCGTTTCCCAATGGGCGCCTCCCAGAGATGAGGTGCTCACATGTGGGGTGGTCTGCAGCGGAAACCATGTCTGCTCTCTCTGTGTGTAGCCTGGCCGCCTACACAGCCTGTCTGGCAGAGGGGGCCCCTGCCCTGGCGGTGTCCTGCTTTGGCTGCGTTCATGGGGCCTGTGGGTACCAGAGGTCGCATGGGGTGGTCTGTCACTGCCTGTTGGAGCTTGATCACCTTCTGTGGTCCCCAGGTGCTGACTATGGCTTGTTGGAGCCCACCAGGGTGGAGCTGATGGCGCTGGCTGGTGTGTGGTCCCAATCCGATGTCCAGGTGGGGCTTGCCATGCAGGATCCCTTTGAAACATACTACCTCATCGCCCACCACATGTCTGCACTGGGCTACCATTGGGGCATGCTCCAGTGGCCCCACTATGTGCACCTTGTGGCCCAACTGGCCTCAGGCCCCTTTGTAGCCCCCTGAAGCTGGCTGTGAGGCCCCCTGTTCCTTCCAGGCCCTGGATGCTGGCCCCGCTGTAAGCTCCCACCTCCACCCTGACACCGTGGGTCACTGCCCGCTCCCTCCATGATGTCTTGGGCTCGCTGTGCTGGCTGGTTCCTGGGGTTCCGCTGCCCTGCCTGTGACTCTGGGCCCCCTCCATGGGTCCCCCTGTCCATCTCTGCAACTGGTGTTCCCCTCTATGGCTGCCTTCTCCTGTGTCTATGTCCTGATCTCTGAGCCAGCACCCAGAACCCCGGGTGCTGCTGTCCTTCATCATCCAGCCGCAACCCCTCTTGTGCCCATGCCCCCCCTCCTGGTTGACTCTGTGACCGTGGGGTTCTGGGACCCCTGGACTGCACCTCCCAGCATCCTTCCGGGGGTGGGTGGGTGTTGGATCGCCTGCTCAGCTCTTCGGCTCTGGCTCACCTCCATCCCATTCATATCACCCTCGCTGGAACCTGGGGTCCCTGTCTGCCTCCTGGACCATTCCCGGGCCACTCTCTGTCCATGTCGCCTCCCCCTGTGCCTGTGCTCTGGCCCTGCGGGGTGCCCCATGCTGGGGCTGCCTTGTAACTGTGGGGTTGCCCGTGCTGCCTGTGCTGCTGTTGGGGTTCTGGATGCCGTTCCCCATGTCCTGCCCTGCCCCAGGGTCAGTTCCCTCCACTTCCCTGGCCCTGGGTCTCCCCTTTGCCTGTTGTGCCATGTGTGTTGGCCATCCTGCTGTGTTCCCCCTTCCCTTCCTTTCCTGTGTGTGTGTGTGTGCACCCGGGCATGTGTTTGTGCTGTGTGTTCCGCTGTGACCTTGTTGTCTCTGTGCCTGTTGTGTGTACAGCCTCAGCGGCTCTTATCCCTCCTCCCCCTCCCTTCCCGTTTCCCTTGTGTGGGCGTTTCCTTTTGGCTCTTCTGGCTTCGTTTGCCCTCAGTCGGCCATGTCTGCCTCCCGCCCCTCCCCGGTGCCTTCTGGGTGTTTTGACCACGGCTCGGAATTGGCGTCACATCTGTTGCGCTTCCCTGAGCTGTGATCTGTTGGTCCAATTTCCTGCCATGGTCCCACTCCCATCACGTCTGTTTGGGGGCTTCCTGGACCACGGGGGGTGGTTGGCCAGCTTGCCACCGCTGGGAATCCACTTTGGTGATTCAGGGGCCCGTAAGTTTGAAAACACCCTCAGTATGGCACTACTTATGTTCTTATGTTCATTGCAAAACATTAGTTTGAAATCTGACCTCCACACATCCTTTTGGTTTACATTTGTGAACTCTGCCAGCAAGAAAAAAGCAATTTCCCATCATTAACTAATGGTTTGCTTGATTCTTACATGTTCTCAGTTTCCCTGAAGTGAAATAAAGGGTGGTACAGAGGTTACCACGTCATGTGAAATCCAGGAGATTCTCTGTCATAAATCTTACAAGATCTAGGACAGGTCACCTATGGTTCAATCCAAGGTTGGCACATCAATCAAGCACAGGGTGTGCACATGCACCATATCATACATTGTGTGCACACCAACTGCAGGATGTGTGCAAATACTATGCATTTGGAGTGCACATGTCCTGCACTTGGTGCACACGTGGTGTGCATTTAGAGCGTACACTAAATGCGCACTATTGTTATATGCTTGGTACTTTGATTGATTCCCTAGTCATTTGGTGCCACAGTCTCCCATCTTTAAAACTGGGTTTAGGGCTGAAATGAGGGGGGGGGGATTCTCATGAGTAATTCATGAGAATTGAGATGGGGCAAGAACTCAGGTGTTCTCGCCCCCTTCTCTCGAGCTCACAAATTACTCAAGAGGGGTTGGAACTCGGGGAGGGGGGGGTGCACAGGGGCTGGAGGTGAGTAGGGGGCAAAAACAAGCCCCTTGAGTACCTCCAGCCCCTGCCTGGCCTCCACATCTGGGTGGGAGGGAAAGTTCAGGCAGGGGCAGGAGAGTATGTACCAGCCGGTGGGGTGGGTGGGTGGTACTACACATGGTGCTGGGCCTCATCCTAGGTGTTCAGTTCAAAAGAAGAAAAATTGAACACCTGGAGCATGCTCAAAGCACTCCCTGGATCTGCATGTCCTTTTCAAACGGGTGCCCGCAGGGCCAAGCAGCTCTTCTGAGCATACCCGTCCCTGCAGCCACCATCTTTGAAAAGGGCATGCAGAGCCAAATAGCACTCTGAGTATGCACCAGCTGTGTGTGTGTGTGGGAGGGGGGAGATTCTTTTCAACTAAATACCGGGGAAGGGGCCGAGCACGGCTTGGAGCACCTCGGATAGTAAGTACACCTCTGCCCTATGCTACCCGAACTAACGGTGTCATTTTCATTTTCATTTTATTATTTTCATTATCTAAATATGTTGATTTCATTTTCATAACTATCAAATTTTTGTTTTTATTTTTGCTTTCATTTTCCATTGCTTTCAATGGAAAACATATTTTTTGGCTGTAACATTTTTGGTTTTCATTATATTTGGCTGAAACCTGGAGAGAATGTACCTCCAATTGATGGCATTAGGTGTACCAAATTCCAAAAAGAGTGGATAAAGGAATCCAATTTTATAAGCAGCTGAATTATATTATTTTGCAAAAAACTTTATATACATTCTTAGCTGTAACTTCTTTGCCTCAGATTTAATGCAGATGAAACATGGCAAGTTTATACCCCTTCCCACATTTACTGTACCTGCAAATGTTTAAAAGGATTGGATAAAGGGTCCTGGGGGTATAAGCAATCAATGTATAAATGTATGTCTGAACATAACATCTTTGTAGTCCAATCAGTGTACATGAAATTTAGCAGGACTGTATATCATACTTTAAAGAGTATGTCTGCCAAATATCAGAAAGATGTGATAAAGGGTCCCATTTTATATGCCTGCACAGCATATGCAGAGAAGGGGCCTATGTCACTGTGGTATAAGATTGGTTTGTAATGCCAATTGAACAACAGAAATGTCAACCAAATATCCACATTCTGTGCTGTGACCATCCCAACATCTTTCTCCCACTTGTTACTGGGAAGTCAGATGGATCTGTTTAGGAAAGAGCCAATAGAGATTCTCTGATGTCCTCTGCCACAGTGCTGCAGATTGTGATTGTGATGATAATTGGCCAGCCTAGATGTGTAAACTATGTCTCCTGATTTCTGGGATGCTATCCCCAAAGTTCCAGTTATGTCCCTTCTACGCCCGCCTGAGGGCCGCCCCTTAAGCCCACCTCAAAGTCACTATCTATTGGTCCTGTAAACCTGGAAGCATGCAGTAATTTGCCAGTGAATCTGTCTGTCAGTCTTTTGGGTTGCTCCACATCCTCCCTCCTACAGCCTCCTTCCCCTTGCCATGCCAGATGCCTGACTTTGACTGGCACTGCATGTGCTGCTATTTATCTGAATAATGGTCTTCAAGGGGACAACTTCAATTGCTTATAAAACTGGGTCCCTTTATCAAATTGTTCTGTCGTTTGTCATAGATGACAGGGAAGGTGTGGGTTACATTTCTTCCAAATGTCTTATAAACAAAATGGAATATAAAAATGTTACAGCTGAAAAAGTATTTTCAAGTTAATATCTTATGGCATCAGGACCCTTTATCCAAGCTTTCTGAAAATCGGAAAGAATATTAAGCCTGTGGGGGGACATACTATTCACAGGTTTCATTCACATTGAATGGAAGATAAAGAAGTTGTAGCCATAAATGTGTATGGAGCTTTTCTTAAAAACACAACAATCAATTGCTTCTAAAATTGGTTTCCTTTATCTAATCATTTCGAAAATTGGTACACAAAATGCCCTCCATTGGAGGTACAACCTCACCAATTTACATCACATAAGGAACAAAAAGGTTATAGCCATGAATACATTTTTCAATATTTTCTCTTTATTTCAAAAACAAAATATTATTTTGGTTTCTATTCTCATTATTTGTTGTTTTCGTTATTGCAGTAACGATAATGAAAATTACAATTTTTGTTATTGTTATTGTAATAATGAATAAGACATGTACGCCCCTAACCTGAACTTTCCCTTCCCCTTCAGGTGGGGATGCCAGGTGGGGCGATGGAGTTACTCAGCGGGCTTGTCTTTGCCCTCTGCTCACCTATCGCTCCCATGTTAGCTGCTCCATTTGCAACCCTCACCCCCTTGAATTCTCGCTGGTTCTCGAAGAGAAAAGGGAGATTTCTCATCTCGGCTCAGCTCGAGGCAAAATGGGAACAACCCCCCCTTCTTGTCGAGAGCTGGCGAGACAATCAAGCCCAGTTTCAGCCCTAACTGGGGTAGTAGCATTCTGTAGTTTGCAGGAGTAAATTAATGCATTAAAGACTCCAAGGCAATCAGATATTATGTTAGTGTGTGTGTGTGAGAGAGAGAGAGAGAGAGAGCGAGACAGAGACAGAGACAGAGACAGAGAACACTCAAACAGTTCCACCTACTGATGCGATTACACCAAACCGACTTGTTGCCCCTTCAGAACAAGACAACACGAGGCACAGTTCCTTACTATTACCAGTTTCCTTTCTCCTTGAGCTTAATGAGGTTCTTAAAAATACAAAGTAAAACACAGTTTTTCTTCTGATATGTGAGCTGAACATGTTCCTATCTTGCAAATGACTTAAACTTTATGATATGCTTCAGTCCAAGCATATCCAAGTGTTATGAAATGGGCATGTGAAGCAATCTATATGGGCAGCAAGAAACTAAAAAAAGATATGTCCCAAGAACATGTTCCCAAATCCCAGCACAAAAAGAGAAAGATTCCGATTTTGCGTAAGTCATTTGTAGGGCGGCCACCCCTCGCAGTTTGACATTGAGACTTCTGTAGCCCAAAATGGAAGTCTCTTGGTCAAATTGTAAAAAATGGCAACCCTGGTCATTTGCCAAAACGTTCTGAGGCAGATTGTCAGCTGGAGCAATTGACCCCAGTAGTGTTGAAACAAGTCCCTACAAAAACAGATCAACCAGTCAGATTTCTGATATCAGAATCAATCAAAATATTTTGGCTACCAGACTCGGATAACTGAGGCTGCTTTTATATGAGCATCCAGGGAAGTGTGTACTTCAATGCACTGCTGGGAAAAGCCACGCGGGATGCATTTACATGCACCAGAAGTGGCCGCCCACCATAGGAATCGGTGGCACACATGGCCTCACATGGCCTCTTTGAAGACACGTTCTGGAAACCTGCACTGCGGACTCCTATGGCAGGTGACCACTTTTGGTGCGTGTAAATGCACCCCGAGCATAAATGCACCCCAGCTTTTAGAACATAAGAACATAAGAAGTGCCATACTGGGTCAGACCAATGGTCCATCGAGCCCAGCATCCTGCCTTCAACAGTGGCCAGTCACGGGGGCCTGAAAGAAGCATCCAACAGGTCACCGTGCTATCCATTCCCTGTGGGTCATCCCCAGGGTCCCGACAGTAAATGGTTTTGTTCCCCAATCCTATCTGGCTAATAGCTGCTAATGGAACTATCTTCGAGAAACTTGTCCAAACCTCTTTTAAACTCAGCTATGCTGCTGGCCTTGAGCACCTCCCCTGGCAGTAAATTCCACACCCTAATTGTACGCTGAATGAAAAAATGCTTTCTTTTGTCTGTTTTTAATCTGCCACCTGTGAGTTTCATGGAGTGTCCCCTAGTTTTAGTACTAGTTTAGAGGGTAAATAACCGTTCCCTGTTGAGTGGCACGCTGAAGAACGCGCTTCCCTGGCCACTTGTGTAAAAACAGGCCAAAATACCAAAACAACAACAATCAGTGTATACTGAAAGATCGATTACATCCTGATTTTTTCCTGGATTTGGGGAATGTTCAGGTATTATTTTTGGGTTCTTTGGTAATTCCAGTTACTCAAATGGTATTTGGGTACCAATGCAGATACATGAAATGGCACCCAAAAATGTGGGTATTACCTGTGGTACCCAATTATCAGGTACCCATTTCACTCTACTTAAACTTTCATTGGCATCAGTGAAGCTAGAAGTATTAATGTCTTGAGGGGTTATGGACAGGGACCCATGTTGACTGCGTTGCGGCAATTTGCAGTGATTTTTGCAGAATCAGTCAATCCTCGCACTGCCATGCTGAAACTGCAGTGAGGGCTGTTGCAGGATCTTTAAATTCTGGCTCAGGTATAATCTTGCTACCTGACCCCAAACTAAAACTTCTGCTGCAGCTGCCGTCTGTCTGGGAGGTGTGACCATGACCTGAGGGTAAATAGGCCCCTGGGAGATGAATTGTGGGTGGGTGGGGTCTGAACGCCCTATGTTTGGGTGAGGGAGGTCTGGGGTTTTAATATGAGGTGGAAACTCCTGCTAACCATTCCCATCCAAGATTATCCCCCACCTGCTATCTGTAAACTCCCAATTTACTGCAATCAAGCCAAGAGCTTGTACCTGAGCTCTTGCATCCTCATGAATGTTCCATCCCTTGTCTCTCCCTCTGTTCCCCCCTCCCTGTCTCCTCTCCCCCTCTCTTTAGATTGTAAGCTCTCAGGCAGGGACCGTGTCTATTTTATTCTTTGTAAAGTGCCAGGTACATTGCTTGTGCTATATAATGCTAATGTTAATGCTAATAAATAATATTACTATTACTATTACTATTACTAGTGATAGTGATAGTGATATTGATATTAATATTAATATTAACATTAACATTAACATTAACATTAACATTAACATTAACATTAATATTTATTATTATTATTATTATTATTATTATTGGGTGCTGAAATTGCAGAGGATTTGAGTTCTGTTTGATTAGCAAAGTTGTGATTCTATATCCAACCTGTTGCAAATTTGCTTCCCAGCATGCATAGTTATGCAAATCAAGTTTATTATGCAAATAAATATTAATGCTCACGGTGAATTTGCAGAATTTGGCTTCACTGGTTGAAGAATTTAAGATTTTTTGGTGCAGTGAACTTGGGTCCCTGGTTATAGACTGGTAAAAATTCTTTCCAGTAAAAGTGGGAAAAGAAGTATGAGCTCATTTTTTTTTTTTGCGTTGTTTTATTAATTTATGTAAAATTTATATCCCGCCCCTCCTGCCCACAGGGCAGCCCGAGGTGGCGCACAACATTCAATAAACTTTTTTAATTTTTTTTTTAAAACAATTAAAAATACAATACAATGTGGGGAAACACACACACCCACACAGCCCCCCCACACACCCCTACCCTTTGCCAAAAGCCTGACGGAACAGCCAGGTCTTACATACACACCGAAACAGCAGGAGAGTGAGAGACAACTGAGCCTCCTCCAGGAGCGAATTCCACAGCACAGGGGCGGCCACCGAAAAAGATCTAACATCGGTGGCCACCCACCTCGCCTGGGGAGCCTCCGAAAAGGCTCCCACGGATGATCTCAAGGGTTGCACGGGCACATGGGGACCAATTTTAAAAATTGGTCTCCCTACAGCAGGGGTGATTAAAATGTTATTACCTAGCAGCCCTTATCCAAGTGTGCACCTAACCTACTATGTACACATAAACACAGTTTCATGTGTACATTGTAGGAACACAAGCCCACAGGGGAAGCCCATTGCCTCCTGACCTTGCCATCACAGGAAGAAGTAGGACTGTGGCAGGGGAAGCCAGTGGCAGCACAGTCGAGGGGATTCTGTACATGCACACTGTTTGCATGAGCGGATAATAGGTTTGGTGATCTGTGCACACACACATGGCCATGGTCTGCTTTGGAAATTAGTATAAGTCACTCAGGCCAGAGAGCAGTGGGGCTCATTGGGCTCAATCCCAAGCCCAGTGTGCTGCATAAACAGCACGCGCATATCTCGCGTGCAACCCCCACCCTAGCAGGTACTACAGCTCATGCACAAACCGCATATGCAGGGCCTTGGGATCAGCCCATGGTGTGGGAAGGGGAGACTGAGTAGGCTTGCTAAGGGTGGGGGAAAATAAGGGGAGGTCCAGCCTAGGGCTGAAGCAGAAGCAGCTTTTACCATGCCGCGATTCCATTCCGCCATTTCGGAATTGCCCACGCCACACCGTGGCTTTTCTGCTGACATTCCGCTAATTCTGCCGGCATTCTGCAAATTCGGAAACTATCCAAAAAATTGTAGAATTGTGGGAAACTGTTGAAAATACGCTGTTCCGCTATTTTGTGGCACTGGTGGAATGACGGAAGTAGCGAAAATGACATGTTTCCGCTATTTTGGGATCCTGTGGACGTAGCGGAATGAAATTAGCGGAACTGAGGAGGTAGCGGATTGAAACTAGCGGAATGAAAGCCTCTGCCACACCGTACCACTAATTGCAGAAACACTGTTTCTGGCGGAAATAGCTACTGCTGCGACTTTCCGCTACAGCCGTAGTCCAGCCTGTGAATTCAGTTTGCAGACCAGCCTTTACTCTTGAGCAAGTGATCTTATCTGAACTCTCATCCCCTGAGTGTGTTACTTCAGTGCTCAAGAAGAACAGGGGGATTCACAGGCTGGATCCATTTGGAAAGGGGACAAATGATAAAGAAACGTAGGCTGTTGCAAACCCTCATGAGCCTCAAACCCAGCCTGGAGCTTCAAATGGAACCTCTTGTTCTACACCACTAGAGGAGGTAACTGCAAATTCAGCTCTGCAATAATAACACTATTCTACACTAGTAGCCCCAGTATTTATTTATTTTATTTATTATAAGTTTTTCTGAGTTGCCCCTTATGCCTATGGCATCTCGGGGTGATGTACAATATAAAAACAATCAATAAAAACATTTTTTAAAACAATACAATAAATTTAAACCTAAAACAGGATTGGGGAAACAAAAAGTTATAAAAATAAACCAGAAAGGTAGGGGAGAGCCAATACCCTATCCTAACCCTCCCTTTCCCCCTCCCCAAAGGCCTGGGAAAACAGCCAGGTCTTACAAGCCCACCAGAATGTCAAAATGCTTGGGGTCAGGCGAGCTTCCTCCAGGAGGGAATTCACAAAATGCAGCCTGGCAACCAAGAATGCCCTCTCCATTTTAGCCCCCCACTTAATGCGGGGGGCCTCCAAGAAGGCACCCCCGACAGACTGAAGGAGCCACTCTGGGTCGCGGAGGGCAAGGCGGTCCCTGAGGAATGAGTGGCCCAGACTGTGAAGGGCCTTATAGATAAATACCAATACCTTGAACCTGGCTCGGCACGCTATTGGCAACCAGTGCAGAGTCCGGAGCACAGGTGTTATATGCTCCCGATGACCAGGGCCCCATGAGAAACGCGCTGCCGCGATTCGCGGTTTTTGCGCAGAATCCTGCCTTAGGCAGAATTAGCGCAGAAACCAGGGAAATCCCCGCGGATTTCCCTTTCTCTGCCTGTGAATCAGGGGCTTGCTCTGACTCACCGGCAGTGAACAATAAAGCAAGCCCCTGATTGGCTCATTGGTAGTAAGCCCCTGATTGTCTCACCAGTGAGCCAATCAGGGGCTTGCTTTGTTGAGGCCACAAGCCAATCAGTGGCTTGCATGGCCTCTTGAGAAAAAAAGTTTCCCTCAGCCATTTT
>QEPC01006715.1:5321348-5351207 GCA_003113815.1 Sphenodon punctatus | reverse complement strand
TTCCGCAGGGTTCCATTCTGTCTCCATTATTATTTAATGTATATATGCAGCCCTTGGGGGAGGTCATGAGAGGGTTCAGGGTGCGATGTCACCAATATGCTGATGATACTCAGCTGTACCTCTCTTTTTCAATGGAACCAGACCTTGCTAACCTAGTGTTTGGAGGCCGTGGCGGAATGGATGTGGCAGAGCAGACTGAAGCTCAACCCTGATAAGATGGAGGTGATGTTGGTGGGGAGAACGAGGGAGGTAGTGGTCCCCCTGATTGGGGGTTTGCCCTCCTTTAGCTCAGCAGGTTCAGAGTCTGAGGGTGATATTGGATGTGGATCTCCACCTGGCGCGGCAGGTGGAGGCAGTCACGAAGGCTGCCTTCCGCCAGTTGCATCTGGTGTGGAGGCTGCGTCCGTTCATCTCTGGCCCAGACCTGGCCTCCCTCATCCATACCTTCATCACCTTGAGGCTGGACTACTGCAATGTGCTCTACATGGGGCTTCCCTGTTCCTGGTTCAGAGACTGCAGCTAGTGCAGAATGCGGCAGCCCGCCTCCTTTCGGAGACGGGTCGCCGGGAGCACATAACACCTATGCTCTGTACTCTGCACTGATTGCCAATAGTGTGCCGAGCCAGGTTCAAGGTTTTGGTTTTGATCTATAAGGCCCTTCACAGTCTGGGCCTCTCGTACCTCCGGGACTGCCTCAGCCTCTGCGCCCCAGAGCGGCTACTTTGGTCCGCCGGGGGAGCCTTCTTGGAGGTCCCCCGCGTTAAGCGGGGGGCCACGATGGAGAGGGCATTCTTGGTGACCGGGACGCACCTTTGGAACTCCCTCCCAGAGGAAGCTCACCTGGCCCCAAGCCTTTTGACATTCCGGTGAAGTTGCAAAACCTGGCTGTTCGCCCAGGCCTTTGGGGAGGGGGGGAGGGAAGGGTTAGAGGGTTTTATCTCCCCTACCCTATTTATTGATTTATTGTTTTATTGAGTTCCCGGGCCCTGTTTTAATACTTTGATATTGCAATTGATACGTTTTAATTGTTTTTAGATATATTTTATATGTATCGTTTTCTTGTTGTTGTTGTAAGCTGCTCCGAGTTGTTTTTAGGAGGAGCGGGGTAAAAATCTAATAACTGAAATGAAATGGGTCAGCTGAAAAAGAGAGGTACAGCTGAGTATCATCGGCATATTGGTGACATCGCACCCCAAACCCTCTCACAACCTCCCCCAAGGGCTGCATATATACATTAAATAATAAAGGAGACAAGATGGAACCCTGCGGAACGCCGCAGGATAAAGCGCAGGGGCAAGATGTTTCAGCTCCCAGCACCACCCATTGGCTTCTCTCAGAGAGGAATGAGTGGAACCATTCAGGAACAGTCCCGTCCAGACCCCCCAGGTCTCGCAGCCATCTCAATAGCAGCCCATGGTCCATGGTATCAAAAGCGACTGGGAGATCTAGCAGAATAAGAAATGTAGAACATCCAGCATCAATTTCCCCGCAGAGATCATCGACCAAAGCCACCAACACTGTCTCCGTGCCATAGCTGGTAGGGGTAGGAATATTGGTTCTCCCGAGATCCAATATTGCCGTTATTTGGTTGTATCAGCTTAATCCGATAAATCTGATATTTACCTGTACCAGCATACTGGATTTTTAACACTGGCCACGATACCGTATTTTTTACATTGCGGCCATTTAAGTCAATAGCCACAATGTAAAAAATCCGGTACTGTGGTCAATGTTAAAAATCCAGTATGCCGATAATGGTAAATCCAGTACCTGGGAGATCCAATACCGCTACATCCGGTACCCAGTATTCTCCCCGGTGTCCCACCCCTAATAGCTGGGATGGAACCCAGATTGAAAAGGGTCCAAGAAACCGATGCCATCCTGATGCGCCTGGAGCTGGATCGCCACCGCCTGCTCAATAACCTTCCCTAAAAAGGGACTGTTAGAGACAGGTCGATATCTGGCGAGTGCATCCACATCTAATGATGTTTTTTTCATCAGGGGGTGCACCTCAGTCTACTTGAGGCAGGGCAACAATCTCTCCTGCTGTAAGGATGCATTGACCTCTCTCGCCAGCACCGTCCCCAGTGTCTCCCTGGAGGCTTTCACCAACCAGGATGGGTAAGGATCAATTTCACAACTGGTGACTCTCACAGACCCCAGAATATCCACCGCATCGGCCAGCGTCACTTCCTGAAACTCCCCCCACAAAGTTGGACCAGACGGGGCCTCCATGACATCACGCTCTCCATCTACTGCCCCCAACCCGGTGTCAAAGTCTTATTGGCTGGCAAGGCCTGAACTTCATTAGCTGACAAAGCATGTATAAAGATGAAGCGGGACAACAGCAAGCATCTGTGAAATATGACAGCTACCTGAGCTGTGTCCATGGGCCAAAAGAATCATAGAATTTTGTGCTTCGAAGGGACCTCAAGCATCAGCCTACCCACCTGCATTTTCCAGGGCCAGCATTACTGCATGGCCCCCTGTTCTCACTGGAGCAGGGGGTGAGACCCAACTCCCCTCAGCAGGGGCCTAACATAACCACCTTCAGGTGCTTCCATTGTGCAAGGGGCCAGCAGGGCACTGCATTTTTTCTTTGCCCTGGAGCCCATAAATTCTAAGTCTGGTCCTCACGTGCTCCAAACCAGGATATCTTCTGCCTTCTTCAAATGACTTGTCTTCCAACCTCTTTACTATCTTAGTTGCTCTCATACCTTCCATGTTGTAGAGCAGTGCTAGGTGAGAGAATAATTCATTCTGTAATATGCGAGAACACATTTATGTTTAATTAGTAGCCTTGACATTTATCAAATTGCATGGAGTCCTTGGGGTTCCCATTGGTAAGAAATGTGTCATTTTAGAGGCAGAGAGGTGCATGAAGGTTTGACACATCAACTGAGAGTGTCAGGGGGAGAGGGGATACAAGCGCACACACACTCGTACTTTCTTCCTGTTTCCTGCCCCTGTTGAAGGTGTCTCTCCTCCTGGAACCCCAAAAGTGCCCATCAGGATAGTGTGTGGACCCGGTGTCTCTCACTGAGACTGGGCCCTATTATTATAATTATTTCTGAATTTATGCCCCACCCCTCCTGCGAACAGCTCGGGGTGGCTATCATCATAGGTTGTAGGAGGCAGAGGCAGATCAGGGCCCCATGCCGTGCACCTGTTCCCAGTTACTCCTCACACAGGAGGAAGGGAAGGGAAAGGCTGTGGGGTGGCTGTGGGGTTAGGGTATCGGGCAACCAATTCCACACAAGTGAGGGCAGCATGGGGAACATTTGCAAGGAAGGTGATCACACACCTAGGTAGGGGAAGGGAAAGAAGGATATAGTTCACACACACGCTGTCACTCAAAACCACACCCACTCACTCGCGATCCAGGGAGCAGGAGGGAAAGTGAGGGAGAAAAACAAACAAGGGAATGTCAAATATACAATCACTAGGAACACACTTAACTCTCAGGTGGCCAGTTTCCACTCTCCTTCACCAGCAGTGGGCTCGTCCCGCTGCTGGCTTTATATTGTCGAAGCCCCGCTCCCCTGTTGCGCAGCCAGGCATACGGAGCAACGCACCGGCCGCGGCGCTGCCCCCGCAGCATCTGGGATTGGTCCACCATGCCACTGCACTAATGCAGGGGTTTTGGGGGCAGAAGCTGGGGATACAGGCAGCCATGCATGAGCCCCAGTCGTGGGGCCCGGCTGCACCGCCGGAGCCGGGGGAGCATCCACGCCGCTGCAGCCGTGGGGCCTGGAGCCGCACTCGGCCGGGGGCCCCACCTAACAGAGAGGTAGAAATAATGTACAGGAAGCAAAGTTAACTATATTGAAAAGAAGGTGAAAACGTAATGCTGCAGTTCTGACTATATCAAATTTTGTCTCCCTCAGATGTTGGTTCATCTGCTTTATGATAAGTATTTGTACGACACAAGTACTAAATTCAAGCCAAACTTGTAAATAAAACTGAATTTAACTCAGGGGTTCTTTTGGAATGGGAACAGCTTTTGAAAGTATAATTCATATTTTAATTTCAAAGTTTAATATGGAAACTATTTTTGTTTAGGTTTTTTTTGCATTTTGTTAAAAGCAAGAAATTGATAACCATTTTTATTAGCAGATTTATTTCTCTCCTTTTTTTTTACTTTTGGTTTAGAAATTAAACAAAGTTTGATGTCTGGGGCTTATTTTGCAACCAAGTTGTTCTGAAAACCAAAAAAAAAATCAGAATAATAAACAAATGAATTCAATGACATTTTTAAAAACATCAGTTTTGTCAGAATTTAAATTTTCTACAACCATGTTTGAAATTGAGAGAGAGAGAGAGAGAGAGAGAGAGAGAGAGAACTGTATGATTTATGACCTTATATCCCATTGGTGTTACATTTCTAGTTTTTAATCTGATTTTGGATCGCTTTTCTCTCATTTAGATGTCACTTAAGAGCACCTAAGAGCTGTTCCAATTAAAAAATCTAATAAATAGGATATAAAGAAACTTCAAAGTTTATCCAGCTATAGTCATAAAAGCAGAACTATGCCTCATCCACAGAAATTGTCCACTATCTTTGTGGCAAATTAATCCATAGAAGCTGAGATGATATTATTTGGGTAAGATCGCTTTCAAGGTTTTTATTATTTTCCTAATTTATCCATCAATATTTTCTCCCGGCAGCAAAAAAAAAAAAAAGGGGAGGGGGAAGCTGGCGAGGAAGACAAAGCTTGTTCTCTCTAATTATTTAGCTGTTGAAGATTTTGGAGGGCAGTTCTATTTCTTCCTGGTTGAGTTCTGAAGTATATTTGACTGGAATAGTTTCCCGTATAAGAACTGGGTGTTTGTATCGATCTGTTGGCTTATGGAGTTTTTCTATGCTGCCAGCTACAGCCATGTAAAATATACTTATAGAAAGCCTTGGTCATCAATCTTTAGGCTTTTCATAAGCTTTCCTTTAAGCCATTAACTTTCCACTGCACAGGAATTACCACTACTACTACTTATCATTTCTATAAACTAGCCCACAGAGCTCACAGGGGGGATGGGATGGGATGGGACGCAGCCGCTTCCCCAGCTCTCTGACAGGATAGAGGTGCTCAAGTGTGCGTGAACCTGCAGAACCGAATTTTTGATCATAATGTCTCGGTTTTGGCTGCATCAATCAGTATCATATTTCAGAAGCATTTGTTATTGATTTCATTCTCGAAGTCTGTGAGGTTTGGGGGCTCAACTCATCTAGGGGGAGGAGACGTTGATGATTCAAATACGTGAGGATGGCATGCCTTTTGACCACAGCCAATTAACCAGGACCCCGATTCTTCTGAAAAATGTTTTCCAAAATTCTGCAACCCAAAATGGAAAATTCTGCGACCCATATGGCAAAATTCTGCGACCCACATGGCAAAGCAGGAAACCCACCCACAAAAACCACATGGCAAAGTGTGGTTTTGCCATGTTACACACACATTACACACACAAACTGTAAAATGCAGAGCGCGCAGTGGGACCCCCTCCCCTCCCAACTGTAAAATGCAGAGCATGCAGTGGGACCCCACACACACACACACAAACTGTAAAATGCAGAGCGCGCAGCGGGACTCCCTCCCCCTCAAACTGTAAAATGTAGAGCATGCAGCGGGACCCCCCCCACACACACAAACTGTAAAATGCAGAGCATGCAGCAGGACCCCCTCCCCCCCCAACTGTAAAATGCAGAGCATGCAGTGAGACTTCCTCCCCCCCAACTGTAAAATGCAGAGCACGCAGGGGGACCCCCCCACCACACACAAACTGTATAATGCAGAGTGTNGGAAACCCACCCACAAAAACACATGGCAAAGTGTGTTTTTGCCATGTTACACACACATTACACACACAAACTGTAAAATGCAGAGCGCACAGCGGGACCCCCTCCCCCCAACTGTACAATGCAGCGCGCGCAGCGGCCCCCCCAGGAGAACACCCCCCCAACCACCTACTTACCTTATGCTGGAGCGGCGTTGATCCCTCGAGCGACTGGAGAAGCGGCAGCTGGAGGTTGGGCTGGAGTCCTTCAGTGGCGGCAGCAGCAGCAGTGGCGATCCCGGAGCAGCCGGAGAAGCGGCGGCTGGAGTCGGGTCCCTCGGCGGCAGCAGCGGTCTCAAGTGAATTCCGGACCATAAGTGACATGTGCTGATGTGACCTGCTTTATAAAGGCCGCGCAAGCCCCTGATTGGCTTGTGGCCTGAATAAAGCAGGTCCTGGATTGACTCACCGCCAAGGAAGGGAAATTCTGTGGGGATTTCCCCAGTTTCTGCGATAATCCTGCCTAGGGCAGGATTCTGCGCAAATTCCACGAATCGCGGAAGCGCAGAAGACTCGGGGCCCTGCAATTAACTTTTAAGCAGTTATAACATTTTATTTTACTAATGGATCTTTTTCAAACTTTGTGGATAAGATGGTCCTCACAACTTACAGTCATGGTTAAATTTTCAGAAATGTAGGCCAAGTGGTTTCCTCAAAATCGGGGCTTCAGAAATCCCCTGTTTATAATGAACAGTGACTGTAAATTTAAGTTTCAGGCAGCTACCACTGCCTGAAAATAATTATCATTAAACTCACATAGGCTGTCATTCCATTGTAGCTGAATCAGTCATGCCTGCCCATCCCAGGAACCATCAGCGAGATTCTTGGACCATCATTCCAGTCACTGGGGGATGCATCCCATTCCACTGCATCCAGAAGCTGGTGCCTGCATGCCAGACTGCCCCCCCCCCAACAGACTTCTCCTCCGCACCCACCCGCGGATGCCTGCTGAAGCAGCTGGAAGTACAAGCCCCTCCGACCACCAGCTCCCGCCGCCTGCTGCCTGCTGTCACTGCCAAGGAGCCTGTCTCTCTTTCTCTCTGGCACACCCACACAGACACAAGCCCTGCCCCTCCTGGGCGGCTGTCTGCAAGTTCAGACCCTGCTGTTGCCTGGCACATCTTTGGGTTAATACCTTAACTACACTACATGTGGATCCAGCCAGAGACTGCTGGTAGGGATTGACAAGCTGTATGAGATTTTGCCACCTGCCAGTCACAACTTCAGCATGTAGGGATAAAAGATTGGGCAGGTCAAACGAAGCTCATACCAACAAATATAACAACTTTTATTAAAACTATTTAAACAACAACAACAACAACATTATGAAACCAAAACCAAACATTGAAAGGAAACTTATAAAGGAAATATTAGTCTCTGGGCCTGTCCCCTGGGACTTGGGGTAAAGGCAAAAAGTGGTGGGGCGCAGCACAGGGCTGAGGGCCGGCCACCCTGTGCTCTTCCATTTCATAGCTGTGGGCCACAGAGAACTCCACAGCCCCTTCCATGTCCTGATGCCACCTGGAGACTGCCTGGTGGTATAGTTCCAGCCTCTCCATCTTGGCGGAGACGTACTGAGAGTACGTCTCCACCTGCTTCTTCTCCACCTTGAGAGCCTGGAACTTTTCCACCAGGCAGTTCTCCAGGAAGCGTATAACCAACATCATCTGGCGGTAGGCCTCTCCACTTCAGCCCAAAAGGCCTTGGCCGCAGCAGACTCCCGGGGCCTGGAGAACTCCACATCGTGGCTGGAGGAGGAGGAAGGGCTTACATGCCATCACTTTCGGGTTGCCTTCCCCTCCTTCTTCTGGCACTGATGCTCAGGCTGAGACTTCACATCCAGGCCAGAGTCCTCCTGCCACCTCACCATCTTGCCATGGAGCCTTTCAATATGGGCAATTGGCCCCGATGTGGTCCCCTCTCTCTGCCGCCAGAATCTTTTCTTGCAGATCTAAAGAGAATAAAAAGACAGGAACATAAGAAGTGCCATACTGTGTCAGACCAATGGTCTGTGTCAAGCCCTGCCTGCATTCTGTCTCCACAAGTGGGTGGACTGGGTGGCCAATCTGTCTCTGCAGAGGACTTCCATTCCTAAAAGGTCATAGAGGGCAATGCATATTGCATACCCTGTTGTTCCAGCCCCTGTGCCTTACCTTGCAGACGGCGGAGCTGTTCTCCTTATCATACCACCTCCAAACATCGGACCTTGTCCGCCGACTGTCTGGGGGTGTCACTGGCAACGTCCGCCTGGGTGTCCTGTGCGGTGTGGCACCAGTGCCGGCATCTGATTCCTCTTTGAAACAGGAACACATAAATGACACCTAAGTAATATAATGCATTTATGATGCCTCTAGTCTTCTCTCCTTGGGGTGCTAGGGATGGCAACGGGAGGTGGTGACCCTGGGATGTTCAAATTCTGCCCTCCTTTGGTTGCTTGGGATGGCAATGGAGAGACCCTGGCTGGCACATTCAAATCCTTCCCTTCTTGGGGTGCTTGGGATGGCAAATGGAGAGACCCTGACTGACACGTGCAAATCCTGCCCTCCTTGGGGTGCTTGGGATGGCAAATGGAGAGACCCTGGCTGGCACGTGCAAATCCTGCTCTCCTTGGGGTGCTTCTAGGGAGGGATGGCAAATGGAGAGACCCTGGCTGGCACGTGCAAATCCTGCCTTCTTTTGGGTGCTTGGGATGGCAATACAGAGACCCCAGATGGCACGTGCAAATTCTGCCCTTATTTGGGGGTGCGTAGGGATGGCAACTGGAGGGTAGAGACCCTTGCCAGGGATGGCTGGCAGGCACATGTTTGGGGGGGGTGCTGCTCTTGCTCATGCATGGCTACTGGAAGAGCCCCCCACACTACAGTACCCTCTATCTCTGTGGCAGACATCCGCTGCTACCTGCTGATGCCAACTGTTTGTGCCTGACTGATGCCCACCACCCACCTGTATTCCAGTGAGCTCGCTCTAATGGATAGAGCCTTTCTTGTCCTCAAAGTAAAAAAAAAGTTTACAAACCTGGCAGCACATCCTGTGCCCTCCGCTTGCTCCTCATCCAAGGAGCCGGCCACCACAACCGAATGTCCAGGGGCTGGGCCAGCGATTGCTTCCTCCTCCTCCTCCTCCTCCACCACCACCATGACCACAGGCTCCAGGACCACCAAGTTGGCCCCCAGCCGGGGAATCAAGGCTACACCAGTCATCGCCGTCGTCTTCTTCTTCTTCTTCTTCTTTTTTTTTTAAAAAAAGCTCACACACAGACCAACAACAGTCACCCACACACACTCACCAACCTTTTCCCAAATGCCCAAACCGAACTGAACACGCCCGAACTGAACACCCGAACCCGAACTCGGCAAACAAAATGAATGCCCAAACCAAACTCCCGACCCGAACCAGAGCGAACCGAATGCCCGAACCTGAACCACGATCTGTTTGCACATCCCTATTAAGAATAACTAAACAGTACTGTTTTAGTGAGTCTCTGCCACTAATGGCTCTAAAGTTGAACAGTACTAACGTTCTATGTTAATCAAACTTCTCTAAAATTACTTCGCTCTAATGCTTTACAATATGAGATTTGAAGAGTTGACACTTATTTAGAATCTCTAAGTATTGACTTAAAATATCTGATTAATAAGAGCTATATTTTTTCCTTTCTGTTATAATCATATTCCTTACAGAACCATATGCAGCATTGATATTCATTCATAGTGGTTATCAATTTGACCTCTAATGAATAGAACAGATTTATGGGAAACTCATTAAAGAGTCAGGTTATGACTCTGATGATTCATTCTGGTTGATAATTAACAGCATACAGTAGATGACTGCTTGAAACTTCACCAAGTGAACTTATACCCAATATGAACTGTACTTAGTGGAGATGAGATTGTTTGAGCAGAGTTCATTATAAGTTTTTTCTTAGAAAAGTGAGGAAGACATGATGAGAACAATCCAAAGGCCAACGTATGCCGACCCCCCAAAAAGGTGCATGGTCAGAATGTGCATGCTCACGTATGCATGCATGCTTTGTGTGCAGCACAGCCCTGTGTGGCTGTGCCGTGCACACAGCATGTGTGCATACCTGAGCACACGTGTTCTGGCAAGAGCATTGCTCCTGCAATTGGCATACACAGGCCATTGCATTACTTCCATTGTAGAGAAAGTAAGGTTGCCATGTTTTTTATTTATTTATTTATTTAAAATGTATATCCCGCCCCTCCTGCCCACAGGGCAGCCCGGGGCGGCAAACAACATTCATTTAAAGCAATATAACATTTTAAAACAATTTAAAATACAATATGTTGGGAAAGACCCCATCCCCACCCCCACCCCACTCCTACCCCTCACAAAAAGCCTAACAGAACAGCCAGGTCTTACATACACACAGAAACAGCAGGAGAGTGGGAGCCAGCCGAGCATCCTCCCGTAGCGAATTCCACAGCACAGGGGTGACCACCAAAATTGATCTAACTTCGGTGGCCACCCGCCTCACCCGGGAAACCTCCAAAAAGCCTCCCACGGATGATCTCAAGGGTCACATGGGCACATGGGGAGTGAGGCGGTCCCACAGATAAGCAGGGCCTAGGCCGTGAAGGTCAGCCCCACGTAGAGCGCATTGCAATAATCCAGCCTCGAGGTGATGAAAGCATGGATGACAGTGGCAAGGTCGGAGTCTGAGAGATACAGCCGAATCCGCCGGACAAGATGTAACTGCCGAAACGCACTCCCCACCACGGCCACAACCTGAGATTCCAGGCTGAGCTGTGAATCGAGGAGCACACCCAGACTACACACTTGAGACACCATGGGGGGGGCGAACCCCCCCAACAAGAGGAGATTCATCCACCCCCAGGCCCCCCAAGCCCTCGCCCACCAACATCACCTCCATCTTGTCAGGATTCAGTTGCAGATGGCTCAACCTCATCCAAGCCCCCACAGCTGACAGGCACTGGGAAAATAAGGAGACTGCATGGCCTGGGTCGATGGAAAAGGAGAGGTAGAGCTGAGTGTCATCAGCATACTGATGACACTGCATGCCCTGAAACCCCCTCACGATCTCCCCTAACGGCTGCATATAGATGTTAAACAAGAGGGGGGACAGAATGGCACCCTGCGGGACTCCACACGTGAGGTCCCGGGGGGAAGACGTACACTCCCCCAAGACCACCCGGTGAGTTCTCCCGGCCAGGAATGAACGAAACCAGTCCAAGACCGTTCCGCCAATTCCAGCACGGTCCCGCAGGCGAGTCACCAACACCTCATGATCGACTGTGTCGAATGCAGCCGAAAGGTCTAGCAGGACCAGTAAGGTCTGACGACCCTGGTCCAACGCCAGACGGAGATCGTCAACCAAGGCCACCAAGGCCGTCTCCGTACAGTACCCAGGCCGAAACCCAGACTGGGAGGGATCAAGGAAACTGGTGTGGTCCAGATGTTCCTGGAGCTGCCATGCTACAGCCTGTTCAATAACCGTCACTGAAAAGGGAAGGTTAGAGACCGGCCGATAACTGGCATGAGCATGAGTGTCAAGAGGTGGTTTCTTGATGTTGTTCCCAAATATAGGCAATAGAGACAAAGTAGTACAATAATGGTCCAATAAAATATATCATTGTACTGCTTTGTTTCTATTGAAGGCACTGGAACAAAAAAACAAGGGGGAAGAAGCAGCACAAGCATATCACTTGAACTGGAGTTATTTTGACTGAAGGATTTTCCCCTGATAAGAGGAGAAAGCATACTGCTTTTTATAATGATTAAGATACTGGTGAATTGTACCACATCTGGAAGATGGAATATTAATGTCAACCCCTGAAGAAGGGATTTCATCCCAAAACGTGTTGGGTTTGTTGTTCATTGCTGGATTTTAAAACAATTTACTTTTTAAATTTGGAATTGTTTGTAATATTTGTACATCTACTGATTTTTTATTTCTTTATTATTCAAATACTTTTATGTTTATTTATATTCATATTATCCAGGAGTTTTGTTTTGTTTCAGCAGTCACTTGGTGGTTATCATCAGCAATTCTTCCCCCCCATTAAAAATCCTAACAAACAATTGTTCATTCCAATTTCCAATCAAAATTATTAAAACGCCCTGTTCCGACAGAACTGGAACACAGGCAGAATTCCAATTTCAGTCTGAAAACTACACGATTTTTCAAATGGTCAAGAATATTACTCAAGAACATCATGCAATAATGATATTTCAGGGGGACCTCGTTCCTGTCCCCATGCCCTTTTGTAGAGACTTAGCATGAAAAGGTTGCTTGACAGCTCTGCAGATTTCTTCTCCAGATAGGAAATAGGAGGGACTATATTTTGGAGGTGGAGTGATTAATACACAGGAATAGTGCCTATTATTTCCCATTTCAGAAGGAAAAAAAATGTTCTAACGGGAAGTTTAACTTACAAGGGGGGAGATTTAACCCCAAAAGATGTCTGGGGCGGGGGACAGGAAGTATGAATCCATGGTGCTACCAAAACTTTATATCACATGCGGTGAGTGAGTATTGAAAATAGGGGGGCCTCCAGAATGTTTATCAGGGAGGGAGGCTATGCCGGAAAAGGTTGTGTCATAGTTTATCCTGCTCCTTTCTGATGTGACAAATACCCTCTTTGGAATGTTCTGACGTCACAGTGTTCCAAAGGGGTGGAGTAGGGGTGTGCAGAAGGCACCCCTACTGTTTTTATTTTCATTTTTATTTACAAAAATCTCTCTCTTTAAAAAATAAAATAAAAAAAGAAACCACAAGTGACACAGACGTTGCCTACCACCTCTCTAAGCAACTTGTTCCATTGAAGAATAGCTCTTACTGTTAGGAAGTTTTTCATACTATGTAACTGAAATCTACCTTCCTGTAATTTAATCCATTATTTCTAGTCCTGCCCTCTGTAGCAATGAAAAATAGCTCCTTGACAGCCTTTTGGAGGCCAGTCATTTAGATATTTGAAGACTCTCACATCTCCCCCTCAATCTTCCCTTTGCTAACTAAACATTTCAACATTTCCACATAAGACTTGTACGTAAACTCCCAACACCAAAAGTCATGTACCTCAGAAGACTTGTACGTAAACTCCCAACACCAAGAGTCACATACCTCAGAACACTTGTACGTAAACTCCCAACACCAAAAGTCATGTACCTCAGAACACTTGTACGTAAACTCCCAACACCAAAAGTCACGTACCTCAGAAGACTTGTACCAAAACTCCCAACACCAAAAGTCACGTACCTCAGAAGACTTGTACATAAACTCCCAACACCAAAAGTTACGTACCTCAGAAGACTTGTACGTAAACTCCCAACACCAAAAGTCACGTACCTCAGAAGACTTCTATGTAAACTCCCAACACCAAGAGTCACATACCAAAATTTCATATGGGCAAGAGATGCAACACACATATGAATGACTGTTAGTATACACACAAACTTCTACTTTGTGGTTGGCTGACAAGTTGGTGCTCTGTAATCCTGGCTGCTGAGATTTTGAGGAGTAGCTGCAATCTGTTTATGGATTAACACACAAAAATATTAAAATAGCATGGGGACCAGTCCTGGTCAAGAGCCACACTTCAACTGCCCAAGAGCCAAATGAAGCTCCTGAAACACAGTTTGCTCACCCTGATTTATTATTTCAAGCCAGGTTTCATCTATTGTTTGAAAGGTATATAAATATTCAGAGAAAAAAACAACACAAGGACCATTTTCCAGTAGAACTGGGTCTTCTTTATTTCAAGCAAAAAAAGGATTTCTTATTGAACATATGAAAATGGCTTTCATTTCATGTTTTCAAAATAATGCGTACAATCAAAATTATTAACAGAACGACATGAAAGGTGTGAAATTGCACAAAACGAAAAGGCCACAGTCTTCCCATGGAACAAAAACAGTGAATTTTGCACAGTTCTAGCTGGGAGTAGTGCATTGAATGAAGAAATAAAAAGGCTTGGGAGAATTAAAGCGTAAGCTTTGCTTTTATCGCAGCCAATAAGAAGTAGCCTCGAGCAACATAATGCTACAGGAGTAGTAACTCCAGTAATACTTTAATCTCAATTCAGTTTGGATCATCCTTCAGCTTGCCTTTATTCTCTAACAAAAGAAGAACTATGCCTCAATGTTAATGAAAATAATCAATAGCATTCTTACCACCCCATTCTGCTTTAAAACATTTAACATGCTGAAGTCACTGGTAATCCAATTTGTGTATAATTTCATATTGACTAACCAATATCATTGCTGCATAGGTGTAAGACTGCATAAAAAAAGATCAATTTGCCAGATCAGGATCCTAATACATTATGTGATATGGTCTGATAATGTTGACACATAAGCATCTGCCGTGGCTAATTTTGTTCCCATGGAAAGTCCAATAGGCATCTCCCATGAAAAAAAGTTGGTGGTAATAGAGTTGATCCAAGGTCCATGTGCTTAGTGTGCGCACGGATGTGGCGCATGCAACGTATTGCCTGCAGTGCACACCAGGGGTATTTTCAGACGTGATGGGGCCAGTATTGGCCCCATCACGGAATAACCTATTGACCCCCCGCCAGGATAAAAATGGCATGGCCAACAGACGTGCCAGCTGATCCTGGCAGGGAATCGGGGGAGGGGACGGGGCTGCGGGGCTCAACGTGCGGCCGCACAGCCCCACCCCCCACGGTTCCTAGGCCACCTGCCCCCCGGGCCATTGACCATGGCCCGGAATCGTGGGTATGGCCGCTGATTCTGGTTCGTGGTCAGGGGACAGACATTACGATCCCACACTCAACCATGGTGAATTCCCCATGGTTGAGCGTGGGAACATCACATCTGTTGGCCCGAACGTGAGCTTCCCGCCGGGTGTTCACCCCCGTGAATCACGGGTGGGAATATCTTTTAACACACAAACGGCGATGGTCCGGGCAGGACCGCCATTTGCGTGGTCAAAGAGATTCCCGCCCATGATTCACGGGGGTGAACATCTGGCGGGAATCTCTTGTCGGGCCAACAGACATTACGGTCCCTTGCTCACCATGTGGGCATTCACCGTGGTTGAACATGGGATCGTAATGTCTGAAAATACCCCAAGAGTATGCAATAGTGGTTTGCACAAGGGAACAGCTTTGGTTTTGTCTTGGATTAATTTACATTTCCAAAATTTAGTTATGTATTTGTTTTTGTTTTAAAAGTTCATTCTAGTAACAAAATTCATTTCCCATTATTTTCAATGGACATCACTTTACAGGTCTTGCCTTTGTTTGAGCAGCAGTTTTACTTTGATTGCCTGACAGTTTCCCATCCCCAAACTTGCAGCTAGCACCCCATGGTGGCAGAATATGAGAGACAGACTGGCACGCAACAGATGGGCATAGGATGGAACAACAGACACTGGTAGGCAGTGTGTGGGCACTGAAGCAGCAGGCATTGGCATAGGAGGAGACTTGGCAGTTCCACAAGTATGACAGGGATTCAACTTGCAGATAATGCCCTAGGAGGCAGAATATCAAAGAGAGACGTACTGTCAGTTGACAGGTGGGCACTGAAATAGCAGTATGACTCCAAGTAAGACTGGGATTCAACTTGCAGTGAGTGCCCCAGGGTGACAGATTATGGGAGAGAGACAGGCTGGCAGCAGGCAGGCAGGCAGGCAGGCACAGGAACAGCAGCAACAGGCAGCACCCCAAGTATGACAGGACTTCAACTTGCAGAGTGCCCCAGGGTAGCAGAATATGAGAGAGAGTCTGGCAGCAGGCAGCTGGGCTCAAAAGCAGCAGCAGGCACAGGTATAGGTATTCCAAGTATGATAGGGTTTCAACTTGCAGAGTGCCCCANGACTTGTACATAAACTCCCAACACCAAAAGTTACGTACCTCAGAAGACTTGTACGTAAACTCCCAACACCAAAAGTCACGTACCTCAGAAGACTTCTATGTAAACTCCCAACACCAAGAGTCACATACCAAAATTTCATATGGGCAAGAGATGCAACACACATATGAATGACTGTTAGTATACACACAAACTTCTACTTTGTGGTTGGCTGACAAGTTGGTGCTCTGTAATCCTGGCTGCTGAGATTTTGAGGAGTAGCTGCAATCTGTTTATGGATTAACACACAAAAATATTAAAATAGCATGGGGACCAGTCCTGGTCAAGAGCCACACTTCAACTGCCCAAGAGCCAAATGAAGCTCCTGAAACACAGTTTGCTCACCCTGATTTATTATTTCAAGCCAGGTTTCATCTATTGTTTGAAAGGTATATAAATATTCAGAGAAAAAAACAACACAAGGACCATTTTCCAGTAGAACTGGGTCTTCTTTATTTCAAGCAAAAAAAGGATTTCTTATTGAACATATGAAAATGGCTTTCATTTCATGTTTTCAAAATAATGCGTACAATCAAAATTATTAACAGAACGACATGAAAGGTGTGAAATTGCACAAAACGAAAAGACCACAGTCTTCCCATGGAACAAAAACAGTGAATTTTGCACAGTTCTAGCTGGGAGTAGTGCATTGAATGAAGAAATAAAAAGGCTTGGGAGAATTAAAGCGTAAGCTTTGCTTTTATCGCAGCCAATAAGAAGTAGCCTCGAGCAACATAATGCTACAGGAGTAGTAACTCCAGTAATACTTTAATCTCAATTCAGTTTGGATCATCCTTCAGCTTGCCTTTATTCTCTAACAAAAGAAGAACTATGCCTCAATGTTAATGAAAATAATCAATAGCATTCTTACCACCCCATTCTGCTTTAAAACATTTAACATGCTGAAGTCACTGGTAATCCAATTTGTGTATAATTTCATATTGACTAACCAATATCATTGCTGCATAGGTGTAAGACTGCATAAAAAAAGATCAATTTGCCAGATCAGGATCCTAATACGTTATGTGATATGGTCTGATAATGTTGACACATAAGCATCTGCCGTGGCTAATTTTGTTCCCATGGAAAGTCCAATAGGCATCTCCCATGAAAAAAAGTTGGTGGTAATAGAGTTGATCCAAGGTCCATGTGCTTAGTGTGCGCACGGATGTGGCGCATGCAACGTATTGCCTGCAGTGCACACCAGGGGTATTTTCAGACGTGATGGGGCCAGTATTGGCCCCATCACGGAATAACCTATTGACCCCCCGCCAGGATAAAAATGGCATGGCCAACAGACGTGCCAGCTGATCCTGGCAGGGAATCGGGGGAGGGGACGGGGCTGCGGGGCTCAACGTGCGGCCGCACAGCCCCACCCCCCACGGTTCCTAGGCCACCTGCCCCCCGGGCCATTGACCATGGCCCGGAATCGTGGGTATGGCCGCTGATTCTGGTTCGTGGTCAGGGGACAGACATTACGATCCCACACTCAACCATGGTGAATTCCCCATGGTTGAGCGTGGGAACATCACATCTGTTGGCCCGAACGTGAGCTTCCCGCCGGGTGTTCACCCCCGTGAATCACGGGTGGGAATATCTTTTAACACACAAACGGCGATGGTCCGGGCAGGACCGCCATTTGCGTGGTCAAAGAGATTCCCGCCCATGATTCACGGGGGTGAACATCTGGCGGGAATCTCTTGTCGGGCCAACAGACATTACGGTCCCTTGCTCACCATGTGGGCATTCACCGTGGTTGAACATGGGATCGTAATGTCTGAAAATACCCCAAGAGTATGCAATAGTGGTTTGCACAAGGGAACAGCTTTGGTTTTGTCTTGGATTAATTTACATTTCCAAAATTTAGTTATGTATTTGTTTTTGTTTTAAAAGTTCATTCTAGTAACAAAATTCATTTCCCATTATTTTCAATGGACATCACTTTACAGGTCTTGCCTTTGTTTGAGCAGCAGTTTTACTTTGATTGCCTGACAGTTTCCCATCCCCAAACTTGCAGCTAGCACCCCATGGTGGCAGAATATGAGAGACAGACTGGCACGCAACAGATGGGCATAGGATGGAACAACAGACACTGGTAGGCAGTGTGTGGGCACTGAAGCAGCAGGCATTGGCATAGGAGGAGACTTGGCAGTTCCACAAGTATGACAGGGATTCAACTTGCAGATAATGCCCTAGGAGGCAGAATATCAAAGAGAGACGTACTGTCAGTTGACAGGTGGGCACTGAAATAGCAGTATTACTCCAAGTAAGACTGGGATTCAACTTGCAGTGAGTGCCCCAGGGTGACAGATTATGGGAGAGAGACAGGCTGGCAGCAGGCAGGCAGGCAGGCAGGCACAGGAACAGCAGCAACAGGCAGCACCCCAAGTATGACAGGACTTCAACTTGCAGAGTGCCCCAGGGTAGCAGAATATGAGAGAGAGTCTGGCAGCAGGCAGCTGGGCTCAAAAGCAGCAGCAGGCACAGGTATAGGTATTCCAAGTATGATAGGGTTTCAACTTGCAGAGTGCCCCAGGGTGGCAGAATATAAGAGAAAAACAGCAGGCCCCCAGGCCCAAGAGCAACAGGCATTGACATGAAGTGGGTGGACACTGAAGCAGCAGGCACTGGCATAGGAGTCTTGTTGGTGCCCCAGGTCTGACAGGGCTTCAACTTGCACTGTGTGCTAGTGAGTGCCCCAGGGTGCCATATGCATTAGAGTTAGTGGGTAAAAACAATTGTTTTCAGCAATTTTTGTTTAGCTGGCTTTGGCCCAGGACTCACCCACGGGTGGTCCCAGTTCCACACCATCAGATGTTGACCTATGATTCCACCAGGGATGGTAGGCAGTTGGCCTGGAATGTGTCCTCAGAAAATCTCCAAGGTGCAGCTTGGAGCAAGAACTGCCCGCGTGGGCCAATGCAGGCCAGCATATTTATTGGGCCCTGATGTCCCTGCCTCAGGGCAAGGGATGCCATGACTATGTTGTACCATGGCTGTTCACCATGTTTGTCTGACATGATAGGAGGTGGGGTGCTGGGAGCAGGGTGCTGAGAGCAGGCGGGGGCTACCACCCACCTGCAGTTTGTTGCTATCCCCCTCCAGACAGGATGTGCAGGCAGTGGGATGGCTGTCCATCCATGGGCATGTTTGTTCAGTGACCTTTCTCAACTCAGGGAGGGGTGGTCACTGTTTCTTGTGCTGGGACAGACCAAGAAGTCGCTACACCTTCCACACGTCTGTTTTTACCTAAAGGCAGGCAGGCAGTTGGCAGCACTCCAGCATGTGTTGGCACAGTGGCTAATTTCTCTCTCATCCACGTGGGCAGCAGCAGTGGATAGGATGGCTAGTCTCTTTCTCATGAAGTAAATATAATTTAGGCTGAAACTTGATCTTCTTTTTTCTGAATTCTCATAGAGAATCAAGATTCTCTGCTTGATTTTCATGAAAATCAAGAATCAAGAAAAGTCCCGGTTCTCAACCGTTTCTTGATCAAGATTTTCTTTGCATTTTACTTACTGAATCCACATGTGTCCCTGTTCCATGCCTAGTATTTTGTCCTGCATCTTTTTGTCATCTATCTCTCTCTTCTCTGTCTTCTTTTCTGCAGCCACGAACTCTACGACAATGGAAAAAACCAAGAAAAAAACACTGCACATGGGGAAAATGGCCAGCGGGCTGTTCTGAGCATATGCAGACCTTTTCCAAAATGGTGGTGATGATGCTGGAGACATTTTGTAAAAGGACTGCACATACACAGAACAGCCCAGCATGAGATTCTTGCGAGAATCAAAACACATTCTTGTTTAAGCGCTCGATTATAATATATAGAATTCGAATATAATATGTTATAATATAGTGTTATATGTATAATATATAATGTATATAGTATTGAATATAGAGTGTATATACGATGGGTCCTGATTCTAGAAGCATTAACATCAAACTTTATTCATGGAAGATAGTTGCATTCATGAAATAGGAAGGGGAAGGAATGTGTGTATCCGTGGTTGCAGGACAGAACCTGGGGGCTTAGTGCTCTGGGCTTGAAACCCATATTGACTATGGATTCACCTAATTGTGATGGACAAGTAATTGTCTCCTACTCTGATTTCCCTATCTGTTCAAATGAACTGATGACTTCCTAGAGAAAACATAGGCACTACCAGAATATTTAAACGTCCTGGAGAAGACAATACTTGGGACACCCATACTGGGTGGCTGTTGTGGGACCACATACAGTAGACTGAGTGGAGCAGTAAGTGCCTCAGCACTGTGTTGGCTTTGATTTCACACCCCTTGTACAATGGGAGTCAAGTGGAAATGCCAGAAACTAGGGATGGGCGAACGTGGTTCAGATGCTCGGAGTTCGTACCGAACTCGGTCTGTTTGGACGTCCAAACCGAACTCTCGAATGACCAAACAGTTTGGTCGTGTTTGGACAAGTTTGGATGAGTTTGGAGGCAGGAAAAACGTCTTTCCCAGGCCGAAAACTAGGTTTCGGTTTCGTTTCGGTTTTGTTTTCAATTTCGCTATTTTTGAATGTTCGGCCAAGTTCAGCCAAACCGAACTTGGCTGAACTGAACCATCGAACCCGAACTCGGGTTTCGAATCAAACAACAGAACATCTGAACATCCAAACTGCATTCTGTTCACCCATCCCTACCAGAAAGGAGCAGACTGAGCTTTGACTCTGTTTTTCTTGTCCCCATGCACAGGCCAGCTCAACTATACTTGCAGGCAGTGCAGTGATGATCCCAAATGTATTATGGAGATCAAAATTTCCTTTGCATTTCAGAAACCCAAATAGAAACAACAGTAGAGACTAAGAATTCTAGATAGGGATGGGACTCCGGGTGGAATTTTGGTTTAATTTTTTTTTTAGTTTCTGATCTTCTTGATTTTCAGATTTAATTTCATTTTCTTCTTTTAAGTGTTTTTTCCATTGATACCCCCACACACTTTTTTTTTCATTGAATTCAATGCATTTTCTCCCATGGAAGTCAATGGGCACAGTCCTATGCCCTGCATGCGCCGCCTGCTTGTGCAATGCCCACGGCACGTACAATACACACACACACAGTGTCCATGTACAGAGGAGAGCTGCATGAGGCAAGTGTGCAGACTGGTCTGACCCAAACCCCCATGCCTATGCACCCTGTCTGCTCCATCACCTGCTGCACGCACCATACCTCTCAATCCCCTGGGTCATAGAGTATATTGGCGTGGGGGGTTGGGTTCAACCGGACTGTGCATGTGCCATGTACGGTTCTCTTGCGTGTGCAAATGCCGTGCATGCATGTATTGCGCACAGGTGCCATGGGCATTGTGCATGCGGGCGGTTCACACAGGGCATAGGATTGTGCCCACTGAGAACAAACTGGGAAATAAAATCAATTTAAAAACTCCCAAACCTCCAAAACACCAGAAATAAAAAAGAACTGCATTTCTGGTTTAACGTTTTTTAAACTGAAATGGCCATTTTCAGACTCTTTTGGTTCTATCCAAAACCGAATCTCCCACCCCACTAGGTAAATTTGGTTATTCCATTTTGGTTATTCCATTTCAAATATTTGGTTTGGTTATTTTGATATTTGGTCATTTTCCCATTTCAGTTACACCATTTCAGCAATATTTGCACTACTGTGTATGTCAGACTGCTGAATGTAGACAAAATATCAAAATGACTGATAAAAAAATGGAAACTCCAAACTATCAAAATGGAATACCCCAAAAATCAGAGATGTGAGTGCCTGTTTCAGTGCAGGTATTGTGTGGGTACTCAGAGGGCTACCCCAAAATGAAAATTATACTAGAGTTAGGGGTATGCATTTTCATTTTCGTTTTTGTTATTCAAAAATGTAATTTCCATTATCGTTATTAATGGCTGCTGTTTTTGTTGTCGTTCTTGACATTATTAGTATTGTTATCGTTATCAGTATCATTATCAGTATTGGTATTGATAACGTTTCAAACAAAGATTTTATTTTTGGTATCAGTATCATTATCGATTCCCATGTGCAACTAACATCTATCTAAATCTAATGGAGACGGGAAGGGAAAAGGAAAACTATCTATTATCTAATCAATTAATTCTATACTACTATTCTAATCTGGTGGAGTGGCGAGGGATTGAGAGTAGCGCTGTATCGGGGGCTCACCTGTGCCAAGTTGGAGCTGCTGCTTCAGTGATTGGACCCCCCTACAAAAAACCCGCCCCGCCAGAGGCACACTGTGGAGTGGCGAGGGATTGAGAGCAGAGCTGTGTCGGGGCTCACCTGTGCCAGGTTGGAGCTGCTGCTTCAATGATTGGACCCCCCTACAAAAGACCCACTTCAAGACTGGGGCTAACCCGATTATTGCAGGATTTCGGGGAACAATGTGTTAACCTTGCTTTAAAAGTGAACTTTTCCAAAACCAAAATTTTGGTTTTTGCCTCCCGTTTTCAGCCAAGGTCATGGTTCATGGGATCTAATAGATTGAATCAAGTGTCTAGTTATAAATACTTGGGGGTTACTTTCTCCTACTTCGGCTCCTGGAGGCCGCATGCCTTCTTATTGAAATCCTTGATCAATCGAGAAGCATACTCCCTTGGTAAAAAATTTTTTGCCAATGGTGATGGTAGTGTGGGAATAGCGCTCACAATTTTCAATGCCAAATACATTTCTAAACTGTTATATGGCGCCCAGGTATGGGCAGTAAAGCCTGATGTTGCAGGGTTGGTTGACCCAGTAATTAATATGGTATTGAGACTATTATTGGGGGTGCCAAAGTCAACCCCTATAGCCCTAGTCAATTTGGAACTGGGCTGGTGGCCCTGGCAAAACAGGCTTGACTTTGCCATTATTCTATTCTGTCATAAGTTATATTTGCAGGGGGAGTCAACCCTGGCAGGCAGGTGCCTTGTTGAAAAAGCTAGAGGTCATTACCCCAATTGTTGGTGGAAGGAGGTTAATAAAAAGATTTTTTATTTGGGTTTCTCCCCCCCATGTTGTGCCAACTGCCTAAACCTACAGTTAAGTCCCTGGTTAAAAGGAGGTCTAGGGATATGGCTTATCAAACAGGTAGAGCAGTTGCTGCCCAGGCAAAATCTGCCCAGTGGTATAAACTGCTTATCCCAAAGATTGATGGTCCAGAGTATGTGTGTTCCTTATCTAACCTCCATCTGAGAAGGGCATTCACCTCGTTTCATCTACAGTAATTTGACTCGGCAGTGCTAAGGGGCCATTATTTGGGCACCCCTTGGCAAGAACAGCTCTGTCCTTGTGGCCAGGATGTGGAAGATCTATGCCATGTTCTTTTTGATTGTATATTTTATAGGTGCCAAGGGCGCAGCTGGGTCAAATGGTATGCGTCAACTGGGTGGCTGATCCAAAGGTGAAGATCATTTATCTGCTGGGCAATGAGAATAGGGAGAGATCTTCACAGGTCGCAGTTTTTCTGCGGAGTATTATTAAACTTAGGAAACAGTTGGGAGAGGGTTTTGATAGATAAATAAATAATAAATAAATAAATAAATTTATTTTGTGGCAGGAGGCTTTGGTTAGTAAAGGCTGGCCTATAATCCATTAGGCCATATGTTATTTTGCTATTGCAGGACACCTTTTATGATACGCTGGTTCTTTATTCCTAGGTACATGGATACCTGGAATGAGTTTATTGATTTTATGTTTTTATACAATTAGGTTTTATTATAAAATATAACTAATTTGGGATGAAGACGAGAGCCAATATCCCTTTAATTATAATAATATGATAACTTGAGATGAATAGACATGAAACATAGTATTTGAAAGAGGAAGTTTTTTTGGTCGAGAATTGAATGAATTTTTGTTTTTAACTTTAATTTTTAAGTTGAGAATAATTTAACTTTTTTAGTCTGTACTCTTTGTTTTTATTGTCTGTATTCTTTGTACTTCTGTTTGTTTGGTTGTTGTACATGTGGGCTATGGCGAAAGCTAAAGCCATAAATAAATAAATAAATAAACTATTCTAATCTAATCTTTATGTCTATAATATATATCTATATCTAATCTATACTACCTATCTATATATAATGTATAAGGGGCAGAAGGGCAGGGAAAGGGAGAAGGTAAAATGTAGGATATGAGGAAGGAAAGGTATTGGTAATACAATGACAGTTAGGGGGAATCTTTTGCGTACAAGCACCACAGTTCTGTAAACGCAACCTGAAAAGCAGAGTTCTCACAGAATGGAGAGAAAAAGCCGTCCCTCCCATTATAAAGGGTTTCAGTGCCCTCCCCCAGAGACCCCTGATTGGCTGTGGGAGGCAACAGGCATTGAGCAACTCACAGAGTGCCATGAGACTACTGGGGCCTGCTTGTGTTGCTCATTGGCCAGCAATACATCCATCAGATAATGCTGAAGTGCTCGTCTCTCCCAACACAGGCACTAGGGATGGGCGAATGCGGTTCGGAAGTTCAGAGTTCGGCCCGAACTTGGCCTGTTCGAATGACTGAACTGAACTTCTAAACCGAACGCTCGAACTTCCAAACAGTTCGGAAAAGTTTGGATGAGTTCGGGGGTGGGAAGAAGTGACTTTGTGCAGGAAATACATGACTGGAAGGAGGAGACAGCTGAGGAGCAGACTTCCTGGCACCAGGGGTGGTTTCAGGGCAAAAAATACCGATACAAAAAAAAATTCGGTTTTGGTATCAATAGCACTTCTTTGAATGTTTGGCTTAGTTGGGACGAACCGAACTCCGCCGAACCGAACAGCCGAACCCGAACTCGGGTTACGAACTGAACGACCGAACGTCCAAACATCCGAACAGCATTCTGTTCGCCCATCCCTAACAGGCACAGTTCAAGAGTTCAACCTTGTTTAGGGCACCTAGATGTCTGCTCCCTCCTCCCCTCTCCACATTTTCCCTCCAAAACCCAACTGCCACAGCACCAATAATAATGACAATGATAATGGCATTGTCATTTTCATTTACGTTATCAGTTTCATTATTCTCCGTTGTTGTTTTAGTTATCATTATCGTTATTCTTGGTTGTTGTTTTCATTATTGCAATAACAAAAATGAAGACGACCATTTTCGTTATCATTATTGTAATAATCTAAGCAACATGCATACCCCTTACTAGGGCTGAAACAAGATCTCACAAAAGTAAGAATCATTGAAATCCTGGTTCTCAGTTTGTCACGGATGAACTGAGAACCTTTTCTCAGAACTGGCGATTTTTTTTTTTTTTTTTAAATCACAAATGGTCACCCAACTGTTTAAGACATGTGCAAAATGGCCACTACCCTTAGCCAAAAAGGTGGCAATAGTGTCACCGCCATTTTGGTTAAGGGCAGTGGCCATTTTCCACATGTGCAAAACAGTCCAGTGGGCATTTTACAAACCTACACTTCTGCAAGCACACACAGGATGAGAACACAGGGTGCCCCTGGGAAATTTTCCTGTCTCCCAGACGTGCTGCCACCAAGAGAGAGAGAGTCAGGGCTGAAGTGGCTGCTGTGGTAGAAGCTGTCAGGAGGCAGGTTAATTTCCTGGGGGCACTTTGTATGCGCTCACTGTGTGTGTGCATGTGAAGTTTTGGTCCACTCACAACTAGCACACACAGACCTTGGATGGGACCAGATAGAGTAACGAGTAGAAGTCCCTTAACTTCAGTGGATTGTGCCAATTGATGGTAGCAGAGGATCGAATTCTGGATAAGCGGAGGAGATACGGTGCAAATTGTTAACAAAAAATAATAGCAGGTGACCCCCAGGAAGCTAAATTCCTCTGTGAATAAATTACCTTAGTTCCATGTTGTTGCATCTGGTCACCGTTATTCTACAGGAAAGAACTGAAAGTTGCCTCCATAATCAAAGAAATGTGTAAACTGAGAGAAAAATAATTGAAATACTTATTGCTGGAAGAAAAAGGAAAAAGTAAGAAAGTGACAGTTTCATTAAGGTTAGTCAGCATGAATTCACTAAGGAAAGCTCATGCCTGATTGATCCGATAGAATCTTTCAAGGAAAAGAAGCCCACAATGAATCAATGAGTGGGGGGGGTGGGGAAGCTGGACATAATTATTTGGACTTCAAGAATGCTTTTGATACAGCAGTGCACAAAAGACTAATATACAAGGTCAACATGTACCTAGAGGGAAAAAGTGCCTTGAATGGATGCAGAACTGGTTTGGGTACTGAAGAAAGAGTAAGCAATTCAGGATAACAGAAAAAAACAAGGACAATACCACAGTACTCATTGCTTTGACTCATTTCATTATTGTCTTCTTTGAGCTGTTGCAAGGGGCTCACTGTTTTTGTCAGGGGGAGGCGGGTCCTACAGTAAAGTGATCTCACCTGGGCTGAAATTTGTCTCAGTTGAAGAGGGATTTAAATAAAACTTCCGTTTGGAATGGTACAATAAATATGATATTAATAGAATCTTGCAATACCTTAAAGCTTTCCCATATAAGTGAAGATAAGAGAGTAGAGGTGTGCAAAACTTACCTTTTTCATTTTTGTTTTCTGATTTTAAAAATCCGTCTCTTTTTTGGTTTTTCATTAAAACCCGTTCATTTTCATTTACTGTTTCATTTTAGCAAATTTTTTTATAATCATTGTTCATACACAAGATGGCTGCCGGACCATTCTGAGCATGCACACCCTTTTTAAAATGGTGGTGGTAGCATCATCACTATTTTGGAAAAGGACAGTCAGTCTTCACATGTGCAGTAGCCATTTTGCGCAAACGCAGACTGGCTGCCCTTTTCCAAAATGGCCGTGATGGTGCTGCACCTTTTTGGAAAAGCGCTATGCATATGCTGAACAGCCCCAGCTGACATCTTGTGCATGCACAGTTCTTTCTTAACCTTTTAGAAAGAAAAAAATGAAAGGAAACAAATGTTGTTTGCTTCATTTTCTGGGCTCCATTTATTTTAGTAATTAAAAAATTACTAATTAAAATTTAGAAATGAAAGCAAACAAATGTTGTTTGCTTATTCATTCATTTTCTGGGCTCCATTTATTTGATTAAAATAAATAAATAAATAGAAGACAGGAAGGGCAGACTTGTGCCTAAGGAGCTGTGCAGGAGTTCTGGGTTCTGATTAGACCTGAAATGCGTATCCGATTTATAACCAACTGGTAATTCCTGCAATTTTAGACACTGTGTGAGGTAGTTGATGGGCTACCCGAGTGCTGATTGGGTGTCTGATTACCAATAATAACCAATTTGGGGGTAACTTAGTATCCAATTTTCCAATTTCCTGTTCCAGAATACCAACTTCCAGTACACATTTTTCTAGTTTCCAACACAATTTCTCAAGTTGCCAATTAATGGTTAGTAAATTGGTAAATCGGTGCAGAAAAATAGAAAAAAAATCAGGACAGTAACTCAAGAAACCCAGGATGGTAACTCAAAAAATTAGGACAGGAAGTCAGAAAATGTGGACATCGGGTGAAAACAGACATGATGCTAACCACCCTTTAATCACCCTTGGTGGTTATTATGCATGTTGCAGGGCTGTATTGGTACCATATGCAGCCCTGAAACATGCATAAATGACCACCATGGGTGGTTAAAGGGTGGTTAGCATCATGTCTGTTTTCACCCATGATGTAATCCATTGGGTACTAATTGGGTACAAATTAGTACTGGAAGGTGTCAGGTTGGATCAAGTACCAGAAATCTGATGTGTTTTGTTTGCCCATATTTGCAAATATTAATTTTTGCTCTAGTTGTTAAGCATTCTTACAAAACAGTTACATAGGGTAATTTCAGACGTTACGAGATCACAGTCAACCACCCTGAATCACAGGGTATTTTCAGACTTTATGAGATCAGAGTCAACCACAGTGAACCACGGTCAATCCCGTGGCAGGACCAAAGCGCCCTGAACGTCTGTTTTGCGGGTGCCAGATGTTCACCAGAGTCAATCCCCACCAGGGGTCAAAATTAACCACACCTCTGGAGCTCCGGCCCGGACCATCTCCGAAAGCGTGGTCAAAGCAATTCCCACCGGGAAACAAAAAAAAGTAACGACTGAACAGCAACCACTGACTGGAATCAAGCAACATGATTCCCAGCCGGGGACAAAGCATGCAGCATCGCTGCCAGGCAATGAGCAACAATACAGGCCAGGGAAGGAGATTAAAAGGGCATACAGCAGCAGGGGGACGTGGCGGGATGGAGCGAGGCGTAAGGGAGAGGAAAGCGGAGGGCAAGAGAGCAAGGCAGGAGGAGGTGGAGGAGGTGGAGGAGGAGGCAGGGGTGGAGGAGGCGGTGGTTGTGCTGGCCATGAAGGCAGTGGAGGGACAGCAGCAGCAGCAGGAGCAGTTGCGCTGCCCCAGGCCATGGTCTGCCAGTCCAATTCCCTGCCGTGGTCCCGCTCCTGTCACATCTGTTTGGGGCCTCTCTTGCCCACGGGGGGGGGTGTGGTTAGCCAGTTCACCAACGCTGGGAATCCACTGTGGTGAATCGGGCACCCGTAACATCTGAAATCACCCACAGTGGATTCAGGATGGTGACTATGATCCCATGCACATCTGATTGAGCCCTGCCAGATGTTCACCACAGTGAATTCATGCTGGGGTTCAAAGCTAACTATGGGTGATTTCAGATGTGACAGAGTGCCTATTGGACCCGTCACGGAATCACAGTTTGATTCCTTGCCAGAATCAAATAGGCACATCCAACAGACGTGCTGACTGATTCTGGCGGGGAATCTGGGTGGGCGGGGCTTCGCAGCGCAACGTGCGGCTGCACCGCCCCACCCCCCATGCTTCCCCCGGCCGGACGCCCTGCTGGAGATGGGCAGGTGCAGCAGCCAATCCAGCCGCTGTGCCTGATTCCGACCCGGGGTCTGGGCCACGGCCCGGAATCGGCGGCGGTAACAGATGTTACCGGCCGCCGATTCCGGGCCATGGTTCAAATAACCATGCTTTCAGAGATGGTGCCTGAACCATGCTCGAAAGTGTGGTTATTTTGCTCACTGCTGGTGGTTCACCGTGGTGAACATCTGGCGGTGAGCAACCAGACGTTACGTGATCATCCGCCACCACAGGGGATTGAGCGTGGTTGACTGTGATCTTGTAACGTCTGAAAATACCCTAAGGTTCTGTAGGTGGGGTCGGCCTCACCTCCAGAACTGTGGTTAGGTTGGCCATGATCCGGAATGAGGCTGAGAATGGCTGCGGGTAACCCAGCCCCATCCTGGAATCAGGTCCCAACCACGGGACAGGATTGGGCACAGCGGCCTGATTGGCCGCTGCCCCCACCCGTCTCCCCGAGGGCGAGTAGTCATGGAAGCGTGGGGGGGGCATATCTGAGTGGCTGCACATTGTGCTGCGCAGCCCCTCCCCGATTCCCCTCTCCAATCAGGCCGGCACGTCTAAAGGATGGCTGGTCTGATCATGGACCGGGATCCGAGATGGATCCCGGTCCAGGGTTCAGCATTGTGGGCCGAAATTACCCATAGCATCAGCATTTCTGAATTTGAGTAAATAATCTCTCTCTGAGACTCTGTTCCTCTATACTGGGTTTTTGTGTCCCCCCCACCCGGGACATTTTTTGGTCTCATTATATTTATGATTTATTATTGTATACATAACTTTCAATATTCTAAGTTCTTTACCATCATTGGTCATAGTACACTAACCATTTACTTCAGAGTAGTCACATTGAGGCTGACAACTTTAATATTTTGAGCTAGGGGTGCACATTTTATTTCTGTTTCCCTAATAATTAAAACAAAATTTCCCAATTTCATTTTAGTTATTAGGGAAACAGAAATAAAAGGCAGTGCAAACTGCAAACAGAATTCTCTTTGTCAATTTCATTTTTGTTTTGCCTCTCAGGCTGGATGATTGTGCCTGAGAGAGAAAACACTGGGCATTTGTACACACATCTTAAAGTGCTGGTCTTTCAATCTTCTGGGTTTACAAGTCCACAAGTACATTCCAAATGCATTCTTCACACACACACTGCCCTGAGGCAGTTATCCTGGATGCATTCTTCACACAAACACTACCCTGAGGCCGCCTAAAGTAGCCGCAGCTGTAGGGGTGAGGGGCTGCCATGGAAACAAACCAAGTGAGCACAGCTGTCTGGACAAAGCAGTTAACCAGAAGAACCTTTTACACACAAAAGTTCTGGGAGAAGTTCTATGCAGAAGTTCAAAGAGCCAGATGTTTAAGATCCAGGTGAGT
>QEPC01006715.1:5285014-5310468 GCA_003113815.1 Sphenodon punctatus | reverse complement strand
CTGTCGTGTGTGTGTGTGTGTGTGTGTGTGTGTGTGTGTGTGTGTGTGTGTGTGTGTGTGTGAGAGAGAGAGAGAGAGAGAGAGAGAGAGAGAGAGAGTGGGCACCAGGAATTGAGAAGGAGGGATAGCACCTCAGCATAGCAGCAGCAGCCCAAATTGAGAAGGAGCCCTGTCCCAAGACTGCCCCTGGCATGGGACGGCGTGTACCACTGCACCATCAATCCATGTCCAGGTGCAGCTCGGGATATCCCAGCAGTGGAAGGTTGATCTTGATGAAAAGCAACTGCTCCACCAACTTGGCCCCCAGTCTCAGCCAGTGCGGCGAGCAAATATCCCCCCATGGAGAACACCCGCTCGCTGGGGACACTCGTTGCTGGGCAGGACAAGAGACCCTTAGCCCCTTTGGATGGGGCCAACCACACATTGGTTTTGCCAGGCAAGAAGGCCAAGGGATCAATTCTGGGATCGATGTACGGCTCCTCCTCCAGGTAGGTATCCACTGCTTCTGAGGTGCTGTTGTGCTCCCTCACGAAGCTCTGCTTGTGCATCACTTCCATCACTGCCCTCAGACATGCTGCCTGCCCTGTGTGCACAGGCCCATGCTCCCCAGAGTGGCATGAACATACGAGCTTCTGGTGCTGGTGCTGGTGCTGCTACTGCTAGGGTTGGGGGCAGGGCTAGACCCTGCCGGCTGAAAGGGGTGGCTGCTCCTACTCCCATCATCCCCAGGGGCATCCTGCTGCTGCTGCCATGCACTCTCAAGAGCCCTCTGCCTGACAGACCCTCTCCACCTGGTCAACCCAGTGCCCATAGATCGCTGTCTGGCGTGCCACGCTGCCCTTGACCCTGGGGTCCAGCATGGTTGACAAAACGTATTCCTCCCACTTCAGGAGCTCATAGAACCATGCCTTCAGCCCTGCCTTCAGCTGCTGCACCAGGGCAACCGTCTCAACTGCCAGCTTCCTGCCCCGAGGGCCACAATCCCGTCCCTGCAGAATCTCCTCCAGCCTCCTGAGGAGACTCTGGACCAGAGGGATGACCTGACTGATGGTGGCCATGGAGGAGCTGATGGTCTCCGTCACGGCCAGGAACGGTCTGAGCACGAAGACCGTGTGAGCCAGGATCTCCCATTCTGCCCCATCGTACCCTGGAGGTGCCCCACTGTCTGTCACCAGCTGGACCTGATGCAAGGAGACTTTCTGCTCAAAAATCCGCTTGAGCATCAGGAAGGTCGAATTTCACTGGGTGGACAGGACACATCCTCCACCAGCTGGTGCACTGGGGAGCCTTTCTCGCTTGCTTCACCTGGAGTAAGTCACTGCCCTTCATGCTCCGGTTAAAGAAACCAGCCAGATTCCTCCCCCGCTTGATCAGGGAGCTAAGGGTCTCTGCCCCAATCCCCTTTTCCCACAAGCCCAGAGCATCCCTGACCACCAGGTAAAGGGTTTGTGTGGTGCAAGAGATGCTGGTGAAGTCCCCCTCATGGACTGCGCTCAATATGTTGGCTGCCTTGTGCGTCACCATGTACCCCTTGGTAATGACTGCGCCTGGTGTAACCCACTCCCTCACCATGGTGGGCATGGCTGTCTAGATGTTCCAAGATGTGTGGAGGCCATCCATTACTTCCGCCTGAAGCAGGGCCCACCTATACCCTGCTTTTGGACCCCTCCTGCCACTCCCAAATGCTGCCTCCAGGTCCTGCCACCTGTGTGCCATCACTGCCAGGTAGGTGTGCTATGAATTCCTACTTGACCACAGATCTGTGGTGAAGTGGACCCCCAGCCCTTGCCAGCTTCTCCCTCACCTGCTCCTTTAAAGCCCAGTACAAGGCTGGCACCACCTGCTGACTCAGGGTGGTGCATGAGGGCAGCTTAAACTGGTGGACCAGGAACCCAATCGGACACCTAAACTCCATGTCCCCAACCACCAAGAAGGACTGCTCATCCAGTGATCATTTCCCCCACCATGCGCGTGACTTTCAGTTGAAAGCCACGCTGCATTCCACTTCGTGCAGCTGCCGATGGACATGGCGGCTGCCCCCACCCCAGCTCCTCCATGGCGCACTGACGCTGCTTCTGTTGCTCCCCCATAGCAGCAATACTGCTCCTGCTGCTAGAGGCAGCTGTTCGAGCAGGACACTTACCCACTGATGGAGGCAGATGACTGGCCGCTGCAGTCAGGAACCCGCTGGCATCCACTGCCCCTGCCTGCCCACTTATTTATTTATTTATTTATTTATTTATTTCCTTGCATTTTTTAGCCACCCCCTCATGCCAATGGCATCTCGGGGTGGCTTGAAACAAATAAAATATACAACAATAAAATTCAATTTAAAACATGCTTAAACAACAATCGCAACTTTATTTTTTTTCTTCTAAAACCCAAACTCCAGCCCCCAAAGTAAACTATCCCCACCACCACCACCACCACCCTCCTGCCTGAAGGCCTGGGCAAACAACCAGGATTTGCAGGCTTGGTGGAAAGCCAATAATTTTGGGCCAGGCTTAGCAGCACAGCACTGTGGCATCCCTTGAGGTGCCTCATCATGGCAGTTATGCCAAGGTTGGTGAGCACCTCCCCATGCTTCACCACCTTCTGGCACAAACTGCACTGCACCTCCCTGGGATCATCTGCCCGCACCAACTTAAAATGCTCCCAGACAGAGGATTTTTTGCCCCTCCTGCCTTCTGGCCCGCACCGAGTGATGCAACACTAACAGCACTGATGGGAGGGGCAGAACATGGTGACAACACAGCTCTCAGAGTGACAGCCATCACCTCAGCACCAGACATCTCCTCCACAGGACTAGTGTCTGCCTCGCTGTCCCCAATCAGAGATATGTCCGCCCACGAAGGGGAGTACTGGGACCCTGAGACTGAACGACTGCCCATGCTACTGCCACTCTCCCTGTGTCCCCTATAGCTGCTTCTGCTGCTTCTGCTGCTGCTTCTCTGCTTCCTGCTGCTATTGCCTGGGGATTGGGCCCTGCCTATAGCAGCCGGAGTGGGATCCACCAGCCCTGGACTGCTGGGGATCACTTCAATAATGGGGGACGTTGTTGGCCCTGGAGGAACATCCAACCCTGAAGCACCTGCACCTGCTCCTGCAGCTGCAGCAGAGACAGCCGCAGCCTCCTGGACTGCAGGCCTTCCAGTGCCCTGCGTGGCAGTGGAGCACGCTGGCAGGAGGTGCCGCAGAACCACACCCCTAGTGCCACTGCTAGGAGCCTCTGAAGCCTGTCTGCCAAAATCAGACCCGTGCAGTTTGGGGCGTGGTGATAGGCTCGGGCTGCTGCTGCTGGCTGCAACTCCACTGGCACAGCCCCTGCCACCTCTGCCATGTGCCCCATTGCCCGCCTTACATGCAACAGACTGGCCTCTCCTACTTCCCTTCTCCATTTTTCCTTTCCAAATTATGCAGAGGAAGATTTTATATAATTTTTTATTTATTCATTCAGAATTTGAATATTATATATATCTACTACACTAACTCTAACTGCAGTGCTATTAACTATTCTAAAACCTATGGAACTAAATGGAATATTATCTAATATCTACAAAGGCCTAGTTCTACAAATACACTATGAAATATTAAAGCTGATTCACTACACACTATCTATCTCTATCTCTATAACTAAGCTAACTCCTACAACTATCTATCTATAGTAACTATTCTCTCTCTCGCTCTCTCTCTCTCTCTCTCTCTCCAGACACACACAGGGATGGGGGGACAGGGGAGAAACAGAGGCAGATCACAACAAACAACTCATGGAGGGGTACAAAACTGAAATGAAACCTAAATCAATCTAATCCTACTCTCAATAAATCCCAAAACAGGAGAAGGGAATCAGGAATTAAATATATATAGGGAGGTGGGAAGGATTCAATAGAGGGTAGGGAGAAAGAACACAGGGAGGGGTAAAAAATACAAATAATACCTAAATCTATCAAATCTAATCTAAATAAATGAAACAATGGAAGTAAATGTGTGGAAATGGGTGAAATAGGAGGAGGATTGGGAGGAACCCAAACTGCTGGGAGAGGGAGAGTTCTGAAAATGCCTGCTGACAAGATCAGTGACTAGCTCAGAATGATATGGAAGGTGGGGAGGACAATGACTTTTGTTACTTGCTGCGCCCGCCTTACCACAAGCCCCATTGGCTCTGTGCAGCATAGCTCGTGGCCAATCACAGACTGCCAAGCCAGTGGTCTGAGGAAAAGAGGCATAGTGCTTGGGCAGGTGGGCTGCTAGTCCAAGCCTCGCTCCACCCCTGGGGCCAGGAGGTCTGCTCCTCAGCTGCCCTCCCTCTCCCTGGGCCTGCCAGTCACGTTTCTCCCGCCCAAACTCACCCGAACTAATCAGAACACGGCCAAACTGTTCATGGCCTTTCTCCACCCCTGGGGCAAGGAGGTCTGCTCCTCAGCTTCCCTCCCTCTCCCTGGGCCTGCCAGTCACGTTTCTCCTGCCCAAACTCACCCAAACTAATCAGAATGGGGCCAAACCATTAATGGCTTCAGGCGTTCAGTTCGGGCATTCAGTTCGGGCGTCCGAACTGGCTGAGTTTGGGATGAACCCCGAACATCCAAACCGCTTTCATACTAGGGATGTGCGAACACCGGGGGGGGAGGTGTTGGTGTTTGTCCCATTCGGAGTCTGCCTGCCCGAAACCATTCAGGTTCGGTCTGTTCAGCTCAAACCTATTCGGGGGGCTGGGGTCAGGGAGCGGGGGACATGGGGAACCCGTTTTCCCCTCCCCCCTTCAGGCTGCATGGTTGGAAGGGACGCCGTGGCTCATTCCCCCCCCCGCGCGCAGTCTCGAAAAATGTTTTTAAACATCCACCCCAGGGATTGCCCTACCAGGTGGTGCCGAGGCTCCGGGTCCACATGCGGAAGTGGTAGCGGGTTCCACGACCCAGTCACCTGACCCAGAAGGCCTAGTAGAGGCCTGAATCACTCTGGAGCACCACTGTACCCACTGCCGCTGCTGCCACCAGGCCCAGGGCTGGAGCCTGACCTACCTGGTGGTGCCAGGGCTCCAGCTCCGGTGGCGGTGGCAGCAGCGGGTCCTGCGGCGCTCTGGAGCACTTCAGGCCTCTACTAGGCCTGAAGCACTCCAGAGTGCCGCGGGAACCGCTGCTGCCGCTGCTACTACTGCCATCACTGAACCCATCCCTAGTTTGCACATCCCTACTATTTGCAAGTTGACTGCCTGTGTCCCACACATAGCTTTTAAATCCACCTGACCTCCAACACCACACCATTCGAATCTCTCTGTCCAAAAAACCAATCACTGCAGTTGTGTTTTCAGTGCTGATTCTAAATGAGTAGGCCCAAAATGAAGTTCATTTGGTTTGAACCTCAGTTCTTTCAAACATGACCTCAAAACCACAGTGAATTGGTAATGTTAAAAAAGTCACGGTTACTACGTCTATACAGTAGACTTGAAAAACATAGTCGGTGCCTCAAATAATTCCCCAATACCTGTACAGGGCAAATGTGGGAGTCCTCCAAAGCCAGAATGAGGAATCCGAGAGCCCAGCCAATTTGGGACCAAAATGCCTGAAATTCCAGAAAAGCCCTCTCGTAAGCAGTCCTGGTCCGGGGGACCAGGGAGGCTTGCACTGCCTGGAACAGTTCTAATATCCAAAGTTTCACAGATCTTTATTTTATTTTATTTTATTTTATTTTTTGAATTTTTATGTCACCCTTCCCACAAGGCTCAGGGTGGCTCACAATCAAATTTTAGAAATGCTTCTGGACTCCCCCTGGCTCCTGGTGTGAGAAGGCAAAAGTGGTCCATCTGGAAGCAAGAAAAGACATCAGCTATGCCATTGTTCTTACAAGGTACATGTTTTGCCACAAAAAGAATATTCTTCTTCAAAAATGTGTGAGCACAAATACCCTGACCAGCTTCATTACCTGGGCTGACTTGATGGGTTTATTGAGTGGATGTACAACCACCAAGTTATTGCAACAGAACAAAATCTGCCTGTTGGATAAGTTATCGTCCCGTAAACAAAGGGATACCACTATGGGGGAAAAGTTAAAAACTCTAGTAATGCAAGATCTTTCATTATCTCCCACTGCACCCAACCAGCCAGCTATGGTGCTGTGCACCAATGGCCCCAGAAATATAACCCAAAGCCTAGCCCTTCTGTGGCGTCAAATTGAAATTGTCGCTTAAAATTCAGGAAGAGGCTGCCTCCAAAAACTAGCTCCATTATAATGGGTTAATCATTTGTCCTGTACTTCTAAATCCTCCTGTAACCCTCACATGGGCATGCAGAGGGAGATCGCTCACCACCTGCATGTAGAAGTGAGACATAAAAGCACACCCTGGTGCCACAACTTGACTTGCAACGTTTAAACTCCCCATTAGGGATTGCAACTACCTCACAATTTCTTTGGCAGACCTCAAACAGGCAGTCACATCACCCCTAAGTAGGGCTGAATCAAGTAGTTAAAAAACTACTTGCGAGTATGCACCCAAGTTCCGAGAACCAGTCCTGAGTGCTCAGGCCAGTCCGAGGACACTTGGGAAATTTTCACAAGTAGTTTCTGAGAGCAGGGACTGAGGGCAGGGACCAAGGAGGGGCCAGATGGAATCTAGGGGGGAAGGAATGGGTCAGAGAAGAGAGGGTGGGGGGGTCTAACAGAGGCTGAGGGGGTAGAGTACCCATTGAGGGGGTAGAGTACTCACCCTCTGAAGGAGCTCCGGAAACATGGTAAGTTTGGTGGGGGTGGGGGGTGGGAGCTAGGCATACCCAGATGGGCTGAATACCACTTTCCATGCTCAGACCTTTCCAAGATGGAGCCCTCACTATTCTGGCACTGCTAGTGCTGTCTTGGAAAGGCTTGAGCATGCTCAGAAGGGGCCATTTGACTTTGTTTTTTTTTGTTTTTTTAAAACTTACCCAACCCAAAGGAATCTACGCATTACCAGAGCCCCTCCGGAGGATGAGTACTCTATCCTTTAGCCCCCACTAGGACCCTGCTGCTCCTTTCTTGGTCCATGTTGGCCTATTTTCTCCCTGACCAGTGGTCTTTAACCCCCTTCCCTGTACTCAGCCAACGATTTTCCGAGTTCTGACGTTTTGGGGGCCATTCCTTGAAACTTCAGAACTTGGAAAACTGAGTCCAGTATCTCGATCCTGAGGTTTTCCAGGGTAAAACCAAGGACCGAGTTTCAGCACTATCCCAGAGGGCATTAAGCTTGTTAGCAGGGAGGCACAAGAGGGAATTAACTGTGTCCAGCTCAATCCCCAAATAGGTCAATTTAGTTCCTGAGCCACCAAGTTTTCTGGTCACCTTCTGGAAAGTGGCTGCAAGCAGGTGAGTACACTCAGGCCTGTCTGCCATCGCTGCAAAGAAGAAATTGTCTAGATAGTGTGAGATCTGGCTCCACCCCATCCTCCATCGTACCATCCCCTTAATTATCAAACTTAACTTCTAAAAGGCCGCACAAGATATGGAACCCATCAGCATGGCCTTGTTGAAGTAAAATTATTTTTGAAATTCACTTCCCAACCATTCAAAATACATTGGATGGAGCAGGATCAGAAGAAAGAAAGATTTTATATCACTCTTCACCAGGAGAGCTGCAAGCTCACATACCCATACAATTTTGACTGCTGAGCTGAAGGATGCATACTCATGGGGTATGGTGTCATTCACCAACCCTCCATTGGGGAAGGATAGAGGGTGGATGAAGCTAAATTCCACTGGGGCCTTTGTAAGAACACCTCCCTAGGGGGAGATCCTGAACATGGGGAGCATAAGTGAATTTGATAGCTTCCAAGAAGCAGGAATCACTAAACAGACACTGGGTCCAGATCTTCTTCTATTGGCTGTGGAATCAAAATTTGAAAGATCTTTTTGGCATCTGGTGGCTGGTTGGTCTAGATTCACTCAACCGACTGCTGAAGCCTTTATTGATGCTCAAGGTTGCGAGAGCTATTTTAGGAAAACATTTTCGGCTGGTTCTATCTCACTGGTTAATCCTGATCAGGACCGGCCTTACCACGGGGCGGCTAGGGGCGGCCACCCTAGACCCCACCCTTGTGGGAGAGGGGGCAAGTTGGACCAGGTTTAAATAAATAAATTAAAATTTGTGTGTGAGTGGGTCAGCAGCCCAGTAGGATTGCTGGGGTGCGCAGGGCCCCACCTGCCTCCCTGGCTGGCCGGCTGGCCTGTGCAGTCTTGGCCTGTTGCTTTATTAAACTTCCTGGTAGGCTGGCACAGGAAGGGAGTGTGCGGAGCAGCACTTCTGGTGGCGGCTGCATGGCAGATCCGGACCAGATGTGGGAGGCAGCAGCACAGGCAGGCAGCGTCAGCAGAGTCAGGACCAGAGTGAGGCAAGCGGGGCCAGTGTGGGGCCCAGGCCAGTGGCAGATAAGGTAAGTGCAACGTGCCCTGTGCTGCCCCTTACAGATGGCAGGGGCACTCCCATCTGCTGATTCTTTTTTCAGAAGGAGCCCCTTCCGAAAAATGGATGCACAGAGAGGAGTCTCCCCTCTGCACATCCCTGAGCCCAGGTCTGGGGAGCACCCCCAGACTGAGTCTGGGAGTGCCCCCTGGGCTGGGCTTTGCCACTGGCAGCAGAAGAAGATCCCGTATTTCTCCCCTGTCCTGGGCCACACCATCCCTAAGGCCAGCCCAGATTCCAATATTCTAGCGATCCCTGATCCCTTAGAGGAACAGTTGACCCCATATAAAGCTTCACCCTCCATGGTGTCTGGCTATATAGATAAGTTAAGTTTGGGCAAAGTGCCGGGCCCAGATCGTTTGCCATCTGCATTATTTAAATCTGATTGACCTTTTTGGTCTGTTGTATTGGCAGAGCTATTCAATGCTATTATTGACTGTGACATCTTACCTTCTGAATGGAAACAGAATACCTTTATTCCAATTTATAAGAAGGGTGATCACTTCTCTTCTGACTCTTATAGGCCCGTTAGTTTGTTATGTGTCCCTGCTAAAGTTTACGGGCAACATCTTCTAAGTCTTCGTCATGACTGAATTTCTGCTCATAATATCTGGGTCAAGGAACGGGCAGGGTTTCATAACGGATGCCCCTGATCTGACCAGCTCTTCATGCTATATCATCTAGCTTCCTCTTCTTGGAAGAGGGAAAGAGGAATGATCAGTGCTTTCATGGACCTGAAGGGAGCCTTTGACTCCATAGATAGAAACAAGCTTTGGTCCAAGCTGGCCTCACTGGATATGGACCCTGCTTTAATCGATCTTCTCTGGGTCTTCCATGAGGATAACTCTGTGAGGGTTTGATTTGGTTCAGCTGGATAGTATACATCTTCCTTCCCAGTCAAACGGAGGGTGAGGCAGGACTGTGTTTTGGTCCCCACCCTCTCTAATTTATTTTTGAATTATCTCTGCCCCCTTCTTTTGAAGGACGATTGTCATCTACCAAAGATATTAGATGAGGAGATTCCCATACTTCTCATTGCAGATGATGCGGTACCCCTCTCTTTTTCTAAGTTCGGCCTCCAATGCCTACTCAATGTCTTTAGCAACTAAGCATAACAATCTTGAAATTAATATTGCCAAATCGAAAGTCCTATCATTTGGCTTAAGGAAGAAATTCTGATTATTTGTGGATTCAAAAACTTTGGAATCCATTAAGTCCTTCACATATTTGGGGCTGACCTTTTCCACCAACTTATCTTGGGCAGACCATTCTCTTTGGTTGGCTAGGAAAGCAGCCCAGGTGATCAGAAGTATCTTTGCCTTTTATACCAACCATAAGAGAAGGGGTTTTGTGGAGGCTTTAAAGATTGCTCGGGCCAAATTAGACTCAACCTTGCTTTATGGTGCAGAGATCTGGGGTCATGACCTAAGAGCTTGTGAATCAGTGAAGAAGATTCAGGCTAACTTTCTCCGAAAATGAATCATGGTCCCAGCTTCAACCCCCAGGGCTTTGGCCTGTGTAGAAATGGAAACAATAAATCTGGATGCAATTGCCAGAACACGTCCCACTCTCTACTGGCTTAAAATAAGATCCTACCTCCCTGGGCATTATCCCAAACTGGCCTTAATGGAGGCTGAAAGGTGGAACTCTTTTTCTCATTCTTGGCTTGCTGGCACAAAGAGCTCACTGCAGGTGGTAGGCTTTGTTGATCTTGTATTAGACAGCTCAAGATTACCCTTAGCCAGGGAAGGCTAGCAAAGATCACTTTCTTGACATCTCTATGCAAAATGATCTTGCTTCAATTCAACACATAAAATCAGTGCCTCTTTTTCAGCCCTCTTTTACCTTTGCTCTATACCTTTCTCTGGTACCCTTGGCTAGCCATAGAGAGTCTTTGATCAAACTAAGGTTTTATCTAATTGATTCTATGGAATTAAGAGAGAGGCAGGGGGAAGGTCCCTTTTCAATTGAGATGCTGCCCTTGTGACAGCTTGGCAACAGAAGATATCAACCATTTCCTTTGGAGTTGCTCCTTCTACAGCGAATTAAGATCAAGTCTGCTATTTCCTATTTTTGCCTCTTGCCCTCACATAGCCAAGCATTTTTCTCCTTTGGAGAAGACACTATGACTATTACAACAAACTTCACTTTCTGTTTTGCATTTATTAGCTAGGTTTGTGGTTAGGGCCAGGAGGATTCAGAGGGTTATTTTCTTGGAGAAAGACTGATCATTTTGTTGTTAGGTTAATATCATGGGGTACCTGCTTGTGTTGATGTGTTTTTTTGTATTTGTTTATCTAACCTGATTTTGGTGTTATTTTCTTTTGTATTCAGGATTTGTTCAGATGGGGTTTTTACTATTGCTTGGCTGTGGCCATAAATAAATAAACAAAATTAATCAAAAGGGGTCCGCAATCCTGCCTTCCCATACTTCCTTATCAAGTTTAGTGTGAACTACTTGTTCGCAGTCAATAACCAACTTCAGGTTGGGGGCTTTCCTGTGATAGCTCTCATCCTGCTTTAGGTTCCTGCTGGGAACCTAAAGCCTAATTTGAAGCACTCAGTTACATATGCAACTGTGGGGTGTGGTCAGGGTAGTCTCGCACAGATTTTTCTAAGGCTTCAGGCCAAACTGAAGTTAGCAGATCTTTGCCTTAGCCTGGGATCCAGCCACCGCAGCCATGTTTATGGACTGCTTCCCCTACCGTGTGCCCTTCTCTGGGTGCCACAATGCCTGAATTTAGCACCGTTTGAGATTGTATGGGATCATTCATACTCCATGCAGATGGGGGTGGATCCACACCCCACCTCCTCATTCAGGGAACATCTGGAGCATCACGCCATGAAATTGCAAAAAGCAATTTTCGTAATTGTGATTGGCCTTAGGCCTCTTAAAGCTCTTGCACTCTTTCCTATCTGCCTTGTCATTAGGGTCAGAGAGTCAGAGATGGAATCACTAAACAACAGCATGAAGATATCTATGTGCTCCCCCCTCCAGATCTTCCTCCTGGTGGACTGTAGTAGGCGCTCGCCTATCAGTGCAGACACATCTGCGTAGCCACTGGCTAGTGGAAGCGGCTCCTCCAGTTCCACTGCACAACCCCCTGAGTGGCTCTGACAGAATGCAGTACCCACCCAAATCTGAGAGCTAACACTGCACCACTAAACAGAGGCTGTCCTGGCCTGGCCATAACTGGGGTGGTCATCACTCCCCTCACTTTGATGCAATGCTGAGGGGAGCTGGCTGACCTAAGATGGCACCGCAGAAACCCCATCCCATTGGGCTTCCATTCACACCACTGTGCTGGGTTGCCTAGCAACCCATGCTGGGGCAGTCACCCTTTCTGAAGGCTGCCCACGTTTCCTTGCTCCTTCCTCCCAAAGGGAGGGGATGCAAATTGCCTCCTCACTGAGTAGAGGAGGAGGATAATTCTTGACAGACTGCTGGGACAGGAATGATGTTAGCACAGGTATTTCTCTCCTCTTTGTGAATCCTCCCATAGGATGGTTAGGGCCATTAAACAGTATGCTACAGCCTGCCATCAGAAAGACACTAGGAGTCAGAACTTGGAAATGAAGTAAGTTAAATCAGTTATCAACTAATTGTCTCATGCACTGGGCCACTAGGGTCACTGCTGCAGGCTTAGGCAGACCAGAAGCAGCAAATTTTCAGACAGAGCCCTTCCATTAAGAAAGTATTGCTCTTAGACCTGCATTTCCAGGTACTACAGGTATCTGAATTGGTACCTAAATACCTTCTAGGACTCAAAAACCCTGAAATTCTGGTTGTTTTTTCAAGTATGCCAGATTACTAGTACTGAAACTCAGTATTCGAAATCATTTGGGTTTTATCAAGTATCTCAATATTCGACTCAATTTTATTGAGTACAGAGTAACCAAAGAATTTGGTATTTCGTACTTGGTCCAGTACTCGGACCAACATACAGGGATTTTCCTGCCCCTATATAAGGTGATTTGGTACTCGTTATTTGGAATATACTTGGTACTCAGTTTCATTTTACTGTGTAATTACTGAGTACCGAATAGTGAGTGTTTGGAGCCAGCCCTACGAAACTAGGAGATACTCTTGAATAAAATTTTTACTATTAATTTCAGATCTACAAATTACCCTCAAATCAAAATAATACTCCAAAATTTCCCTAAATCTTCGACTCAATTTTACTATTTAACTGGCAGCGGCTCGGCAGAAGCAGGAGGTACAGCAGGAGTTGTGGCCCTCTTTAGGGCTGGAGCAGGAACAGGAGCAGGAGTTTGGGCTGTCTCTGGGGCAAGAGTGGGCACAGGAGCTGGTGTTGGGAGCAGGAACTGGGATCCGCACCAGAGCCAGGGTCTGGAGGGCTGCTGGCTGTCACCAAGCAACCGCTGGAATTCTGGCAGCAGTGGTGGCTGGGTAGAGGCAGGACCTGGAGCTGGAGCATTGGACTGAGGGATTCAGCCTTCACTCAACCAACATCTGTTCCAGGGTTGCAAATTCACATTTGCTCCACCTGATGGAGTGCCTGGGCTGGCATCTGCAGGCCTAGAACTGGGGCCAGAACGATGTAAATGGCAGCAGCAATCCTTGATTGCAAACTGGGCTCCTTTCTCCAAGGAACCCTTCCCAGGGAGCCAGCAAACTGTGGTAGGTCAGACCAAAGAAGCAGTGGTCTTGGACAGGAACTGAGAGAGAAGAACTAGGTGACATACAGAGCAAGAACAAGGCCATGACTAGAAACAGGAGTCAAGGGAAGGAAAGTGTGGAAATGGGGCAAAACCAGGAAATATGGAGGGAATAGGGTGGGTCAATGGAGCAGCAGTTAGCGAGTGGAGTGGGTGGAACTCTCAGGCAGTGATGAGATTGAGAGTGTGAGTTGTTTTGCCCAGCTCACTGTTCTTGTCTTTTTTGCTTGCTTACAATCAACTAGGAAGTTGGAAGGCGGGAAACAGATAAGACAGACAGGATATGGGGAGTGGGCAGGACTCAGGACTAGGCGGGGAGGAGATGTACGGGGAGTGGCTGGATAAGACACAGGCTGAGGCAATGGTACTAACGGGATGACCACTGCCCCCAAACCACGGAGGTCAGGGGTCCAAGGTTGGGCCTAAAAATATGAGAGAAAGGATTATTCAATGGGAAATTAACATTTGAGTTGTCTTGAGAGTCAGACCCTGAAAGATGTTGCCTGTCTGCCTATAATAACTTCTGTACCAGGGCTGGTATCCTGTGTGCATAAAACCAATTACACTTACACCGCTCAAATAAAACCAATTACACTTGCTCCTTTTCTGGGAGGTAGCAGCTGTTGGTAACCTTGAATATTGTCCACCCAGAGGAGAAGGGATCATTAACACGGAGCCTGCTTGTGTTCTAAGACCGCTTTTAGACGAGGAGCGCTGAAGCACCTCCTGAACACCGCGTTCAAAGACAAGCGGCTGGAAGTGACGTGTCCCCATTGCCGGCAGCGGCAGCGGGAGACACGGAGCTTTCGAGCGGCGCATTCTGAAAGCCAGAAAATTCAAGTCTTCATAACGCACCGCTTGAAAGCCCCGTGTATCCCCCCGCCACCGCCTGCGGCAATGGGGACACATCACTTCCGGCCGCTTGTCTTTGAACGCGGCGTTCAGGAGGCGCTTCAGCGCTCCTCATCTAAAAGCGGTCTTAGAACACAAGCAGGCTCCGTGTTAATGATCCCTTCTCCTCTGGGTGGACAATATTCAAGGTTACTGACAGCTGCTACCTCCCAGAAAAGGAGCAACTTTATTATACTGTTTTTGGGGGAAGAGGTCTCTCTTTGTCTGTTCCTGGTCAAAGACTGGTCTCTGAATGGTGTTTTTGGACTGTCTTTCCTTTGTGGGAAGGAGGAACAATTCTCTTTACCAATGCTACATCTTAGCCAAAGAATCAAGTGAAATAAAACATCACTCCTGGTTTTTCCTCTCCTGAGACTTTAAGTAAGGTCTGTGACTTCCCTGAACTCGACCAAGTCCTGAGGGCAAAAAATCCAACGCCACCCCAATAAAAGGTTCTGTCAGACTACGGCTTGCAGTTATTCTCTGATCAGAGCATGCTTCCTACTCCCCTGTGGGCTTCGAGAAGGCTAGTCTACCAAGACGCTGTATTAAAACAGGCACCAGAGAAGCAGCCTTTGTTCAAACAAGCGCTGTAAGAAAAGGAAAAATATTCATAAAATGCAGCACTGGAGAAATAGTGGTGAAAAGTTCTGCCAGAAGTTCTCATTTAAAGGCATTTGAGGAAACACTGTCTGCCCTTAGAAGAGACGCAGTGAGTTGTGTAGACACTACAAAAGAACTGCTGTCAGCAGCACGCGCCTTTCAAAAGGAGTGTTGTATTGAAAGGCCTTCAGTATGGGGGACACTGTGGGAATTCTACCGGAGGTTGGGATCAGAGATACCCTCTCTCCTGCTTTGGCTATTTAATTTTTAAACCCCAAGAGTTTAATTCAAGCAGTAAAGCTGTTTTAAAACCCCTGACTGCTGCGGCTATGTTACAGGCATGGAAGGAGAGGGGAAACTATCACAAAAGAAATTTAAAGTCAGGATATCATCTTTTCTTTTTCTTCTAAGCACAGGTCAGTGCAGTGGCAATGGGATTAAATAGAGTTGTTCAGAAACATGAGGAGAAATCATCTTTTTAAAGACCTTAAAGTGGAATAATTTATTTGGAGGGGGGAAACAGGTCCTTAAATTCTCCTGTTCAGTATTCTAAAAATGGCCATTTTATTCCTGACTTTATCTTGTTCCTTATGATAAAAAGTATATTGTCATGACAATTTGTTCAGGGGTTTGACTGAAGGGGAAGGACAGTGAGTGGAAAGGATTTGTCTGAAGCAAAGGTTTGCTTTAAAAAATTCCTCAAATCCTAGGCTAATGGGCTAAGCCATGGACTATCCTTCCTCTATTATAAACAGATGCTCATTGATATTCCCAACTTTCCTGAAAAGTAAGTAACTCCCTCAATTGGTATTCCTATTGGCAATCCTATTGCAAGTGCATTTACTTTTTTGCTTATTTTATTAATTTTAAAACTGATGAAACCAATTATTAATGATTTGTTTATTCATCAATTTTCATAACATTAATTAAGAAAACAAATGGGGCTCTATTTGTTTTTGTAATTAAGGTAATGGAAATGAATCAAACAACATACATTTGATTTAATTCATTTTCATTTTAGTTTTTTGTTTTATTTATTAATTATTATTAATATTATTATTTTTATTATTATTATTATTATTATTATGTGCAATCCTATGGCCCGTGTAACCCAGGCGCAGGCATGGGGCACGAGCTAGAATGCACATGCTTATGCATACATATGCCTGCCTAAGCAGAAGAGTCGTGCAGGGCAAAGGCACAGCTCAGGCCTGACTCAACCCCCTGAGCCAACACACACACAGCAGCCTGGAGGATGGAGCAGTTTGCCCTCCCATGGTCTCTCAAGTGCGGAGTCTGGGTGTGCTCCTCGATTCACAGCTCAGTCTGGAATCTCAGGTTGTGGCCATCACGGGGAGTGTGTTTCGCCAGTTGCATCTTGTCCGGCGGCTTTGGCCGTATCTCTCAGACTCTGATCTCGCCACTGTCATTCATGCCTTCATCACCTCGAGGCTGGATTACTGCAACGTGCTGTACATGGGGCTGCCGGAGAAGCTAGCCTGGAGACTGCAGCTGGTGGAGAATGCCGTGGCCTGTCTCCTTACGGGGGCAGGCCACAGGGAGCACATGACATCTGTGCTTCGGGCTCTGCACTAGCTGCCTATAAAGCACCAGGCTAGGTTCAAGGTGCTGGTTTTGACCTTTAAAGTCCTTCACGGCCTGGGCCCTACTTATCTGCAGGACTGCCTCACTCCCCATGTGCCCATGCAACCCCTGAGATCATCCGTGGGAGCCTTTTTGGAGGTTCCCCAGGTGAGATAGGTGGCCACTGATGTTAGATCTTTTTCTGTGGCTGCCCCTGTGCTGTGGAACTCGGTCCCGGAGGAGGATCAGTTGACCCCCACTCTCTTGTCATTTCTATGTTTGTGTAAGACCTGGCTGTTCCGCCACGCTTTTGGCGGCGGGGGGAGGGGGGGTTGTTTTTCCTGCATATGGGATTTTTAATTTTTAAATTGCTTTTATTGTTTTTGTTTTAATTTGTTGTTCGCCACCCTGGTCAGGATAAAAATCTTTTATAAAATAAATAAATAAACAAAATAATCCCCCAGGCTGTGCTATGTGGGTGCTTGGGAGTCACATCAGCCAGGGTTGTGCCTTTGTCCCACACTAGGGATATGAGAACAGACTGGAGTTCAGATGTTTGGACTAAAAACTTAGTTTGGGTTTGTGTGTTTGGTTCCATGGAGTTCGGACCCCCAGAACGTTCAGAAAGTTTGGCTGCAACAGAGGCTTGGGGTGCTCCAGGGGGCCCATGGGGGTATGGCAGGCCATCTGAGACCTGGCGGTGGCAGCAGCAGCAGAAGCTGGGCATTGCAGGCTGCCAGGCATTGGTAGAGCAGCAGCAGAGGCCCAGCCAGGGCTTGGCAGCTGGCACTCCTACTTGGTCGGGCACTGCAGGCTGGCACCGTACTCAACCAATCTCAGGAAGCTCTCCTGCAAATTGGTCAAGCCTTGCCCTGTGGTGAATCTTGTGGACACCCAGCCCCCACCCTTTGGCACCCTCATCCAAGCTATGCCTGTCTACAAGAGGGAGAAGCAAATGGGTGACATGCAGTACCAGCAGCAACAGCAGACACTGGATTGCCCGGGCACAGTAACTGTGGCTGGCACTCCTTGGTGGCTGGCACCCCTACTTGGCCTGACGTTGCAGGCTGTCTGGCATCAGATGAGCATTGGCAGACAGTGAAGTGGAACAACAGCCCTCCCTGCCTGGAACATAGGCCCCAGAACCCTGATGGTGGGTCCTGGAGCTGGAGTGACTGGCTGTTACTTGATGTGGTGGAATGACATCTCCCTGTGAGTGGAATGACAGCCCCAGACCCTGATGGTGGGCCCTGGTACTAGAGTGGCAGCTTCTGGATGATGTGGATGGACAGCCGTCCCTGCCTGGAAAGTAGGCCCCAGAACCCTGATGGTGGGTCCTGGAACTGGAGTGGCAGCTTCTGGATGAAGTGGAATGACAGCCCTCCCTGCCTGGAATGTAGGCTGGCTGGCATCAGTGTAGCATTGATAGACAGCAAAGTGGAATGACAGCCCTCCCTGCCTGGCAAGTAGGCCCCAGAACCCTGATGGTGGGTCCTGGGGCTGGAATGGCTGCTTCTTGATGTGGTGGAATGATGGCTCCCTGTAAGCAGAATGACAGCCCCAGAACCTAGATGGTGGGTCCTGGGACAAGAGTGGCAGCTTCTGGATGATATGGATGGACAGCCCCCCATGACTGGAATTTAGGCCCCAGAACCCTGTTGGTGGGTTCTGGGGCTGGAGTGGCTGCTTCTTGATGCAGTGGAATGACAGATGGAGTGGAATGATGGCCCCAAAACCCTGATGGTGGATTCTGGGACTAGAGTGGCAGCTTCTGGATGCAGTGGTATGACAACCCTCCCTGCTTGGAAGGTAGGTCCCAGAACCCTGATGGTGGGTCCTGGAGCTGGAGTAGGTGGCTGTTTCTTGATGCAGTGGAATGATGGCTCCCTGTAATAGGAATGACGGCCCCAGAACCCTGATGCCGTGTCCTGGGGATGGAGTGGATGTTTCTTGATGCCATGGAATGATGGCGCCCCTTGACTGTAACGTAGGCCCCAGAACCCAGGGGGCGAGGCTCTTCAGCATGTCGCACAGTCCCGGAGCCTTTTTCCCCGCTGCTTTCGCCCTTGGTGCCTCCGGCTGGGGGCGCCTGTACTGGAGGCGGCGTTGGGCTTCTGTTGCTGGTAAGGGTTTTTTTGTGCATTTGGGGGGGGCCGCCGTGCCAAGCAGTGGCTGTGGTGGCTGACAGGTGGGTGTGCAGGGTCAGCACATGGCCGCACACGCATCCCCTATCATTCCCCACTCATCCCCACTCATGATGCAACCTCCATGTGTTGCTCCATGTGTGGGGATGGGTGTGTGGCGGGGAGAGATGGAGACGCATCGGGATGAGTGGGGGGGAGATGGGGGGGAGTGGAGATGCATATTAGGTAGAAGCACGCACGCACCATCCACGCCTGCACCATGTCCTTCACACGGACGTCTCCCACTCATGAACACGCAGATTTCTGCATGTTCATGAGTGGGAGAGACGTGTGTTAAAAGGGCCAGTAACTTGTACCAATTTTCCAATTACCTATTGGTAGATCAGATTAAAAAAAAAAAACATTGGGATGGAAATGAAAAAAAATTCCACAAGTCCCTGACTGTCCAGGATGGAAAATCAATAATTAGGTCAGTAAATCGATAAAAGTAAAAAAACAAAAAAAAAAGGTAATGGAAGTCGACATTCTGGGACTGAAAATCGACATTCCAAACATCAGGTGTCCAAATCAAGCACTAATCAGGTACGGATTGGTAGCCGATATTGTTAGGTTGATTCAGGTACTGAAAATTGGTCAGGTATACCCATTTTTGTGGGTACTCATTTCAGCTCCAGTTCATACCTTCAGGTTTTTACTTTGGAAATTCTTAAAACTCAAAGGAAATTCAGCTGAGTTTCACACAGGGGTGTACAGAAGGCACATCATTTGTTTTTGTTTTTTTTTAATTTTTCTTTCCCAAAACCCATACATTTTCAGGGGTTTCATTAAGTACTCCACCATCTTTGTCTATTTCTTTGTTTTATTTTACTAATAATTTTTTTTTAAAAAATCACTGCACATGCACAAAATAACTGCCAGGGCCATGATCCTCTTCCAAAATGGCACCAATATGGCTGGAACCATTCAGGGAAAGGGTGTGCTTTCACAACAGCCCAGGCAGCCATTCTGGGCACGCAAAGTAATTTTATTTTTTTATAAAAATTACTTTTAATTAAATAAAATGAAAATATAAAAATGAAAACAAATGAAATCAAACAAATGTATTTTGCTTATTCATTTGCTTTCATTACCTTACTTGTGAAAGCAAGTGAGACTTCAGTCATTTTTATTATTAATTAAACTATATGAAATTGCACAACCCTAGTTTCACATGGGTTGGAGTCAAAACCACCGGAGCATCAAACGAGTTCTATTCAGATCTTAGACGACTTGCTCTGTTGTTGGTAAACTTGATCCAAATGTCGTGGAGATTTTCACATGGCTTTGGATTATTGACTAGAGTTTCCCATAGTTTTAAATACAACCCTGTTCTGGAACACAGATTTTGTGCCAAAAGTAAAGGATGCAAGATTGAAGCATAAATACTGTTAAACCGAAATAACAGTTAAAACGCTAAGGCCTAAGAATTTTGAGATTAACTTTGCTGGACTGTTTATAGGAACCTTAAAAATTATAGTATTTTTGTATGAAATACAGAAATAAATTTGCTGTGCAATCTTCCAGTTACTTTGAAGTTTTAGTTTACCTAAAAACTCCAAGACTGTACATCAGGAGTATAGAAACTTTCTCTCTCATAGCACACTCTGAAAATTAGTACAACCTTCACAGGCCAAATGGGCTTTGAGGGCACAGATGCTTGATAGTTGTGTTCAGTATGAGGGGGAAAGAGTCAAGATTATGGATCTATGCCATCAGTCCACCCACTATTCTTGGGTGCATGCTTTCAAGAGCTGAAGCAAACTTTTTGCACAGTTTCTGTCTCCTACCAGAACCAGGTGTGTCATTTGGTCTGATTGGACCAACCTTCAGTCTGAGTTCCAGTCAGACGACCGAAAAACAATATGGTCATTTGCAGATGTACAAAATGACTGCCACAATACAATAAAATGTAAGCCACGATCTTGGCTGGTAACTTGCATGGCAACAGACATTTTGTACATGTGCAGAATCGCAGCCACTAGAGCTGAAAGAGGGCACTGCAAAAATGGTTCATCTGTTCAATTTCTGGTACCCAAATTGACCAGCCAACACTGAGTACAAATCGGTACCTGAATGTGACCCAATTTGGGTAGCCGACATCCCAAAACGTCAACTTCTGGTTCCAGAATGTTGACTTCCGCTACCAAATTTCAAACTTTTTCATTGATATAATGACTTCTGACATCTATTTATTGGTATTCAGTCTCATAAAATCAACTTCCCTTCCCAGAAAGTCAACTTCAGTCCCAGAAAACTAATTCTGGTCCCAATATTCTAACTTTTGAATAAATAAATAAATAAATAAATAAAATTAAGGACTTCTGACACATCCGTTTTCTGTCCCAGAAAATCAACTTCTGGTCCCAGGAAATCAACTTTCATTCACATTTTTAAAATTATTTTTGTGCTGATTTTTTAAGTTTTCTGACCTGATATACAAATTGGTATGCCAATATGCTAATCTGGAATCTGTCAATTGAAAAATCGGTACTGGAAGTTACAGATTTTATTGAGTATCTGGGTACCTGATTGGTACTACCCGGGTAACCCATCGGGTACCCAATACAGTACATGAAAATATGGGTATTATCTGTGGGCACTAAATTAAGTACATGTTTCTGCTATCATTTTTGCATGTTAAAAAGCAACTGGTCATAATTCCAGGTGGAATTACAACCAGAATTTCAGCGGCCATTCTGATTTTGTGGAACTTCTCCACGAAATCAAAATGTCTTTTGCAAACCAGCAATAATGTTCTCATCTTTACTCCCTTGCACTAAGGTCAGGTCACTCTTTCAGTGCTTGGGGGTTGGGAATGGATCCATGGAGCAGATTCAGGAATTGGAAAGGGGACAAATAAACAACAGACAGGGACTGGATTTGGCCCACAGACTGGAACCCCTCCACCCACCCCTCATCACCTGCTGTACAAGTTCTCAACATTTTACAACACAACTGAAATCAATACTCTATTTGTCTTGTCTCGAATATTCAGTTTGCTTTTTATGTTGGAAGGGACTGAAATAATATTTTAGCATACCCATCTTTTGATGTCAAGTATTTGTTTAGCAGACAGAAATCATGGGTTTTAAACTCAAGAGAATTCATAACACGCAGAGGTGTTTGCTGTCTTTTTACTGAGTACAGAAATCTTCAGGTATTCACAATTAATTGCTTGCCTTCTAATCCCTTCTCAAAGGGATGGGCCTGATTGAAAGTTGAAATTAGGCTTCAGAAAACTAATTCGTGCTTTTGACATAAATTAAAAAAGCTGATACCTGCGATATTCATAAGGTTCTTTGTAAGCAGTTGATGATCATTTGCAGTCTAACCCCTCCTTGTAGGAATCGCAGTGAGCAGCCAATTATTTCCTGCTGGGCACCATATCTACATGAGCCTTGCATAATATTTCCACTAGTGGCCAATGAGCCTACATATTTCACAGGAGCGAGATTATTGGCAGCCAGAGCGTTAGCACAGATTTCAGATATTAGACCAAGCTCTGCATTGAAAGAAGGGAATTAATCTATGGTGGTGTAGAATGCAATGTGATATTCAGGTGAGGGAAGCACATAGTCTATTATATATCTGAGGGAGATAATCAAATGTAGCAGGGGGGAACCAGGTTCAATGAACAGTCAGAGCTGCAACCGGTTACTTAGACAAATTTGGGGTGCCCGACTTGCCCCGGTCATGTTCAGGCAACAACTGGCACTCGAATATGACCTGATGAACTACTAGACTCCCTGAGTCACCTCACTGTCAGGGAAAATCAGGGAGCAGCCAGGAGTCCTCTCTGGACCAGAGAAGCAGAAGCCTGGCCTGTGAGGTGAGTCATCCCAGGGCCCTGGGAGCTTCAGGTGCTAGGACTGGGGTCCTGGGGCATTCCATGGCATCACCCAGGATGCCCCAGTCATACCCACATTTTCGGGCACCGGTTACCTAATGGGGGTCCAGGTACCCCATCAGGGGCCCCCTGGGGGTTGCCCAAAAATGCAGGTATTACTTGTGGGTAGCCAAAGTACTACTTGCTGCAGCTCTAGTCCAGGGGCATAGCTACCAGAGTGACGGGGCTCAGTTCAGCATGGGTCCTGGACTCTAGGGAGCTTCCCTTTGCAAATTTGCCACTTGCAATGAGCCTTGCCAACAAGGAGCTTTTCAGGGTGAGCAAGGATAGAGAACTGGCCATGCCCCCACCAAGTCTTAAAACTTCATTCCCAGTGGGTTTGCTGCCGCTCTTGGAGGAGTGGAGGGTGGGCTCCCCGGGAGCCAAGCTGCTGAGGCAGACCCTGTCTGCCACTGGAACAGTCAGGAGATTTCTAAACAGCACCTTGGCCTAGATAAAGTCGTAGACTCTGAATTAATCTGAACAGGGGGTTTGCCCTCCTGTAGCTCAGCAGGTCCGAAGTCTGGGGGTCGTATTGGACGCAGACCTGCGTCTGGAGTGGCAGGTGGAGGCAGTCGCTAAGGCTGCCTTCCGCCAGCTTTATCTTGTGCGTAGGCTGCGTCCGTATGTCTCTGGACCGGACCTGGCCTCCCTCATCCATGCCTTTGTCACCTCGAGGCTCGACTACTGCAACGCGCTCTACATGGGGCTTCCCCTGTTCTTGGCCCGGAGGCTGCAGCTGGTGCAGAATGCGGCGGCTCGTCTTCTGACGGGTACGGGTCGCCGGGAGCACATTACACCGGTGCTCCGAGCTCTGCACTGGCTGCCGATAGTGTGCCGGGCCAAGTTCAAGGTCCTAGTGATGATCTATAAAGCCCTATACGGTCTTGGCCCCTCATACCTTAGGGACCGCCTCGCCCTTCGCGCCCCGGAGCGGCTCCTGCGGTCTGCCGGGGGTGCCCTCCTGGAGGTCCCCCGTGTTAAGCGGGGGGCCACGATGGAGCGAGCATTCTCGGTGGTAGGGCCGCGGCTGTGGAACTCCCTTCCGGAGGAAGCTCGCCTGGCCCCAAGCCTTTTAACATTTCGGCGGAACTGTAAGACCTGGCTGTTTGCCCAGGCCTTTGGGAGGGAGGGTGGGGAGGGATGATTTTAGTCCCCCACCCATTTATTTATTATTTTTCTAGCCCTGTTTTATATGGTATATTTTATATTTAATATTTTAAAATGAATTTTAAATGTTTTAAAATTGATTGTTGGAAGCCGCCCCGAGCTGCGTTGCAGGAGGGGGCGGGGTATAAATTTGCTAAATAAATAAATAAAAAATGAATCCCATCTTTCCTATTTAGGATTGCTCAGTTCACTAAGCTCTCTAGATGTTGCTCACCACACCTTGTGATCCCAAGTCACTGTCCCCTTCCTGGTGTTGTACAAGTGAGGGCTGCTTATTGTGTTCTGCAAAGTCTATAATGGAGACTCCCTTGTTGTGATTGCTTTTGGAAAGGGAGAAAATTTGGAGTAGGACGTTGGGCTCCATCTGTACAATATGCAGGGGCATTATCCTTGTGTTTTAGATTCATATCCCCCCAATCCATGTGGCTCTGGGCAACTTGCAACAAATGAATAAAATACAAGTTAAAAACAAATAACACCCAATTCAAACCTCTCATCTACTCCCACTCTCATGCCTCTCACATATTTGTGTTTTTTAATTCAAATTTATACCCCGCCCTCCTCCTAAGGCTAAGGGCGACTTACAGCATATAACATATTGTAGCAGGGAGCAGTCCTGTGGGGCTGCTACCCCTTTAAGTAGGGGGCTGTGGGCACCAGTCAGAGGGCTGGGCACACCTAGGAGTGTGGCAGTGCCAGCCCTAAAGCTGGGGATCAGCCTGTAAGGAGCACAGGCTGAGAAACCCCGGTGACAGAGCGGGCAGGTTACTGGCCCTTTAAGGCTGGAAGAGTAGAAGCCTGGCCATGCCCACTCTGCTGTATATAAGGAGAGAATAGGCAGAGAGGTGGGGGTCTCTGCCAGGGAGTGGAAGGAGCAACATCTCCCTGAACAAGCCTTCCTGGTCTGTGCTCTCCAGGGTGCTGAAGGCTGGAGAACCAGAAAGATCCAGGCAAAGGAGAGAGGCTGTGCCCAGGAGGGAGCCTCCTGCCTGGAGAAGGCTTGGCCAGAGCCTGGGGCCTTTGAGGCCTTGCTGAATGGACTTTGGGGAACTTGTGGTTGTGGTGCTCCTGATTCTGGAGAGATGGACCTGGGCCTTTAAGGTGCAGGCGGACGATAGGGATGGGCAAACAGAACCGGGTTCGGAAATTCGGTTCAGTTCGAAAATTGAGTTCGGTTCAGAAGTTCGGTTCGGTTGACCGAACTATTTGAGTTTGGTCCGAACTCCGAACTTCCGAACAGAATTCGGAAATTCAAACCCCATTGAACTAAATGGAATATTATCTTTTAGGGATGGGCGAAAAGAACCGAGTTCAGAAATTCATAGGAATGGGTGAATACGGTTTGGAAGTTCGGAGTTCTGCCCGAAGTCGGCCTGTTCGGATGACCGAACCCGAATCCGAACATGAACTGACCGAACCGAACTTAATTCCAAATGTCCAAATGACCAAACAGTTCAGTCAGTTCGGATTGCGTTCAGGTGAGTTCAGGTGGCAAAAAAGTGTCACTGGAAGGTCAAACGTGACAGGGAGGGGTAGTTAGCTGAGGAGCAGACTTCCAGGCACCGGGGTGGAGAGACTTGGAGTAGCAGCCAGCCTGCCCAATCACCATCCCTTTTCACCTCAGACCACTGGTTTCGTAGTCTGCAATTGGCCACGAGCTAGACTGCACGGAGACAATGGGGCTTGCAGTGAGGTGGGCGCAGCAAGAAACAAAACTGTCTGCCTCCCCCCTTCCCAATACCTTCTAAGCTAGTCACTGTTCCTCCCTCCGCCTGGATGGGGACTTGTCCCGGGCCCGCTGTGAGGAGTTTGTCACCTACTTCGCAGACAAGATTGCTCGGATTCAGACCGACTTTGATGCTGGGTTGATGGCAGTAGGGGAAGAGCGCGGGGGGGCGGAGGGCCCGTCTGGTCCATCTTTGTGGGGTGAGTTTCGGGAAGTGACGCCGGCCGATGTGGTGGATGTCCTGGGGTCTGTGAGGGCCACGTGTTGTCAACTGGATCCGTGCCCGTCCTGGTTAATAAAAGCTTC
>QEPC01006715.1:5218381-5281668 GCA_003113815.1 Sphenodon punctatus | reverse complement strand
ATTATTATTAATAATAATAAAATAATAATAATAATAAATAGCGAGATTTTGAGAACCAGGATGGAGTTCTCGGTGGTTCTTCGATCCCAATATGAAATCTTGATATTTCTCGTAGAAATGATAGGTGGTGTGTGGGGATGGGGGTGGGGTGGGTGAAGGGGCCTTTCCAACTGACAAGCGCCATCCAGAAGGGCTGGGGAACCAGGATTCAATAGTGTTCCTGGCCAGAGCTTGTTACTTTCAAAGGCCATCCAGGTACTTTCCCCCCACCCCACAGCTCATATCAGCTGATAGTTGGTGTGCGGGGGTGAGGCAGGCTTTGCAACTGACAAGTGCTGGCTGGGGAGCCTGGACTCAGCACTGCTCCTGGCCAGGGCATGTCAATTTGAAAGACCAGCTGGGCACTCCCCCTCCAGTTCATATTAGCTGATAGGTGATGTACATGGGAAGTGGCCTTCGCAACTGACAAGCACCAGCCAGGAGCTATGGAGAGCCCGATCTCTCCAGTGCTCCCGAACTGTGCTTGTCAGTTGCAAGGCTGGCCGGGTGAGCTTTTCACCTACTCCACCTATCAGTTGCTACTCTGTTGCCACCAAAGGGTAATGCCAAAGGGCCCCTGTTAACGTCACCCTTCAATGGCCATGTTAGGAATATTGTAGCTGTAGCTGTAGCCAAGCAGGGGGTTGGACTACATGACCCTCGAGGTTTCTTCCAACTCTCAGATTTTATGACTCTATGAAAAACCAAACAGCTGAAAACAAACAAACAAACAAATAAACAAAAGATATGAGAATATCTGGTTTGGTTACAGATATTATTTGGACATTCAGAGGGTTACTCGAAAATGCAAATAATATCTAAGCACACAAAACCCACTCTTTGCTACAGCACTAGTGCAAACTAATAGCTCTTCTACTGGGCTTGAGCCATCGAATTCCCTTTGTTGTTTCATTGTCCCATATTTACTTTCATTTCATCCTGTGAGGTAAACAGAACACCTGTCAAAGTGGCCTGTCTCCTCATGCCACGTGCAATACCTCAAATGCAATGACAGTGATAACTCATAACCATTTTCCATTCAATAATAGAATGTGCTGATTTTCCTGCTGAGTCGTTTCAAATTCAATTTCTCATCGAGAATTCATCTAAATTACTTGCCCATGAATTAACAATGCTGAATGCTAAGAGAGACATTGAATTATATTATCTTTCAGCTGCTAGTTCTGGAAAATGTAATTGCAGCTGGCAGACAAGATCTGCTTCATATATATATATATATATATTTTCACTTGCTGATCCTGTCTTAATGTTTTGTATTTTGGGTGCAAACAAAGACTCGAGGAATTTAGCATGTTTAAAGCCTGTCAAAGTGGCCATGTAAGGACTCTGCTTGTACCATCTTGAAGTTCCAGGCATGTCCTTCAACACCGCATTGTTATTTGTAAACAGATTATGTAGGTTGCATATTCACTTACCTGCCTCCAGAAAATAAATTCTAACAAGAGCTACGTCCTTGATTTGTGTTTCAGTGTGAGAAATGGAGAGATTTTTTTGTGAAATAGTGGTATTTATGGAAAATATATACATACACATGGAAAGAATTCCACAGGAATAATGAGTTGTGTCCCACTCTGCTCTACATTTGGGAAGAAGGGCCAGGTCAGACCCCAATAATCAAGCCACCCCCATCATCATGAAAAAAGTAGCCCTCTGAGCCTCATGCCCATCCAGCAATTCTTCTGTCCCTTCTCCACCCCCACCCCTCAGTGGGATATGCCCCACAAGCTGCCTTCAGCTTTTTAGCTCAAGCTGTAGTTGAGAATTGTATCTTTAGTTCTGGAAAATCTCTAGCTCAGCTCCTGCAGAGGTGGTCAAGAAAGCTGTCACAGAGGTGTCTAGAATTTAGAGTTGAAATGGGTACTTGATTTGGTACCTGAAGATAATACCCACATTTCGGGTTCCATTTTGGGTATCCAAATCAGCACACAAATACCATTTGAGTATCTGAAAAAATCAGAATTTCAAACATCCCAGTTTTCAACTACCTGAAATTACCTGAACCTCCACCCTATAGGGACGTGCGAACAGAACCGAGTTTGGAAATTCGGTTCAGTTCGGTTCAGTTCAAAAATTGAGTTCGGTTCGCAAGTTCGGTTCAGTCGACTGAACTAGTCGAGTTCGGTCAAATTCCGAACTTCCAAACCGAGTTTGTACAATCAAAACCGGTGTTTTAAGCTGTTTTTGGCCTTCTGAACTGATTCGGAAGTTCGGTTAGGTCGACCGAACTAGTCGAGTTCGGTCTGAACTACAAACTTCCTAACTGCCTTAGCACATCCCTGCCACCCTCCCAAAATACCCCCCAAAACATCCCAAAACCAGGACCGGAAGTTAAAAATTCAGGACCAGAAGTCAAAAAATTTGAGACGAAAATGGTATGTCAGTATTTTGGGTATCCTGTTGGACACTCTTTCGGTTACCAAAAAACATCCAAAATTTTTGAGCCGAATTGCATCCCATGAATTCGATGCTACACCTGAAACAAAAAATCTCAGTGACTGCTGCTTCTGTCGTAAGCAAGGCATTCGCCGAGATTCGTGCAACACAGAAACTTACTGGCTTTTACACTGTATTCACCATTTCCATTATATTTTGCAATTTGAATTAGGGATGTGCGAACAGGTTGCGGTTCGGGTTCGGCCATTCCATTCGGTTCAGTTCATGCGTTTGGTTCGAGAGTTCGGTTCTGTCGTCAGGTTCGGATTTGGCCATTTGTTTTGGTCATGTTTGGTTTGGCGTTCGGAAAAGTATCACGAGAGCACATGATCACACCAGAAACACGAAATTCAAGTGCGTGCGGAGCTGTGTGGTGAGAGAATGTGTGTTTGGCTGGGTGGCTGTTCAGTTGTATGTTTTGGCTGTTTGTTTGTGTTTGGCTGGTTGGTGAGTGTTGGTGTGTGGTGGGTGGGTGACTGTGTTTTTTGGGTGTGCTGGGTGCTGCGTGATTTTTTACAGGGGGGGGAAATGAAAAAGGCTGCAGTGATGATTCCCTGGCTGGGGTTCAACTTAGTGGTCTTGGAGGAGGAGAAGGAGGAGGAGGAGGAGGAGGAGGTCACTGCCCCTGGACCTTCGGTGGTGGTGGCTGGTATGGTGGCTGGATCCTCGGATGAGTAGCAAGCAGCGGGCACAGCTTTCAGGTTGTAAACTTTTTTTTTTACTTTGAGGACAAGAAAGGCTCTATCTGTTAGAGTGAGCTCACTAGTGTGCGGGTGGGTGGGTAGGTGGTGGTGGGCAATGAGCATCAGTCAGGCACAAACAGTGGGCATCAGCAGGTAGCCAGGGTCTCCCCATTGCCATCCCTCCCCAACACCCAAAGAAGGGCAGGATTTGCACGTGCCAGCCAGAGTCTCCCCCCTCCGTAGCACCCAAAGAAGGGCAGGATCTTCATGTTCCAGTCAGGATCTCTCCATTGCCATCCCTAGCACCCCAGGGAGTGCATGATTTACACATGCCATCCAGGGCTTTCCTAGTTGCAACCCCTAGCATCCCCTAGCACCCAAGGGAGTGCATAATTTGCACGTGCCAGCCAGGTTCTTCCTAGTTGCAACCCCTAGCATCCCCTAGCACCCCAGGGAGTGAATGATTTGCATGTGCCAGCCAGGGTCTCTCCATTGCCATCCCAAGTACTCCAGGGAGGGCAGGATTTGCACATGCCAGCCAGGGGCTTTCTAGTTGCAATCCCTAGAACCCAAGGAGGGAGGACTAGAGGCATTATCTTAAATGCATGACATTACTTCAGTGTTGTTTATGTGTTCCTGTTTCAGAGAGGAATCGGATGCCGGGCCTGTTGTCATGCCACGCAGGACACGCAGGTGGAGGTTGGCAGTGCCACACCCAGACACTGGACGGACAAGGTCCAATGTCTAGAATTTTTATGATAAGGAGAATGGGTTTGCCATCTGCAAGGTAAGGCATGGGGGCTGGAACAACAAGGTATGCATGCATGCATTGCCCTCTATGATCTATTATGAACAGAAGTCCCCTGCAGAGAGAGATTGCCGGCCACCCACTTGTGGAGACAGAATGCAGGCAGGGCTTGACACAGTATACTGAAACAGTATGGCACTTCTTATGTTCCTATCTTTTTATGCTCTTTAGATCTGCAAGAAAAGATTCAAGAAGGCCAGGGAGAGGACCACATCAGGCCTAATTAGCTATATTGAGAGGTCCACACACAATAGGTGGCTCGGGCGCAGGAGTGTGGAGGCGTGGCTGTGGAGCAGCAGAAGAAGGGGGGAAGGCAAGCCAGAAGTGGCACCACGTGCAAAGTCCTCCCTCCCCCCCAGCTCAGATGTGGAGCCCCTCCAGGAGCAGGAGAAGTCTGCAGCAGCAAGGGCCTTTCATAGCCAGGTGCAGGTGACCAGCTGGGACTTTGTTGCCAGCCTCAAGGTAATTGAAGACCGACTGGTGGAACAGCTCCAGGCGGTCAAGTTGAGGGAGAAGAAGGGGGAGGCATACTCGGAGTACGTCTCCAAGTACGTCTCCACTGAGAGGGCTGACCTGGAGCTCTTCTGCCAGTCAGTCTGCAACTGGCGGGTGGCCATGGCAGAGGCCATAGAATACGCCATGGAACACAGCTATGAAATGCCGGCAGGTGCGGCCCCTTCCCCTATGTCCCCTGCACCACTTATGCCTTTCTCCCAAGTTCCGGGGGGCAGGCCAAAAGACTATTTGGTTTGTTAGTGCATAAGTTTCCTTTCTATTTAAAAATGTTTGGTTTTGGTTTTATAAATTTGTTGTTGTTGTTGTTTTATTAATTAAAGTTATATTTATTGTTGTTGTTACGAGCTGACCTGACCAATCTTTTATTCCTCTTTGTTTAAGTTCTGGCTGGCAGGTGGCAGAATCGCATACAGCTTGTCGATCACTAGCAGCAGCATCCGCCACCCCATGTAGCGTAGTTATTAACCCAAAGATGTACCATGCAGAAGCAGGGTCTCAACTTGCAGACGGCACCCCAGGAGGTGCAGGACTTGTTTGTGTGGGTGGGTGTGACAGAGAGAAAGAGAGACAGGCTCCTTGACAGGGGGAAGCAGGCGGCGGGAGCTTTTATATCCAGCGGGAGCGTTTATATCCAGAAGCTTCAGCGGGCATCCACGGGTGGGTGCGGAAGAGTAGGCTGTTGGGGGTGGGGCAGGCTGGCATTCAGACGCCGGGCTTCTGGATGCAGTGGAATGGAATGTAGCCCCCAGTGACTGGTCTGATGGTCCCAGAATCTCGTTGATGATTCCTGGGATGGGTGGGCATGACTGATTCAGGTACAATGGAATTACAGTCTATGTGAGTTTAATGATATATGTCTCAAGAATTAGCGCATGATTGGGCACACTTCATTCAATCAAGCGATAGGTGGTAGCAGCAGGTACAAGAATGCACACAGACAGGCAGGCAGGCAGGCAGAGAATCTCATACTTGTCGTCCCCTACCAGAAGCACCTGGCACCACACGTAGTGTAGATAAGGTACATTGACCCCAAGATGTGCCAGAAGAAGGGTCTCAACTTGCAGACAGCCCCCCAGGAAGGGCAGGGTCTGTGAGGAGGTGCCAGAGAGAAATAGAGACTCTTTGGAAGTGGGTATCAGGCGTCGGGTGCTGGTGGTCAGAGGGGCTCTTTCAGCAACTTCAGCGGGCATCTGTGGGTGGGTGCGAAGGAGTAGACTGGTGGGGGGGCAGGCTGGTGTACGGGCAGTGGTGGCCAGTGGCCACTGACCATTGGCAAGTCAGGCACGAGCAGCGGCAGCACCCAGATGATGGATCTTGGAACTGGAGTGACTGCTTCTGGATGCAGTGGAATGACAGCCTATGGGAGTTGAATGATGTCCCTAGAATTAGTGCTTGGTTGGGCACACTTCATTCAATCATTGATCAATCATGCGATAGGTGGTAGCAGGCACAGGGATGCACACAGGCAGGCACATATAATATGCTGTGTGTTTATTTCCATCTCATTCTGGTAGGTTTGATGCTGGATGTGGCCAAGGGCATTGAGCATGAGCACAGATGAGAGCTTTCACTGGTTCTGGAAAGTGGCAGCTTGAGCTGGATGCACCTCTCCCCTTTTGTCTAGCAGCGGGCAGCATCTCTATCTTTCTGTCCATGTACTGCAGGTGACAGCATGGGTGGGAGCGTGTCTGTCTCTCCTTTTAGCAGTGGGGAGACTTTCTCTCTCTGTCTCTCTCTGTCTCTGTCTCTGTCTCTCTCTTTCTCTCTCTCTCCTTAGCCTAGACAGGAGCTCGGTGCCATCAGTACAGGCATGCCCTGGGGGTGGGCAGTTGCTTGGCCAATGGCCACGAGCAGCAGGTTGCTACTACCTTGTGGAAAAGGTTTTTTGTGCTGGCTCCCATCATTCACGCTGCGTCACCCGGCGTCCCATCCGCACATGGACTCATATCCCTAGAAAGGGTTAGGGTGGAACTGTCACTCTCAAAGGGGAGAGTGTTGCTTCTTAGCCTAGCGAGGAGCTCGATGCCATCAGAGCAGGTTGTTGCCATAAATGCTACAGGGTGGCTTAGTGTTATGGAAGAAGGGGACCCTGACCAATATATCCCAGAAAATTGTTTATATAACACAGGCCTGCACAACATGCAGCCCGCATATACACAGGCCTGCCTATCCACTGTATCTGGAAGCAGTGGTATAACGGCACAATAGTGTCAGCTTTTTGATGCAGTTGAAAGATGGCTCTCTGTGCAAGGAATGACGGGCCCCAGACACATCATGGTGGGTCCTGGGGTTAGAGTGGCAGCTTGTAGATATTGGCCACAGTCCTCCTTGCCAGTAACGTAGACCCCAGAGCCCTGACAGCGGGTCCTGGGGCTAAAGTGACTGTTTCTTGCTGCAGTTGAAAATTGGCTCTCTGTGCGAGAATGATTGCCCCAGACCCATCACAGTGGGTCCTGGGGCTAGAAGAGGGCAGTGTGTAGATATTGGCCACAGCCCTCCCTGCCAGTAACATAGGCCCCAGGACCCTGACGGTGGGTCCTGGGGCTGAAGTGACTGCTTCTTGGTGTACTTGAAAATTACATCATGATGTGAACATCAGTTGAACATATGTCAGTCAGTCCTAAGAGATAGGCAAGCACCATTCTGTCAGAGCTGGCTGAGTTTTTCTTCCTCGCAATACTTGATGATTCAAAAGTTCATCACAGTACCCCAAGCGATCTCCAGGAGAAAATCTTCCACAGTAAGATGCATTGCTCCTATGTGTCAAAAGACTTGGGGTTGCTTATCCAGGGGATTTGGAGTGGGGTTTTGTTCTGGAGTACTTCAATTTCCCAGGCAGCAGCCTGAGAGGTTTAACTGTACTTGACAGTTAAAGCTAAACAAGGGCAACCCAGCAGGACATGTGATTTCAGCAGCTTTTGAGTGGGCAGCATTACTCAGTTGTGGGACAGGAGTCAAGAGAGCCCAGTTCTAATTCCTGGTTTGGAATAGTCTGCATTTCATCTCTCCCAGTTCTAACCCAGAGGGCTACAGTTCTTGGAGCTTACAGAAGAAAGAACCTGTATAGGAAAGAGTGGGGGAACTGGGTTTGGGGCACACGGCTAGCAGTACTCTTATGCATTCAGCCTCTTTACACTGTGATCTTGGGCACTTAAATGCTTCCCCGTCTCTCTGTGGGACTTAATGAGGCAGGTCATCAGCTGGTGTAAAGCCACTGAAACTTTACTGACTTCTAGCTGAGGATTAGGGCAGGGTAAACTTCTTGATTTGCACAATAAGTGCTCAGTCTGCCAGGCCCTTCTCAAATCAGTCTTCAGGCCACTGCTGTGGCTTGCTTCTCTGTTGCTCCCTGTCCCCATGACACAGAGAAGTGGGGCCAAGGGTGCTCAACACATCTGTAGCTGCTGAAGGTCTGAGCATTGAAAGCACGCAGTAGCTGGGCAGTTACCTCCCCAGGATCTGCTTTCGCCTTTGAAAATTACCTGTTCCCCTTTTAGGATGCCACTGAGAATTTTCCTGGGTTTATAAAACTATCTCATCCCCCCTCCCCTGAATTTCCCTGTTAATTGTCTAGTGTTAGGTCCTCCTCCCGCTCCCGTACCACCCCTCCCCCCTCTCTCCTCGCATCCTTCCCTCCTACCTCTCTCTAGGAAATCTCCACTCTGCTCTCTTCATCCAACCCCTCCACCTGCCCCCTTGACCCAATCCCCTCCCGCCTCCTGACCTCTATTGCTCCCACTGTCGCCCTCCCACACACTTCTACATGTCATCAATCTCTCTCTTTCCACAGGCTCCTTCCCCTCTGCCTTCAAGCATGCCAGTGTTTCCCTCATCCTCAAAAAGTCCACCCTGGACCCATCTGACCCCTCTAGTTACCGGCTAGTCTCCCTCCTTCCCTTGGCCTCAAAGCTTCTGGAAAGTGCCATCTCCTCTCGCTGCCGGGACCAACTCTCTGCCAACTCCTCCCTGGACCCTCTCCAATCCGGCTTCCGCCCCTCCACTCTACTGAAACTGCCCTGGCCAAGATCACCAATGAACTATTTTATTATTATTATTATTATTATTATTATTATTATTATTAACAAACATTTATATAGCGTCAGCAGTGTACCTGGCACTTTACAAAGTAATAAAATAGACACGGTCCCTGCCCCTAGGGCTTACAATCTGAGAGGCTTACAACTACTTGTCATTAAATCTAAGTGCCTCTACTCCATTCTTGTCCTCCTTGACCTCTCTGCTGCCTTTGACACTGTCGACCACTTGCTTCTATTGGACTCGCTTTACTCTTTGAGCTTCCATGGCTCTGTCCTTGACTGGTTCTCCTCCTACCTCTCTGACCGCTCCTTTAAAGTCTCGCTCCCTGAGCCAAACCCCTCCTCCCTCCACCTTTTGGTTGGGGTTCCCCAAGGCTCTGTCCTTGGTCCTCTCCTCTTCTCTATTTACACCCTGTCCTTTGGCAAACTTATTGCTTCACACGGATTCCAATATCATCTCCATGCTGATGACACCCAACTCTATCTTTCTACCCCTCTCTCTCCTCTTCTGTCCACTCACGCCTCGTTAACTGCCTCTCTGATATCTCTGCCTGGATGTCCCGACGTCAACTCAAGCTCAACATGGCCAAGACCGAACTCCTAATTTTTCCTCCCTCCTCTTCCTCTCCCTCTAACCTATCAATGTGCATCGATGGAGTCACCATCCATCCTGTTCTCCAAGCCCACAGCTTGGGCTTCATCTTTGACACGCACCTCTCTTTTAAACCTTACATTGATTCTGTTGCCAAATCCTGCCAATTCACCTTCCATAACATAGCTCGCATCCGCCCCTTTCTCTCTACCTCCTCGGTCAAAACCCTTGTTCATGCCATGGTTATCTCTCACCTCGATTACTGCAACCTCCTTCTTGCTGGCCTCCCTCGCTCTCACCTGTCCCCCCTTATCGCAATCCAAAACTCTGCTGCCAAAGTCACGTGGATGGGGACAATGATGCAGAGAGTGCCAGCAGTGGGGAGAAGCAGCAGCCCAAGCACATCCCCACTCCCCAAGATGCGAAGGCCTGGTGGTGATGTTGGGTCTCGCTCTCTCAGCACTAAGGGCCAGGGGGTTGGGCATTGCCTCCTGGCAGTAGAAGAAGCTGTGGTGGCTGTGTCATCTGTGGTAGCAGGCGATTCAGGTGACGAAGTATCCCAGCAGGGGCCAGCATTGTCCCCCGACTCCCCCATTGTTGAGAGCCCAGCTAGAGTAAGGGCCCAATCCCCGGGAAGCAGCTACAGCAACAGCAGCTATAGGGGGCAGGGGAGGGTGCTGCTCAGAGTGGGAGCATGGGGAGTCCAACAGCCTCTGTCACTCTGTTTGTGGATGGGGACAGCGATGCAGAGATTTCTGTGGAGGAGGTCTCTGTATCTGGTGCTACTGAGGTGATGGCTGCCCCTCAATGAGCTGTGTCACCAATGCCACCTTGTCCTGCCCCTCCCAGGAGTGTGTCACCCGGTGCAGCCCAGAAAAGAGGAGGGGCTAAGAAATCATGGGTCTGGGAGAATTTTAAGGTGGTGCAGGCGGATGATCCCTGGGACGTGCGGTGCACTTTGTGCAGCAAGGTGGTGAAGCAAGGGCAGGTGCTCACCAACCTAAGGACATCTGCCATGTCCAGGCATCTAAAAACGTGCCACAGTGCTGCTCTGCTAAATGGGCAGGCTGGGTCAGTGGATTCAAGTGGGTTCCCAATCCACACAGCCACTCATCCTCCATTGGGCAACTGTCCCACTGCAGCAGCTGCCTCTAGCAGCAGGAGCAGTATTGCTGCTAGGGTGGAGCAGCAGGAGCAGAAGGAGCAGCAGCAGCCCACAATGAAGGAGCTGGGGTGGGGGCAGCTTCCAAGGCCATCAGCTTCTGGAGAGTGGCGTGTCTTTCAAGAGAAAGTCATGCGCCTATTGAGCGAGATGATCGCTGTTGATGGCCAGCCCTTATTCATTGTCAGGGACATAGGGTTTAAGCGACTGATGGGATTCCCTGCCCTCCAATTTAAGATGCCATGCTGCACCACCCTCAGCTGTACGGTGGTGCCAGGCCTGTACAGGGCATTGAAGGAGAGGGTGAAGGAGCAGCTGGCACTGGCAGGGACTGGGGGTGCCACTGTCCATTTTACAACTGACCTGTGGTCCTCCAGGAATGCCTAACACACATACAGGGTGGTGATGGCGCACTGGTGGGAGGACCCAGAGTTGGCATTGGACAGTGGCAGGAGGGGTCCTGAAGCAGGGTATAGGTGGGCCCTGCTTCAGGCAGAAGTCATGGACTGCCCCCAAACCTCTAAGAACCTTGAGACAGCCCTGAACGCCGTGGTGGGGGAGTGGGTTATGCCTGGTGCACCATTCACCCCGGGGTGTGTGGTGACTGATAGTGCATCAAATATAGTGAGGGCTGTACGCGATGCAAAATTTATCAGCATCCCTTGCGCCTCACACACCCTCCACCTGATTGTCACGGACGCTCTGGGCTTAGGGGAGAAGGGTATTGGGGCAGGCACCCTTAGCTCCCTGATAGAGTGGGGGAGGAAGCTGGCGCCCTTCTTCAACAGGAGCATGAAGGGCAGCAAAATCCTCCGGGCCAAGCAGGCTGAACAACACTCCCCAGGGCATCTGCTGGTGCAGGATGTGTCCATGAGGTGGAATTCCACCTTCCTGATGCTTGAGCGGGTTGTGGAGCAGAAAGCCGCCTTGTATCAGGTGGAATTGGACATGGACATCAGGGCACCTCCAGAATTCAAAGGGCCAGAATGGGCTATCCTGGCACAGACGGTCATAGTTTTCAGACCATTCCATGAGATGACAGAGACCATAAGTTCCTCCACAGCCACCATAAGCCAGGTGACCCCTCTGGTCCAGAGTCTCCAGGGGAGTCTGGAGGAGATCATGATGCAGGGGCAGGATTGTGGCCCTAGGGGCAAGAAACTGGGGGCTGAGGCAGTTGGGCTGGTGCAGAAGCTTAAGACAGGCCTGAGGGCGAGGTTCAACAAGCTTCTGCAGCAGGGGGAATATGTTGTTGGAACAATGCTGGACCCCAGTCATCCCTCTATGGCTTCTGGAAGGATGATCTTGTGGGGAGAGTCCAGAAGTCAGAGCGGGCTCTTGAGAGTGCATGACAGCAGCAGCACCAGGATGCCCCAGGGGTTGGTGGGAGTGGGAGCAGCCGCCCTTCTCAGCCAGCGGGGTCTATCCCTATCTCCAGCCCAAGCAGTAACAGAAGCACCACCAGCAGCAGGTTGCAAAGCTTGAACTCAGCCTCAGTCTGTCTGCCTTCTTCTCATGCCACGCTGTCTGCCCACCCGTCTGCCTGCCCAGGTGGTCTAGATCAAATCCTGTCTCAGTCTGCCTGCCTTCTGCTCATGCTACGCTGCCTGCCCGCCCANCATCCATCCTGTTCTCCAAGCCCACAGCTTGGGCTTCATCTTTGACACGCACCTCTCTTTTAAACCTTACATTGATTCTGTTGCCAAATCCTGCCAATTCACCTTCCATAACATAGCTCGCATCCGCCCCTTTCTCTCTACCTCCTCGGTCAAAACCCTTGTTCATGCCATGGTTATCTCTCACCTCGATTACTGCAACCTCCTTCTTGCTGGCCTCCCTCGCTCTCACCTGTCCCCCCTTATCGCAATCCAAAACTCTGCTGCCAAAGTCACGTGGATGGGGACAATGATGCAGAGAGTGCCAGCAGTGGGGAGAAGCAGCAGCCCAAGCACATCCCCACTCCCCAAGATGCGAAGGCCTGGTGGTGATGTTGGGTCTCGCTCTCTCAGCACTAAGGGCCAGGGGGTTGGGCATTGCCTCCTGGCAGTAGAAGAAGCTGTGGTGGCTGTGTCATCTGTGGTAGCAGGCGATTCAGGTGACGAAGTATCCCAGCAGGGGCCAGCATTGTCCCCCGACTCCCCCATTGTTGAGAGCCCAGCTAGAGTAAGGGCCCAATCCCCGGGAAGCAGCTACAGCAACAGCAGCTATAGGGGGCAGGGGAGGGTGCTGCTCAGAGTGGGAGCATGGGGAGTCCAACAGCCTCTGTCACTCTGTTTGTGGATGGGGACAGCGATGCAGAGATTTCTGTGGAGGAGGTCTCTGTATCTGGTGCTACTGAGGTGATGGCTGCCCCTCAATGAGCTGTGTCACCAATGCCACCTTGTCCTGCCCCTCCCAGGAGTGTGTCACCCGGTGCAGCCCAGAAAAGAGGAGGGGCTAAGAAATCATGGGTCTGGGAGAATTTTAAGGTGGTGCAGGCGGATGATCCCTGGGACGTGCGGTGCACTTTGTGCAGCAAGGTGGTGAAGCAAGGGCAGGTGCTCACCAACCTAAGGACATCTGCCATGTCCAGGCATCTAAAAACGTGCCACAGTGCTGCTCTGCTAAATGGGCAGGCTGGGTCAGTGGATTCAAGTGGGTTCCCAATCCACACAGCCACTCATCCTCCATTGGGCAACTGTCCCACTGCAGCAGCTGCCTCTAGCAGCAGGAGCAGTATTGCTGCTAGGGTGGAGCAGCAGGAGCAGAAGGAGCAGCAGCAGCCCACAATGAAGGAGCTGGGGTGGGGGCAGCTTCCAAGGCCATCAGCTTCTGGAGAGTGGCGTGTCTTTCAAGAGAAAGTCATGCGCCTATTGAGCGAGATGATCGCTGTTGATGGCCAGCCCTTATTCATTGTCAGGGACATAGGGTTTAAGCGACTGATGGGATTCCCTGCCCTCCAATTTAAGATGCCATGCTGCACCACCCTCAGCTGTACGGTGGTGCCAGGCCTGTACAGGGCATTGAAGGAGAGGGTGAAGGAGCAGCTGGCACTGGCAGGGACTGGGGGTGCCACTGTCCATTTTACAACTGACCTGTGGTCCTCCAGGAATGCCTAACACACATACAGGGTGGTGATGGCGCACTGGTGGGAGGACCCAGAGTTGGCATTGGACAGTGGCAGGAGGGGTCCTGAAGCAGGGTATAGGTGGGCCCTGCTTCAGGCAGAAGTCATGGACTGCCCCCAAACCTCTAAGAACCTTGAGACAGCCCTGAACGCCGTGGTGGGGGAGTGGGTTATGCCTGGTGCACCATTCACCCCGGGGTGTGTGGTGACTGATAGTGCATCAAATATAGTGAGGGCTGTACGCGATGCAAAATTTATCAGCATCCCTTGCGCCTCACACACCCTCCACCTGATTGTCACGGACGCTCTGGGCTTAGGGGAGAAGGGTATTGGGGCAGGCACCCTTAGCTCCCTGATAGAGTGGGGGAGGAAGCTGGCGCCCTTCTTCAACAGGAGCATGAAGGGCAGCAAAATCCTCCGGGCCAAGCAGGCTGAACAACACTCCCCAGGGCATCTGCTGGTGCAGGATGTGTCCATGAGGTGGAATTCCACCTTCCTGATGCTTGAGCGGGTTGTGGAGCAGAAAGCCGCCTTGTATCAGGTGGAATTGGACATGGACATCAGGGCACCTCCAGAATTCAAAGGGCCAGAATGGGCTATCCTGGCACAGACGGTCATAGTTTTCAGACCATTCCATGAGATGACAGAGACCATAAGTTCCTCCACAGCCACCATAAGCCAGGTGACCCCTCTGGTCCAGAGTCTCCAGGGGAGTCTGGAGGAGATCATGATGCAGGGGCAGGATTGTGGCCCTAGGGGCAAGAAACTGGGGGCTGAGGCAGTTGGGCTGGTGCAGAAGCTTAAGACAGGCCTGAGGGCGAGGTTCAACAAGCTTCTGCAGCAGGGGGAATATGTTGTTGGAACAATGCTGGACCCCAGTCATCCCTCTATGGCTTCTGGAAGGATGATCTTGTGGGGAGAGTCCAGAAGTCAGAGCGGGCTCTTGAGAGTGCATGACAGCAGCAGCACCAGGATGCCCCAGGGGTTGGTGGGAGTGGGAGCAGCCGCCCTTCTCAGCCAGCGGGGTCTATCCCTATCTCCAGCCCAAGCAGTAACAGAAGCACCACCAGCAGCAGGTTGCAAAGCTTGAACTCAGCCTCAGTCTGTCTGCCTTCTGCTCATGCCATGCTGCCTGCCCACCCGTCTGCCTGCCCAGGTGGTCTAGATCAAATCCTGTCTCAGTCTGCCTGCCTTCTGCTCATGCTACGCTGCCTGCCCGCCCACCTTCCCACCAGCCCAGGTGGTCTAGATCAAAGCCTCCCTCAGTCTGCCTGCCTTCTGCTCATGCCACACTGCCTGCCTGCCTACCCAGGCAACCCTGGGTAATGTGCACCACTGGTCTGGTAATCCTGCTGCTGCTGTCTGCTAGTCTATGGGTGCTCTGCCCTGGCCAATCCAAATGTGCCCATGCAATCCTGCTGCTGACATCTGCTGCTGTATGTGAGCTATTCCCTTGCAAATCCAATCATCCTGGCTCCATGGGTGTTGTTTACAGGCAAATCCTGCTGCTTCTGTTTTTGCTGTTCCATAGGTTCTGTGCCCGGTCAATCAATGGTCTGCCCCCAGTCTCAGGCTGTGCGGGGAGCAAACGTCCCCCACCACAGAGAACACCCGCTCTCTGGGGACACTGGTTGGTGGGCATGACAATAATCCCCTGGCCACTTTGGACAGGGTTGGCCACACATTGGCCTTGCCGGCCCAGTAGGCCAAGGGATCACTGCTGGGATCAATGCATGGCTCCTCCTCCAGGTAGGTCTCCACTGCTGCTGAGGCACCATCATACTCCCTCTGGCAGCTCTGGGTGGGCACCACCTGCCCCACTGCACTCAGCCACGCTGCTTGCTCTTTTGTTTTGGGCCCCATGCTCTACAGAGTGGCCTGCACACAGGAGGAGCTGCTGGCACTAGTAGGGGTCCTGCTGCTGCTGCTCATCCTGCTGCTGGTGTGGCTTATACCACTAGGGCTAGGGGTAGGGATAGACCCAGATAGCTGTAAGGGGTCGCTGCTCCCACCATCACCAGGGGCATCCTGCTGCATGGCCCACTCTGCCTGCTGGACCTTCTGCACCAGCGCACCCTTCCGGAGGCCATAGACCGCTGTCTCACGTGCCATTCTTCCCTTGATCCTGGGGTCCAGCATGGTTGCCAGGAGATATTCCTCCTGGCGCAGGAACTCATCAAAGCGTGCACTCAGCCCTGCCTTCAGCTTCCATGCCAGGTCAAGCACCTCATCGGAGATCTTCCTGCCCAGGGGGCCACAATCCCACCCCCTGAGATACTCGTCCAGGCTCCTCTTTAGACTATGGACCAGTGGGGTAACCTGGCTGAGGGTGGCGGTGGAGCTGCTCACGGTCTCTGTCACGGCCAGGAACAATCTCAGGATAAAGACCATGTGAGCTAGAATCTCCCTGTTGTACCCTGGAGGTGCCTCAATGTCTGTCTCCAGTTCCACCTGATGCAAGGCGGCTTTCCTCTCAAGAAGCTGCTCAAGCATCAGGAAGGTGGAATTCCACCTGGTGGAGACATCCTGGATGATCTGGTGCACCGGGGACCCTTGCTCAGCCTGCTTCTCCCAGAGGAACTCGCTGCTCTTCACACTGTGGTTGAAGAACCCCGCCAGCTTCCTCCCCTGGTCTACCAGGGAGCTAAGGGTGCCTGGCCCAATCCCCTTCTCTCCCAAGCCCAGAGCATCCTTCACCACAAGATGGAGGGTGTGTGTGTGCAAGGGATGCTTGTGAAGCCCCCGTCATGGACTGCCTTCAGTATATTGGCTGCGTTGTCCATGACCACACATCCCTTGGTGAAGGCCATGCCTGGCGTGACCCACTCCCTCACCATGGTGGCCAGGGCTGCCTTCGAAGTTCCTTGAGGTGTGAGAACTGTCAATGACTTGTCTCTGAAGCAGGGCCCACATGTACCCTGCTTCAGGACCCCTCCTGTCACTGCCAAGTGCTGCCTCTGGGTCCTGCCACCAGTGTGCAGTCACTGCCAGGTAGGCGTGCTGGGCGTTTCTGGCGGACCACAGGTCAGTACTGAAGTGGACCGGGGGCCCCCCAAGCCCCTGCCAGCTGCTCCCTCACCCACTCCTTCAAAGGTCTGTAGAGCTGTGGCATCACAATCTGACTCAGGGTGGAGCGGGAAAGCAGCTTAAAGTTGGGGGCCAGGAACCCAATCAGCTGCTGAAGCCCTTGTCCTCCACTATTGAGAATGGCTTCCCATCCAGGGTAATCATTTCTCCCAACATTTGCTTCTCTTTCTCTTGGAAGCCAGTGCCACGGCGCCCTGCCAATGACCTTGACAGATCCCCCCCACCCCAACTCCTCCAAGGTGGACTAATGGCACTGCTGGGGAGGCTCCTGCTGCTGTTCTGCCCCCCTAGCAGGAGGAATACTGGTCCTGCTACTAGAGGCAGCAGTTGGTGCTGGTGCAGGATGTTTGCCCGCTGAAGGAGCCAGGTGCCTGGCTGCTGCTGTCAGGAACCCACTTGTATCCACTTCCCCAGACTTCCTGCTGAGCAGCAGAGCACTGTGGCATGACTTTAGGTGCTTTGCCATTGCCGTTGTCCCCAGGTTGCTGAACACCTGCCCACGCTTTACCACCTTTTTGCACACAGTGCACTGCATCTCTCTGGGATCATCTGCCCGCACCTGCTTAAAATGATCCCAAGCTGAGGATTTCCCCCCCCCCACCTTCTGGTCCGCCCAGAGTGATGCACTGCTGCCAGCGCTGCTGGAAGGGGGAGAACTTGGTGACACTGGTGACACAGCTCTGGGAGGAGGCTCAGCCATTGCCTCAGCTGCAGACATCTCCTCTGTGGCACTAGTGTCTGCCTCTGACTCACTGTCTGCAATCACGGTGATGTCCCGTGAAGGGGAGTACTGGGACCCTGAGGCTAGACTGCCCGTGCCCGCCATGCTTCCGGCACTCTCCCTGTGCCCCCCTCTATAGCTGTTAGTGCTGCTGCTGCTGCTGCCACTTTTCTCCCTACTGACATTGCCCGGGGATCGGGCCCTGCCTCTAGCAGCCGGGGTGGGATCCACCAGCTCTGGACTGCTGGGGATCACCTCGACAGTGGGGGACATTGGTGGCCCTGCAGGAACATCGGAAGCAGCACCAGCACCCGCTCCAGCACCAGCAGCAACAGAGACAGACACAGCCTCATGTACTGCAAGCCTTACAGTGCCCTGCATGGCAGTGGAGGAGGGCACTGCCAGGAGGTGACGCTGAGCCGCTGAAGCCTGGAGTTCTAAAGCAGGCCTGCTGAGTTTGGGGCTGAGTTTGGAGTTTGGGGCGTGGTGATGTGCTTCGGTTACTGCTGCTGCCTGCTGCCACTCCCGTGGCACGGCCCCTGATGCCTCTGACATGTGCCCCATTGCCTCCCCTACAGAGAGCAGATTGGCCTCTCCTTCCCTTCTCCATTTCTCCCTCCAAAATGTTTTAATATTGTTTTTTTGTTGTTTTTTTTAAATTATTTTATTTTTATCTAATATTATATATCTGTCTATCTACACTATATCTAACTGCTATAACTATTCTAAATGCTATCAACTATATGGATTATCTATCACAAAGGCCTACTCCTACAAACACTAAAACTAAACACTAAATGCTGTATCTCTATCACTAAGCTAACTAGTAACTCCTACAACTATCTATCTATCTATCTATCTATCTATCTATCTATCTATCTATGGAATGGGGGGGAATCACAAACAACACAAGGAGGGTTACAAAATTGAAATGAAACCGAAATCAATCTAATAATCCTACTCTAAATGAATAAAAAAACAGGGGAAGGGAATCAGGGATGGAATATACAGAGAGAGGGAGAGGGAAAGGATTCAATTGAGGGGGGAGGGAGGGAGGAAGATTGAACACAGGGAACACAGGGAAGGGTTAAAACAAAAAATAATGCCTAAATCTATCTAATATAATCTAAATAAATGATAATATGGAGATAAATGGGTTGAATGGGTGAAATAGGAGGAGGATGGCAATGGATTTTAAATAGGAAGGAATAAAATGTTCTGGGAGAGAGAGCCTTCTGAAACGCCTGCTGTTCAGAAACAGTGACTAGCTCAGAAGGTGTTGGGAAGGGGGGAGGAAATTAGTTTTGTTTCTTGCTGCGCCCGCCTCACTGCAAGCCCCATTGGCTCCGTGTAGCCTAGCCCGTGGCCAATCGCAGACTGCAAAGCCAGTGGTCTGAGGCGAAAAGGAATGGTGATTGGGTAGGCTAGCTGCTACTCCAAGCCTCTCCACCCCTGGTGCCTGGAAGTCTGCTCATCAGCTGACTCCCTCTCCCTGTCATGTTTTGCCTTCCAGTGACACGTTTTTGCCAACCAAACTCGTCCGAACACGGTCTGAACTGACCGAACTGTTCGGTCATTTTGGCGTTCAGAATCGAGTTCGGTTCGGTCAGTTCGGGTTCAGATTTTGGTTCCAGTTCGGTCGTGAATAGGCTGAGTTCGGGCCGAACTCCGAACTTCAGAACTGTGTTTGCCCATCCCTAGCCTAGATCCATCTAGTATAATTCCCACTCTGCCACAGGTGGATAATGTTGATTAGAATATTCTGACTGAATGCTAAGTAGCAGGTTTTATGTACAAAGACTTCTTAGGAGGTAAGTTTAAACTCTTCCTTACGTTGTTATATCATGATCACAGTAAATGTCTCTCCCTTATAGAATGTACCAATACTGAGGCAATGAGTTAGGCCCTTTTTTACACGGATGGGGGTAGGTGGGGGGATGGGTGTTTTAATGCGGTGGGTGGAGGTGTGTGTGTGTCCCTTTACACGGACACACACCTGCCTCCACCCACATCCACCCAAGGGGCCTCCTCCATTTTTCCAGAGGACTCCGTGGATGGAGGTGGGTGGAGAAGGGTAGGTGATGGATGGATGTGGATGTTGTGCAGGAGCATGTCTCCCCTCCTGCTCAGTGTTCACGTGAACTAACACCGAGCAAACACCCATCCCCCCCATCCATTGCCAGCCATTTACACGGACCCCTCCCCCCCTGCACACCTACCCGAACACTGAGTGGGGGTGTGTGTGCATGTAAAATGTCCTTAGATCAGATAGTTTACTTTTACTTTATACTTTAATCAGTACCAGCTTTTGCCATGGCCAAACGAAAACACAAACAAACAAATACAAAAACCCAAAACAGCACATACCATAGGCAGAAGTATAAAAATATAAACATACTTACACAATACAACATAAACAAACTAATAACTATCAGACATTATAAATAAGTAACAAAGTGATCATACAATAAGGGGCATCCAAGGTAATCTGTAGATTATATTGACAGATCCAGAAAAATCACCCATCTACATGCTAAGCCATAGCTCCAGCTAGTTATCCAAGTCAATCGATTGGCTACTGGGCTTTCTCGATCTAAACAAATAATTACAAATTTTAACCTGCCTTTTAGCTGCCAGAAGAAGGAAGGTAGCAACAGAACAAAGGTCTTCGGGCTGTGACAGATTGGTCAAATATGTCCAAATGACTAACCTTCTTATCCCCCAACACAGGGGCCAACCAGGCCTCCGTCAGATGAGTATAGTAGGGACACCTAAAAAGAATATGCTCCCCTGTTTTGATTTCTGCCAGGGAGCACAAACATTTGTGATCCTCATGGGGAACCTTGGCGAACCTGCCCTCAACAACTGCAGATTGAACCAGCTCAGATCATAATAATGTATAGCGACGCCTCAGTTGTTTGTTACTCAGGATATCCAGGTATGGTTCTCTTCTGAACTGGACTTTACTTATGGCCAGGGTGGGAGCTACCTTCCATCCCCTGAGAGCAGCAAGATCCTCCTGCATTGCCACGTCCTTAGACCGCTGTTCTATAGCTTTTCTCATAGAGGGGATCGAGTAGCCCTGAAAACCCTGGAGCGAAAAGCCCAGATGGCGTAGCAGTCCCGCCAAATGTCCTAACCAAGCATAATCCCGGGCTCCCTCATGCCTCAGCTTTTCCCCTAGGCACAAAGCCTGCAGGGATTCAGGAGCATATTCCAGGGTCCTGAGTCAATGCCTCAGGAACACCATCCTACAGTGGTGCTCGATTGAGAGCACTCCCAGCTTTGCCCGGGCAACTGCACCAGGCGTACTGGCCCCCACCCTAAGAATCCTTCTAAGGAAGAAATTTTGGACCCATTCCAGGACCAAACACTCTGAATTGGTAGCTATTTCTGACCCAAACGTTAACATAGCATACACTTTGGCCTGAAAAGCCTTTAGCGTTGCTGAGATGGATAGTCCATATGAGGCATTATAGGCTTTCAGAAGCGCCTTTGCTGCAGCCTTGGCCACCTGGGCTAGATCAGATAGTGAGAGACTGGCATTGCTATCAGCTAATGAGAAGACAACTGACTTTCAGGTGCAGCCATAGCTTAAAATTCTGAGGGGAAGAGGTGTTTTAAGGCCTGATTTTCAGATCCTCTTCTGCCTCCCAGTCTCTACTTCCAAACAAAAAACGTTTTCTTTAGCGACTTCTCTATGGGCATGGCAGGGTATCATCTCCAGCTGACAGGGCCAAAGATGGGTTCAGGTGCCTAAACTGAACATGCCTGCTAGTCCATTTTTCTCCCCATAGCATTATTCAGTGTTCTATGGAGCTGCCCCACAATTATGGAACTCACTATGCTTGGAGATTTATCCAAGCCTGAGGTTGCTCATCTTCCAGAAGCGATTTAAGACCGTTCTGTTTGAGCAGGCATTTGGCAGGCAGTGACAGGGTTGGGAGAGAGGGTTAGGGCATGGGGTGTGGTGGTGGGAGGGTTAAGGGGATTTTAATATGTTTTTACATGTTTTTACATGCTATAAGCTGCCGAGAGCCTTATGGGAAGGGTTATCAAGACTTTCAAAGATTTTTGCATTCTCGTTTCAGTACTAGTCTGTGCTGGGCCCACATCTGGTAGTCCAGGTGGGTCATGGTGGGTGAACTGGGCCAGCATCATGTTTATTAACACCCAGTGAGAAAGAATGCTCGCCTTCTCAGCCTGATGAGCACATGGGTGTGGTAACCTGTCAGATTGCGTTTGGGCTATGCAGCTGGGTTGAGTCAGGCACCCCAGATTTGATGGGGTGTCCATTTTTGCAGGTGCCCGGTGGCACCTCTAGTGAAGACATTTTGGAAGAGAGTAGAAGACTCTGGGGACGCCGAATGTAGTGTAGAATGTAGTTCTGGATGGGAATGTAATGTAATGAAAAATATCAGCAAAAAGAACAAGGAGTAACAAGGTCCATGAAGAACCTTGAAAGTGAGGGCAGGTGTTTGTGCTGGATTTGAAGGGGAGAAGGAGCCAATGGAGAAAGGAGAGGACATGTTGAATATGGTTAAAGCAGTGGGTAATGTGGCTGGCCATGACTGTATGCTTTTAAACAGAAATGAAAGGGTCCAGGTGATAATGGGGAAGACCAGTGCAAATGAGCTTGCAGTAGTCAAAGTAAGATATGGCTAGAGCATGGACTAATGTTTTTTTCAGTGGGAGCAGTAAATAAGGGACGTATTTTGGAAATTGCAGCAGGGAGAAATGACCTAAGGCCTCAGAATCAGGCCTTAGCAATGGACTGATTCTGAGGCACAAAAGAGAGAGAGGAGTCAAAAATGAATCCTAGGCTACATGGTATATCAGTGGAGAGGGAGAGAGAGAGGCCATTTTTAAATAAGACATGCCTATGCAGGTCTACCCACCCCGCACCCTTCCCAGTGCCATCTAAAGGGGATTTGTGGGTGTTTCAATGACTCATACACTGCCTGCTCATGCCCATGCACGGACAGGTCAGTAGAAAAATCAGAGAAAAATCCAGGATGCTCCATGTGGAGGCAGGAATTGCCGGTGCATGGGTAGGGGCTCACACTCATGGCACACCAACCCCAGCCTGTTTAAATCCCCCCCCCACCCCAGCCTGTTTAAATTCCCCCCCCTCCCCGCACCGGATATGCATCACTGCTCCACGTGGTGCAATGGACCCGCTCCCCAGCCGTGCCTGTTTAAAAATGATGAGAGCGATGGAAAGGGAGGGAGGTGGGGTTTAGAAGGAAAGATAAAGAAAATGAGATTTAATCTAAATCTCTTAAGGATGATCCTGGGTTCCCACATACACATGTGCAGTCGCTGTGTGCCTGGTAGGGTGGTCCGGCATGAATTTTTTTACAGGACACTTTTCACAAGTGTCCTCAAAATTTGAATATCTGGCCATCCTAATATCTGGTATGCATGTCCTGCTCATGGTATGCATGCAGCGCACACATGTTCCATGCTTGGTAACCTGCACACGGTGCATGCACCTTGGAATGGGCCCTCAGGATCTTTAAATTTTTTTACCTACATGCTATTTCTTATCTCTCTCTGTTGCCCTGGATTATTACTTTATGTCTCTGCACCACATATTAGTGTATGGTATAATTTGTCTGGTGTGTTGCTAAATTAATATCTTGCTATAATGCGCTAAAACTGGCTGCAATCTCGGGATCCACACAGCACAATGTGCTCTCTAAGGACATGCATGCAGTTTGCACACACATGCGTAGGGGGGATGGATCAGCCCCACCATTTGCTTGTTGTAACAGTCAGCAATATGACCGTATCCTACAGCCCCGTTATGCTATAACTAACACCAAGTTTCCTTGGCACATTTCCAGATAGGCTCTATGCAATCTTTTCACATAAATGTTCTCTTATTTTCCCTCTTAAATGTTAATGTTAAATGTTAATTTACTAACCAGAGAGGAAATTTTGATACATTTCTATTATTTATATCAGAAACTATTTACATGTTTGACTTTGAAGTCAATGTTTTCATTGGAAACCAGAAGGTGCAAAAGAAAAAAATGTGTCTAACATTTTCTCTTTGATGAAACATAAAATATTTTTCTATAGAAAGCAAGTCAATATTTTTATTAGTTTTTAAATCTATTTAAGAATGTTATCCATGGTGGTAGAAAGATGGATATGATTTACCTGTTGTGAACTTGATCCATGCCTGTCCTGGTTGGTGAAAGCCTCCAGGGAGACACTGGGGACGGTGCTGGAGAGGGTGGTTAATGCGTCCCTGCAGCAGGGGAGGTTGCCGCCCAGTCTGAAGGAGGCTGTGCTGCACTCCCTGCTGAAGAAACCATCTTTGGACATGGATGCACTCACCAGCTACCGACCTGTCTCTAACATTCCCTTTTTAGGGAAGGGTATCGAGTGGGCGGTGGTGATCCAGCTCCAGGCGCATCTAGATGACATTGGTTTCCTGGACCCTTTTCAATCAGGGTTCCGTCCCGGCTATGGCACTGAGACGGTGTTGGTGACCTTGGTCGATGATCTCCGCTGGGAGATGGACGCAGGATGTTCAACATTTCTCATCCTGCTAGATCTCTCGGCCGCTTTTGACACCGTGGACCATGGACTGCTGTTTAGACGGCTGCGTGACCTGGAGGGTCTGGACAGGACTGTTTTTGAATGGTTCGGCTCATTCATCTTGGGGACAAGCCAGCAGGTGGTGTTGGGGACTTAGACATCTTGCCCCCACGCTTTATCCTGCGATGTTCCGCAGGGTCCCTTTCTGTCTCCATTGTTATTTAATGTATATATGCAGCCCTTGGGTGAGGTCATGAGAGGGTTCAGGGTGCGCTGTTACCAATATGCTGAAGATACTCAGCTGTACCTCTCTTTTTCAACTGACCCAGACCCTGCTGTCTTGGTGCTATCCCAGTGTCTGGAGGCCGTGGCAGAATGGATGTGGCAGAGCAGACTGAAGCTCAACCCCGATAAGATGGAGGTGATGTTGGTGGGGAGAGCGAGGGAGGTGTCGGCCCCCCTGATTGGGGGGGTTCGCCCTCCTATATCTCAGCAGGTTCAGAGTCTGGGGGTGATATTGGACGCAGATCTCCGCCTGGAGTGATAGGTGGAGGTAGTGATGAAGGCCACTTTCCACCAGTTGTATCTGGTGTGAAGTCTGCATCCGTATGTCTCTGGCCCGGATCTGACCTCCCTCATCCATGCCTTCGTCAACTCGAGGCTGGACTACTGCAATGCGCTCTATGTGGGACTGTCCTTGTTCCTGGTGCAGGGCCTGCAGCTAGTGCAGAATGCAGTGGCCCAGCTCCTTTCAGGGATGGGTTGTCGGGAGCACATAACACCTGTGCTCCGGACTCTGCACTGGTTGCCAATAGTGAGCCGAGCCAGGTTCAAGGATTTGGCATTGATCTATAAGGCCCATCATGGTCTGGGCCCCTCGTACCTCGGGGACCACCTCACCCTCCGCACCCCAGAGCGGCTCCTTCGGTCTGCCAGGAGTGCCTTCTTGGAGGACCCCGTGTTAAGCGGGGGGCCACAATAGAGGGCATTCTCAATGGCCGGACTGCACCTTTTGTACTTCCTCCCAGAGGAAGCTCGCCTGGTCCCAAGCCTTTTAACATTCCGGCTGGAGCCATGGCGAAAGCTAGTGTTCGTCAATAAAATTGAATTGAATTGAATTTAACATTCTGGTGAATTTGCAAAACCTGGCTGTTTGCCCAGGCCTTTGGGTAGGGGGGGAGAGTGGGGTAGGGTTTTTTTTATCCTCCTCCACCCTTATTTATTGTATATTTATTATTATGTTCCCTGGTCCTGTTTTAATTGTTGTAATTTCATGAGTGTTTAAAAATATTTTATAGTTGTATTTTTATATTTTTTTGAGACTGTAAGCCACCCTGAGCTGTTTCAGGAGGGGCAGGGTATAAATGTGAATAAATAAATAAATAAATAAATGTGCGAATCAGATACTCCCTAACAACTAGGGCTGGTATGAGATCCTACAAAAGTGAGAAATCCCATCAAAATCCTGGATATCGGTTCATCTTGGACAAACCAAGAACCAGGAAAGTCTCACTGAGTGAGTTCTCGATGAGAAAATAAAATTAACAATAAATTTTAAAAATCTTTGTGCATGAGCAAAATGGCTGCTGACCTGTTTTGTCCATGCACAAAATGGCCTCCCCCCTTAACCAAAATGGTGGCAATAGTATCACTGCCATTTTGGCTAAGGGCAGCAGCCCTTTTCACATGAGCAAAATAATCCAGTAGCCATTTTGCACATGTGCAGTCTGCTGCCCTTAACCAAAACAGTGGCAACGCTATTGTCACCATTTTATTTATTTATTTATTTATTTATTTATTTAATACATTTATACCCCACCCCTCCTGCAAAGCAGCCCAGGGCGGCTAATGATGATTTTGGCTAATGATGGTGGTCATTTTGCACATTCACAAAACAGTTCAGTGGCCATTTCCACATATGCAATGATTTTTTTATTATTTTATTTTCTTGGCCAACAACTTGCTCTGGGACATCTTGGCCCTAGTTCTCGTAATTGTGAGTTTTCTTGTTAGAAACATAACAGCAAGTTTTTCTTTCATCCCCACATATTTGTAAGATGTTTCCTGTTAAAAACATTGTACTGATCCTGGCATTTGAAAAATGCACAGAAGTCTGGAGTGACTGTTTTTGGATCTACCTTAGTTCCAAATTTAATTTGCATTATGTATTTTTCATCAACAGATGCTGATACCACATGTAATGTGTAGCATTAAAAGGCTCAGACTTGAATGAATCCTGAGCAACTAGTTCCACTGAACAGTGGGTGTAAACTAAACTGGCAGCCATGGTTCAATATAGACACAAAAGGGTAGAATTGCCTGCCCAATCTGATGCTGGTGAGTGCAGGCATGCATGATGTTATGTTGTTCCAGAAATCTCCTAAGCATATGGCACATGAAGTGTGAACAAGTTGGAGGTTCCTGCTTAAGCTGATGTTTTGGCAAGTTCTCCTTTTGGAACTAGATCAATATTTTTTTTTCTGGTCTTGCCTGGATGGACTAGAAAAGTCCATTTTTCTGTGCCAATTCTAATATGCTCTCCATAATGAGTTTATGATGCCAAAAAAAGACATTGATATGCAAGCAGAGTCACTCTCTGTGAGAGTGCAGTCATAGCCATCAGCTCTTACTTAAGTAAACGATGGGCAAAATTTCAGAATAAGAGAAACAGGGTCTAATTGACAGCTTTATGCTTACACAGGCAGTCTGTAGGAAATCAGGGAAATGAACCCAAGTATCCTGGGTCCAAGTTATGGTCATTGGCTGCAATCCCAAAGCCCTCTACGCGGGATCTGCACAGGATTCACATGAATTCTGCACGGCACAATGACTTCACTATGGACATGGCATGCATTTTGTGCACAGTTTCCACATCCCATGGGATCAGCCCCACCTTGAAGTTGTTACCAGCAATGCTTGTTGGAGTTTTTAGTTCTAGAATTTATTGTGCTAGATCTTTCATCTCTGTGTTTAAGAAGACTTGGAAAACAAAACAAGATGAACTTGAAATCATAATACAAGAAGTTAAACGTATTTGAGTTGTGCACCCCCACCCCACCCCGCAGCCCAAATATGGGGGGGGGGGCATGTCTAAAATTGGCCATAGTTTACACATCCAGGCTGGCCAATTATCATCACAATCACATACTGCAGCACTGTGACAGAGGACATAGAGGACAAAGAGAATCTCTATTGGATCTTTCCTAAACAGATGCTTCCGACTTCCCAGTAACGAGCGGGGGAGAGAAGTTGGGATGGTCACAGCACAGAATGAGGCTATTTGGCTGACATTTCTTCTGGCCAGTTGGCATCACAAACCAATCTTATACCACAGCGGGTGTTTTTACACACACATTTCTCTTGTATGTTTGCTGTTACATCCTGAACTTTCTGTGTGTCTAAATCACTCACCCAGATCATAAACATCCAGCTCTTTGAACTTCTGTATAAAACTTCTCCCAGAACATTTGTGTGTAAAATGTTCTCCTGGTAAACTGCTTTGCTCCAGGCAGCTGTGGTCACATCTACAGCTGCGGCTACTTTAGGCTGCCTCAGTGTTTGTGTGAAAAATGCATCTGTAACTTACTTGTAGACCTGTAAGCCCATAAGATTGAAAAATCTGGAACTTTAAGGGGTGTGTAAAAATGCCCAATGACACATAAGAGGATCCCTGGCATAGGCTCATTCTCTGCATATGCTGTTCAGGCACATAAAATTTGAACCCTTTATTACATCTTTCTGATATTTGGCAGAGATAACCCTGACAGTGTGTGATATAGCCCTGCCAAATGTCATGTACACTGGTTGGATTACAAAGATGTTACAGTCAGACATACATTTATAGGTTAATTGCATATACCACCAGGTCACTTTACCCAATCCTTCTGAACTTTGGCATAGATATAAAACATGGGGAGGGGTATAAATGTGCCTGTTTCATCCACATTAGATGGGAGACAAAGAAGTTACAGCCATAAATGTATATGCAGATATTTGTAAATTAGCATAATTCAACTGCTTAAAAAATCTGAATCCTTTATCAAATCATTCTGAAATATGGTACAGTTCATGCCTTCCATGTGAGGTACAATCGCCCCAAGTTTCATCCAAATCTAATGAAAAACAAAAACATTATAACCTACAATGTGTTTTCCGCTAAAACCAATGGAAGTACGAAAGCAAAGATGAAAACGAAATTTTAATATTTTTGAAAATGAGAACGACAGATTTAAATAACAAAAACAAAAAACAAAAATGATAAACGACATGGGTCACTGGTGCACACTTCTATACAAAAGCTGGGATGGCACTTTTGCTCTATATACTAGGGACAGGACACCGGGGAGAATACCGTATATTGGATTTACCGGTATTGGATCTCCCCGGTATCGGATTTACCAGTATCAGCATACCAGATTTTTAACATTGGCCACTTTACCGGTTTTTTTACATTGCGGCCATTGACTTCAATTACCACAATGTAAAGAAAACGGTAAATCTGCCAATGTTAAAAATTCGGTATGCAGATACCGATAAATATCAGATTATCAGATTAATCCGATACACCTGATTATTGCGTGTTTCGGATTTATCCGATACTGATATTCCCCCCCCCCCCCACTATATACCTTAAGCACAGGAGTTACCATCTTACCTCCTTTGGAATAATAAAAACATATAATGCTTTTGCAGAGTGCATTTTCTTGCACACCTGCTATCTCAAGATGTCGTCTCCAAGAAGAAGATTGGGCAAAGAACACTCCTAGATATTTGTAACTAGATACTTGTCCAATAGATTTTGTGTTCATAATCCATCGATGACGGGTGAAAGATTTACCTACCACCAATTTAGTTTCGGTGTAATTATTTAATATCTAAATGGATGAAAACAAACAATAATTGTTTTCTTATTCATACATTTTCATATTTTAATTACTAAAATGAAAGGGGCTTCATTCACTTTAGTAATTGAAAAAACAAAAATGACTAAACCACCTCCCCTAGAGGATACATGATAGTTGTCTCAAATACCTGAAGGGCTGTCACACCGAGAAGATGGAAAAGATTGCCATCTTCCCTGAGGACAACACGAGAAATAATGGGCTCAATTACAAGAAAGCAGATTTCGGTTACACATTAGGAAGAACTTCCTAATGGAAAGAGCTGTTCCACATTGTAACAAATTACCGAGGGAGGTGATGAATTCTCCTTCCCTGGAGGTTTTCAAACAAAGGCTGGACAGTCATCTGTTGGGTTTGGATTTCCTGTAACTGTGGATTTCCTGCACTGAGCAGCAGGGACTAAATGACCTCTGAGGTTACTTCATATTCTATGATTTTATGATTCTATGAAGAGTTAGAGAGAAGAAAGTTTCGGTATGTCCAAGATCAAAATGAATATTCCTGGGGGAAGACAGGCAGAGCATTAGAGGGAGCTAAGGCAAGGGTATATTCTCAGGAAATATTAAGAACTGCCAAATTATGTGAACATCTTATAGCGATGGTAATTTAGAGGAAAATTCTCTTTCTGGGTTGTGTGTGTTCAAATGTGGAAGCTACAGGATATCAGAGGAAACATGCAATGGATTAAGGAATGTAGAAAGGAGAGTTGATTGTTCTTCAGATCCAATTAGCTACTCAATGGGGCCAATCCCATGACTTGGGGTACTGTGTGCAACCCCCATACACACACATGCACGCTAACTGCACACAAGTCCATAGCAGAGACATTGTGCCATGCGGAATCCATGTGGATCCTGCATGGATCCTGCGCGGAGCTGTTTGGAATTGCAGCCATTAATATTAGTAATTGTCTACTGATATAGCTTTCTAAGTAGACATTTTAAGGAGTAGCAGAGTTCGTCAGGAACGTCTGTCACAAGGAGACTGTTGGTCATTGTCAGCCAGATAAAAAGTCATGGGGAATTAGCCTTAAGAGAAAAAGCCACTTTGAAAAAAGCAAGCTGAACATTTTACAAAGAACACAATTGCTCCATCATTAAATTTGTGCTAGTTTGCACGGTAGCAGACAGAATATGTAGAGAGAAGCAGCAGTAACAACAATTCAGCACTCAAGGGTTGGTATAGAACATATCACAGTGGCAGTGGTCATAGACTGGTCTGCAATTACAAGCCTGATTGGGATCATTAGTCAATGCAATCAGAGGGAAATGCCCCATGGTTGTGTTAATCAAGGGTTGTTGCCAGACGTAACACTAGCTACATGCTTGGGGTTTAAACACACATTCTCTAATGATGTCTCTTTTTGATAATGTGCTTCTTGCTACTCCTTCATCATGGATCAGGATCTGAAAAATCTCTGGCATGAGTACACGCAAAATGAGCATAGCAGTCGAAATTGTGATACTCTACTTGACCTGGACAAATTGGGTATTAATCAGTACTAGGGCTGAAATGAGCAGCACAATTTTTACTCACAAGTAATTTCACCAAATCAGGAACTGGGATCGATTTCCTGACCATTTCCCAATACCAGTACAATTTCTTAATTCTCGCAATACTGTGAGGTATGGTCCCAATTTACCGACTATCTTTATTACCATGGACTGTGTTTATTGACCACTTACTGTATTGCTGAGGACGCCTTTTTACTTTTGAGTTTCTGTTAGTTCATCATTTCCACATTTCTGAGCCAATCACTGTGTGACTAGCCCACCTCTTAACTCCTTCCACCTACCCAAACACAGTTTTAAAAAAAACAGTGCTTCCATTGTTTTCTCCAATCAGAATTTTTGTTGTACGTTGTTCCCTTTTCTTTGACCAGTCTGCAACTGCTTTGCAGATTTGCAAAGGAATCTGCATACTGGCCAATGAGTGACAAGAGAGTACAAGGGAAAATGGAGTACAGAGAAGACAGAAGAACTGTGTTATTGCATCGGTATTACCTCTTGGGATTTGAAATTAATGTCAAAGCGGTAAATAACAAAGCATTAAATAGGATCCGAGTAAGGAAAATATCAGTACATTGAGAAACAAAATGTTGGTGGAGACCTTGTTCTGTAACAAGAGGTTCTTGATTCGACAGACATAGTATTGGGAGGAACCAAATTTCTACAGGAATTCCTGTTTTTGCAAAATCTCATTTCAGCCCTAGTGGCAAGTGCTCAACAGGCTAGCCAATGTACCAATTTTCATCCTGTTTTTCTTAATTCTGCTACCGATTTTCGAACTTCCTTTGCCAATTTTCTGACTTTCAGTGAGATTTATTTCAACTTATTTATTTATTTGTTGTTTGCTTGTTTATTCAACTTTTTATCACGCCCTTCCCTCAAAAAGGCTCTACACCCAATTTCCAGTCTGTGGTCATCTGAGATCCCATAGAAACAAGATGATACCTCAGAATCAGCTGACTGAGGGAGACTCTCAGCCATTAGAATACACAACAGCATAAATGGCTGTAACAGCAGCTATGGGATGAGCCTAGGTGACTGGTAATTGTTAATAGTGGTGGGGTACAGGAGTGAGAGTGAGTGGGGGGCTGGATCCTATAGCCAAGCCCATCAGTGACAATAGAGAGAAAGGGATGACCCCTTTCAGGGGTTCTGGAAATCTGGGGGGCATAGGCCCCCCAATACACCTCCACGGGTCACCTATGGGGATGAGGATGACATCAGCAATTTCAATGTACAATGGATCTTTCATGAAATACACCTTTGAACACCCAAGGAGCATGGTAAAGTGGAGCTCTCAGAGAAGTTTATTTTGTGGAACTTTGTTCTTCTATCTTGCTTGTAGGTTTTCTTATTGTAGGTTTTCCTGTTGCTTGAAGATATCCAAATGTTCAACCTCAATGATATAATAATGATGGATTTCTAAAAAATGGAACATTCAGTCACTGCATTTCTCTATGATCAATATAATTCTGGCTCCTATTTTCTTCATTGTAAGTAACTTTCTTAAAGGGCTAAATTAAATCTGTCTTTTCAGGTGCAGCCTGGTTACTGGGAAGCAAATGCCAAGAAATTTAAAAAGATCTCAGATTTGGATTTGAGTCCATTTTAGGGTTTGCAATTTTATTGGACTGAAAGAATCATATAGAAAGAAAACTCAGAGAACTGAAACAAATGTCATCATGCACTAAATAACCTAGTCTAAACGAACCACTGAACCATCTCTCTCTCTTTTCTATATGATTGGAAACTCGGGGTTCATAAAAAATGATTTTCTATTAAACCTGAGTGGTGTTTGTATGTGCCTGTTACTTTTTTATTGTGTCTGGCTTAGTGCTGGATAATAGGAAATTAGTACATATCCATTATTAAAATCATTCCAGGATAGGAGCATGAACCCAGGTGTAGGAGACTGCTAAGTGGCAGGATATAGATAAATGTGTGCCATTTTCCAATTAATACATGCATGACCTAATTACCTTAAAACAAATGTTGCAATAATAATAAAAAGGAAAACCTGTCTTGCCCAAGTCATTATTCATTTGACCGAATGCACACCCAAGCTCCTAAAACAACCACCCAAGAGGCTGTTTGTAGATGAGACATTTCCATGCAGATTCCACCCATCCCACATGCATCCAGGGGCTACCCTTAGTGATGGTTCAGAGACTGCAGGTGGTGCAGAATGAGGCAGCCCATCTCCTTGTGGAGACAGGGCGCCAGAAGCACATAACACCAGTGCTCCATTCACTGCACTGACTGCCTACAGTTTTTTGGGCCCAATTCAAGGTGTTGGTTTTGGCCTAAAAATCCCTATATGGTCTGGGACCTACCTACCTGTGGGACTGCCTCACTCTCCAGGTTCTGGATCGGCCTCTGCGGTCAATCAGGAGAGCCCCTCTTGAGGTCCCCCAAGTTTCTCGGGTGGCTGCTATGGAGAGGACGTTCTCGGTGGCTGCTTCTATGCTGTAGAACCCCCGCCCGATGGAGGTTTGTCTGTCCCAGGACCTTTCCTCCTTCCGCCAACAGCGAAAGACCTGGCTGTACCACCAGGCTTTTGGTGGAGGAGACGGGTAGTGGGTGGGGGGTTATGATAGGGAGGGTGTGTTTATAACTGCAGTGGTTGTTTTAAGTGTTTTTATGCTGCTTTTATTAATTTTACATTAATCTGAAGGTGGGGTGCATGCTCCCATCACCCACATATATTCCATGCCACACACAGAGAAGTAGAGAAAAAGTTGGGATGCTTTATGCAGGGACAGGCAAATCCATGAGTGGGAAGGGCCGCACACCCATCCCTAGCCCATGTGAACTGGGCCACACACCCACCTAGAGGACAGGTCTGCCAGCAACATGGAGAAGTGGTGCTGTGATGGCCAGGGCAGCACAGCAGTTACTCATGAACTAGTTGTCTCCCCCCGTCCCGCCTGCAGCCCAACCAGGAGACCTTCCTCCTTGTGTGCCCCAGCCATGCAGACCCTCCATCCAGGGACATGCCCTGGGCACAGGAAGGGACCGTGGGGTGGGGGGAGGCCAACATGCAGGAGAAACCTGTGAGATGCCACTAAAATGAATCTGTATAGCAAAACATTTCCAAGTGGATGATGTAGTTAGGGTACAATAGGGACATATCCCATTGCCGGCAGCTGGCAAAGGATTTGAGGAGTGCACACAAGTTGGTCCACAATCTCTAAATCTCACATCCAGCCATGCCAGGTGAACAAAGTCATTTTGCGAGGAGCTGGACAGGTTCCTCCACTGTCCTATCTCCCTTTACAGTGCGTGAGATCTGCCTAGAGTGGGAGCGGAGAGTCAGAATTGGCAGCTCCTGCTGGAAATCCATAGGTGCCTGCACAAGCTGTCTCATTTCCAGAGTGCCAGATCGAGCCAGGCCCGGGGCAGGTGCCCATGACAGAGGTTACTTACTATTGCCTAAAGTGCTATCCATGTGTGTTTCCCTTGGGCTTGTTCTCCCCTCCTCAGTCAGGGATGGGGTTCTGATGCCAAACCTGTGGCTTCAGGCCCCCTAATGCAGTCAGGTGTTCCTGTATCACTGAGGGACCACGGTTACTCTGCTATAAGCTCGCTGGTGAAAGGCTTCCCAGCATTTCTGTGGGGGTGGGGTCTAAGCTCCTGTTACCTGGCGGCCGTGGGGCACAGCTTCATTTGGTTACAGGTGTCCTGTTGAGCTTATATTGGACTCCCCTCCCCACAAGGCACTCATTGATTGCTGTGGATTTTACATATCTGACATGTCCTGGGTCCACACCCCTCCATTGTGTGACTGGGCAGATACAGCAGTTTAGTAGGATGTCTGTGCGATCATGGCCCTTGGTGGACGCTGGTTTAGGCATGATGTTCAACTCCTGTTGGCAGACCCCTTGTCCACATGTGATGGGTATGATGTGTTGTCACAGAGCCTGTTACTCCTGGGACACGGTGTTTGCAGCCATGATTGCCAACAGAGGGCGAGAGAGTTGGGGTTGCATGTTCTGGAATCCTCTAGGGATGGGCTTCCAGTAGGAATGCTGCTATCAGTGGAGACGAGTGAGAGTGTTGCTTTGCAGGAGATTTGTAGCCTCCTAGAGTTGCGTCTGTGCCTTTTGGAGGAGGGGACCTCCCTCCCCATCACCTTGTCGACCATCTTGATGCGTGCCCGCAGTTACCAGTAACAGTGGCAGGAGTGCCAGGATTGCATGAGCTGTGGTTGCTCACAGCCCTGGCTGAGGGGTCACTACCTGATTGTGAATCTACTGCAGCGGAGTTGGCTGTCCTGTATGAGATCTGGACACAGGCAGATGTTCAGCTTGCTCTGGGCAGCAGAGATCACGATGACTAAGACTTCATGGTGGATTGACATATGCGGGCATAAGGGTACCGGAGAAGGATTTTTGCATGGATGGTGTATGCAAAGGTGTGGGGCTCCCAACCCCAGCTCTGCCACTGTTGTGACTCAGCTTTGGAACAATGCTCCGTGACTGTGGATCCCCTCTGTCTCCTGTGTTTCTGTGTGTGGGACTCTGCCTGCTTGAGTTTGCACTTGGACTGCACCGTCCTGGTCCCTCTACTGCAACCACCCTGCTCCCAGACATCACAGGCTGTGTACTGCCTGTGTGAGTCTGTAACTTGAAAGGGGGAGGGAATGGACATGCTACATGTTTGTGTATTGCCATGTTGTGTAATCTGGAATGGCCACAACATGTTTAATGGATTGTTACATCCCCTATTTGAATAAGGCACATGGCATTATAGTCTTGAGTAGGGGGAGAGGGCACAATTAGGTAAAGGAAACCAAACTAGGATTGGGGAAACTATAACAAGATTAGGTCAGAGTAGGACAATGGGTGCTCACTGTGCTGTACGTGGGGCTACTCCTGGTGACAGTCCGGAGGTTGCAGCTGATGCAGAATGCGGTGACCTGGATCCTTACGTGGTCAGGTCACCAGGAGCACATTACACCAGTGCTGCGTTCTCTGCACTGGCTGCCTATTTTCTTCCGGGGCAAATTCAGGGTGTTGGTTCTCACCTTTAAAGCCCTACACGGCCTCGGCATAACCTATCTGTAGGATCGCCTCACTCCCAGGGTCCTCGATCGGCCCCTGTGGTCTTCTGGGGGTGCCTTCTTGGAGGCCCTCCGAGTAAATTGGAGGGCTACTATGGAGAAGGCGTTTTCAGTGGCCACACCTCAGCTGTGGAACTCCTTCCCGAAGGAGGCTCGGACCTGCTGACTTTTCGTCGGGCTTGTAAAACCTAGCTGTTCTGCCAGGCATTTGGTGGAGAGGGTGGATGAGGGAGGCATGGGGGGGTGAGGGTTAGGGGGGGTTGTTTTATGTTTATATTTTTATTGCATCCCCCTAAAATTGTTTTATATTTGTATTTTCTATGTTTTATATTTTTGTTTTTAATTGTAAGCCGCCCCAAACTGCTTTGCAGAAGGGGCGGGGTATAAAACTGTATGATAAATGAATAAATATAAATATAATTACACCCAAGCTTGTTTCAATGGGGATGCAAAAGTACCTAGCCAGCCCAGTTTTGCCAAAAGGAGAAGCTCCTTTCCACAACCAGAAAGTTCTATGTGGGGAAACGTCTAGCAGATTCCAGCTCCAGGCTAGGAAAAGGTATAAAAGCCCTTCTCCCCAGAGGACACTGTCTTTCTTCAACCTGACACCCAAGGGAACCAGCTGCAACAGAGGAGACATCCCAGCCCAGGGATAAAGGGGCGTGTGTATACCCTGTTTAGAGAGAGCCAGATAAGGAAACTGACTGGAGGCAGCAGCTTGCATGTTTGCTCGTTACATTTGTTTGGTTGCCTTTGCTCGACATCGCCTGATTCGCCCTGCCATTGTTGGACCTGTCTCACCAATTGGCTTTGTCTTTACTCTTTATACTTTGCTAGAATAAACTTTTTTTCCCTTTACTACAATAGGATGTGTGTGGTCCAATGCCCCTTAGATCTCCATGGACGCCCAACTCTCTGTTTACCCAGAGAAACCCTATCCTTCTTCCATACCCAGAGGATTGAGCTAACTAATCTGCAACTCTGGGATGCTCGACCCCTTGGGGGTACTGCTAACAGGGTCAGAGAGCTGGGGCTCTGGGTAGTGGGGACCAAGAGAATCTGCCTATGTGTAGGTGGATGGTCGGAGACTAGAGGCGAAGCCTTGGCAAGCCGGAACCCTGCTCAGTTCATCACAGTGATGTCTAATGATTTGGGGGTTCAGGCACTCTCTGTAGGGGGTCTCTACACAGGGTTGGGGCCCCAATCTGCCCTAAAAGCTGGAGTGTTTCAGTCTGCTTTTGTGGACACATGGCTCTGTGGGGAGGTTTCTGCTTTCCGCTCACTCTGTCACAGACTCATCCTGTTTGTCAATTGCCACATGGGGTTCATCTTCCCCACTCCAGAGGCTGTGAGTCCCCCTTGGAATGGGGCCCTGTACACTGCCATTGTTGGTTGTGGACTCTGTGCTGTGTGGGACATGTGTTTGGGACTCAACTGTCAGCCTGGTGGGAATGAGGGCTGGATTGGTGTTTGGCTTTTTCAGCTGATCTCCCATTGATTTCCCTGATGCATTCCCTCTTCTGTTCCTGAACTGACTATGAGTAGCATGGCATGCCCAGGGATTTTGTGTGTTGTTGTCCGGTGCCCTTGTGGCCAGCCCAAAGCACTGCTACAGATTCATGGGTCTAACTTTCTCTGGCCCTCCTCCCCCAGATTCCTGATGAGGGTGGGTGGCTGAAGCTGCAGTGGCTTCACATAACGCATTAAGGGGGTGTTGATGTCAGGGCTAGGCAGTTTTTGGCCCGGCCATTGGAACGGCTGTCTATTTGAACTGTGGTTGGGACTGGTGGTGGGTGGAGACTGGGTGCGGGCTGTGAACTCCCTGGGTGCCACCCATTTGAATTCCTCCTCATTCCACTCATTCCATGCTCATGGGTGCTCTGTGGGCACTGATCCACTCAGTGGACACGGACCTGCCCCCCAGCCGTGCTCAATTACAAATGGCCAGAGTGGTCAGGTCAGAATAAGTGCTGAATAACAATTTCCATCCTAAGGTATATTTAAGCATAAAGCAGATTATGTTGGAATAGGTGGGAAGATTTGTACTACAATAAGAGTCCCCTGAAAGTATTCTGGATGACTCAGCATTCCTTCAGAAGGAGAAAGTCACTACTTTCATATTTCATGCTACGTTCTGTGCATGTGCACCACTATTCACTCATGCGCAGAATGGCTTCCCTTTCCCCAAATGGCACCAATGCTGCTGGCACCATTTTGGAAAAGGGCTGTGCTTGCGCAGAATGGCCCTGGTTGGCTATTTCCCGTATGCACCGTGATTCACCCCCCATCCCAACAAAAATTGTCTCCTCCTCACACCCCCAATTCCAACACAGAGAAATGGAGTGGTGAGAGACCCAGCAGTTGGAGAACAGGTGAGTGGAAGAAGGGAGGGATGTAAAAGGCCTTTTTTTGTTCCTTTTATGTGCAGGGAGAGGGAGAGCTGTCTTGAGATCCTTGCTCTTCTTGATGGGAATCCAGGCAGTTTCTTGGGTTGTTCTTACTTGCAAGGATGAGCCAAGAACCCCGATTCTCACCGAGAAAAGCAAGAATCCGAGTATTGAGTTTCAGCCCTATAAAGGACCCAGCTTGTGGGGGCAGGTGCAATTATCCCAATTATAGCTATGCCCTTGTTTGTTACTTCTGTACTTCAGGATTTTGTGAGGGGATTGCTTATCCCTTCAATGTTTCATTATGCAGCACTGGATGCAATTGGTTTGATTTTGTTTTGTTATTTGGGACTTCCTGTCTTTGGTGGCACTAAATGGGCTTTTTTGCATTTCTGAATGTGAACTTTAATTTTATTGGGTTTGAGATGTAATACAGGAGAAAGTCAGGAGAAAAATACAGCAGAAAAATGAAGTGAATACAACAAACAAAATAAATGACACGAATGAAATACTGATGTGATGAACAAAAGAATAACAAAATACCAAAGTCTTGAAGTGGCCAATTTTTCAAGCAGCAACAAATACAAATGTGTATAATTGTTTCTAGAAACAAATCAAATTGTAGTCACAAATTTTAAAATTCCTTGCCGACATAGGGTACTTTCAGACGATACGGGGCCCTTTGGCCCCGTACCGGCACCACCGGCTTCGTTCCCCGCCGGGGTCACCCCGTAACGGCACAACAGACGTGCCGGGGGGATCCCGGCGGGGAAAGTGGGAGGGGCCGGGGCCGCGCGGCGCAACGTGCGGCCGCGCGGCCCCGCCCCCTCCACGCACCCCGCCGCCCGCCCTCCGAGGAGACGGGCGGGCGGCGGGGCCAATGCGGCCGCCGCGTCCGGCCGATCGTGCCACGGCCCGGGATCCCGCCGGGGATCCCGGGCCGTGGCACGCGGCCAGACGTTACTTTTCCTTGGCCACGGCCCGGGGTCCGTTTGACCACGCTTCCCGGGACCTTCCCCCGGCTAGCCCGGGAAGCGTGGTTCAAACGAACCCCATGTGCCGATTGACCGTGGCCAACATCTGGCGCACCGCAAACAGACGTACGGGACACGGTGACCACAGGTGGGTATTCACCGTGGTTCACCGTGTCAACGTCACGTCTGAAAATACCCATAATTAGGGCTGAGATGATCAGCTAAATTGCTGTTGGTGAGAAATTTTGCCATACTGGAAAGTGGGATTGATTTCTTTATGATTTCCCAATACCGATATGATTTCTCGATCCTTGCAATACCATGAGGCACCATCCCAATTTACCAACTTTCCACTTATTGTTTTGCACGTACCATCCATTTACTGTTAGTCTCAGTGCTGAGGGTACCATTTTACTTCCAGGTTTTTTGTTTCCACATTTCTGATCCAATCACTTTGCAAATAGCTCACCCTGTAACCCCCTCCCCCTCAGTGTGCCATAACCCCCACTCCAGTGCTTCCAATTAGAATTTTTGTTCTGCTTTCCCTTTTTCTTTGACCAATATGCAACTGGAATTCAGATTAGTAAAGGAATCTGTGTATCAGTCAATGAGTGACAAGGAAGCACAAGGGGAAATGGAGTGCAAGAAATGCAGTCCTGCATCAGTATTACCTCTCGGGATTTCAAATGATTGGCAAAGCGGTAAACAGGATCCTGGTAAGCAGAAAGTTGGTAAATCGAGAAAAGAAATGTCTGTCAAGATATTATCACAAGCTGAGAGCTCATAAATCCTACCAAGATGATATCAGGAACCGGGACTTCGATGAGATCTCCCGTTCTGGCAAAATCTTGTTTCAGCCCTAGCAATAAATGACATGGAACATATAGTTTCTGGATGTCACAAGGCTATCCCCATCTTAATAAATATTCTGTTCAAATAAGAATTGAAATAAGTATCCGTGGCAAGAAATAAATCCATTGATTTTGCACTATTTGACTAGAACATGATTACACATGCACAATTATCAAAACAAAGTATCCAAAATAATGAGGAAACCCCCCTCCCCCAAAGTAACTGAAATAGTGAAACTTAAAAAAACATATCCATACCAGAGTACCAACAAAACCCCAGATATGTGAATATCCATTCTGGATGTGAATATTAGTTGGATAATATTTGGATTATCTGGATAATTATTTGCATGATTTGGAAAGCTGGCATTCCCATCTTGTCATGAGTGAAACTGCATCCTCTCCTCCTCTCAGAATCCAGTTCCCTGTAATTAAGTGAAACACATGTGCCTACAACATCTCAACCTCATGAATGTACTTTTGCCTCCCCCAATGTTCACCCCCTCCTTTGTCTCTTAGATTGTAAGCCCCTGGGGGTAGGGACCTGTCTGTAACTATTGATTGTACAGTGGCAGTTACATCGCTGTCTCTATATAAAGAAGAAGAAGAAGAAGAAGAAGTTGTTGCAGATATTGGGAGCAATCCAAGGCACGTGGTGCACACATGGAACATAAAGCTTGAATTGGTTGAACCCATTATTCACATTTCTAAAAATGCAAACATCTGAAACAAAACATTGTACCACTCAGGTCAGCTCTAGTTGCAATGTGAAATATCTATTTTCAGATAATGAATTAAGCAACGTTTTACCTTAAAAAATAAATTAAAAAAATACAGCCGGAATGAGTCAGACTCGCCTAAATAATGACTTGTTTGGAAAATGACAAATGTCGGGGTGGTCTTCTGTGTTTGCTGGTTTCTAAAACAAATGTTTTTTTTCACTCCTGCCCACTTTGGAGTACATTTTCAGAAGGACAGATGCCCCTTGTAGCCACAGTAATTGTCTCTGTGTTTCTCCAACTGCAGAATGAGTCTGAATCTAGAGGTGAGCCTGAGTATATATACACCTCTCTAACAACCTGATTTGCACCTGGGGTTTGCACAAGTTTCAAAAAGAAGAGAGATGAAAAGCAAAAGGAGGAAAGCCAGGAGCAAGGTGAAGGGCACCAAAGGAAGAAAGCCTCAGGTAAGAACACAGTATGATAAGTGTATGCATTTTCAATGAAAAACAGTCCTTCTGGCTACGCTCTGGGACAAAGACATGGGCAGACTGTACGTGCTTTGATATAGCATAATGTCCTGAATTGCACAAAATTCAATACCTGCTTACAGGTGTAGATATTCTTGAGGGACATCGTTTAATTATCTGAAAACTGCACAGTTACTGAGGCGGGCAATGAAAAAAAAGAATGACAATCCAGCAAACTGAATCCACAACACTGTGTGAGACTGGAGAACTGGAGGGCTAAGGAGGCCACAAAGTCAAAGCTAATGTAAATATGCATCCCCATTGGCTTGGCACAGTGCAAACTGATCCGTCACCAGTCATTACAAATGAAGTACGTATGGAGTTGTAACAATACAGTCAGGTGAGAAAGTGTTTTCAACACTGGCCATTTTTAGACAGGGCGTGCCCACGTGGTTCCACCCATCCCCCACAGATCCAGGTTGCTCCATGCTGTGGCATGGGTGGGTGCAGTGGCGGGGGATAAGTTACACACTTATCCCCCGCCATGTAAAACCCACCCCTGCCACTCACTAGAAGTGTGCTGGAGCTCCACCAGTGTACACAGACTTGGCCAGGAGGTGGGTCTGTCTAAAAATGGCCCCTGATGTCCAGCTATATCATCCAAGTATGTATAGCTGAACATACTTTATTAAATAAACACAGAAGATTATAGCAGATGAGAACTATGAATTGCACACACCCCTTTGGAGATTTCAAGTCTATATAAGACTTTATTGGCCATATAACAGCAAGAAAACAACATGTTTTGCAACAGGGGTGAGGGACTGCAGGCCCAGGGACCAAATGCATCCCATAGATAGTTTTTTCTGTGGCCGCTTTCCAGTTCCTGAATCTGGCCAATGAGTTACCCAGTCCACCATTAGGTATCCGGTGCCCCAAAATGCAGGTATTACTGGGGCATTCCGGGGTGTCCTGGGATGCCCCAGGACACTAATCCCAGCACCCACAGCTCCCCGGGCCCCGAAGTGACACACCTCACTGGCAGGGCTGCTGCTCCTATGGACTCCTGGCTGCTCTCTGCTACTTCTCAGCCTGTGCACCACTCAGCTGAGCAGGGGACCTTCCCTACTCAGATTTTTATGAGTGGGGAGGGGGGAGCAAGGAGGCTTCTTCCCATCTGTGCAAACCTTGGGTCTGGGGAGTCAGGTAGCCTGTTGGGTCATGGTTGGATACCAGTTGGTGCCCAATAGGGATGGGCAAACATGGTTCGGATGTTCGGAGTTCAGACCGAACTCGGTCTGTTAGGACATCTGAACCAAACGTCCGAACCGAACTCTCGAACGACCGAACAGTTCAGTCATGTTCAGATGAGTTCAGGGGTGGGGAAAACATCTTTTCAGGGCCAAAAATTAGGTTTTGAGTTTGGTTTGGTTTCGGTTTCGGTATTGATAGCGCTATTTTTGAATGTTCAGCCAAGTTCAGCCAAACCGAACCATCAAACCCAAACTTGGGTTTCAAACCGAACAACCGAACGTCCGAACATCCGAACCGTGTTCTGTTCACCCATCCCTAGTGTCCAAATGTGACCGGGACAAGTTGAGCACCCCAAATTCAACAGGTTGCCTGACTGGACAGGTACCCAGTTGCAGCTCTACTCCTGACCATTCAAAATCAGAACTGGGTAAACATTTAATTTCAATTAGAGATAGGATGAATACAGTAAAACCTCACTTTTCTGAATGCCTCTATTGATATGTGCCCAGAGCCCTCGGGACAAGACAAAACATAAAATTAAAGAAAGAAATAATGAAAATTACCAACAATTGTTTGCACATGAGGAATGACTTACTTGTGTCCAGGTGGTACTGAGAATATTGAGTCTCTTCCAAAATGATTTACACAGAATTCTTCTGTCTCATCTGTGATCAAATTTGATTTGGTTGTCTGACTTCAGAGCATAGGTAACCACAACTATATGGGTATATGCATTTGTAAGGCATGCTGTGCCCCAAAGCAGATGTATGTACATTCAGGAAATGGAGATGATGCTGTCACTTGATGTACGAAAAAGGAACTGCAGTGTAAACTCTCTAGGGAGAGCTTTCTTCCCTTTCCCCCTTCATATCACTTTACAAGTTTGTAGAATTTAATATTAAGACAAAAAGGTGGTTGCCGAAGCAGCCCAGTCTTTTGTGAGCCCATTGTGTGACTGAATGTTTGTAAATTGGTCTGTGGCATTCTTTCATCAAAACATCAGATCCTGTCAACAGGGTGACCTCAGGAAATCATGTTTGAAACAGATAAGTACATCTAAGTGTAATTGATTGCACGAGTAATAGCACCAAACGTGATTACGCAGTTTGGTACTTACAAAAATAATTATACTTCAGAAAATCAAAATTAATTGTACACTCCTGCTGTACTTTTAAAGTTGTTGACATTTCATTGTAGTGCTCCTAATGAAAATTATTAATAATTGTTTCTACTTGAATGTGACAAATGTCATTTAACCGGCAATGGGAAAGTATCACAGTGATTCACCAGGTTGAAACATTGGCAGCTTTTCATTGAGATCCTTATTAAGAGAAGCATTTCCTTGAAGGAAGAGTTTCCCCCCCACCCAAGACATCATAGAATCATAGAGCTGAAAGGGAGCTAAAGGGTACGGCTGAACGAGGGTACCCATAAGATCAAATAACCCGTCAAACTTAGGGCTGAAACTCAATACTTGGTTTTTTTGTGTTTCTTGATGAGAATCACAATTCTCGTCTCATTCTTGCAAATGAGAACAAGATGAGAATCAGCTGGATTCTCCCTGAAAAAAATGAGAATCTCAAAAAACAGAATACTCAGTGCTGATGGGGGGAGGGAGGAAGGTGGAAGCCATGATGTTCCCTGTCCAGCTTTCTTAACTTGTCTGGGGCTGGCAGTTCTCTTGGTGGGGAAAGCTTCCTGATCGCAAGTTTTCAGAAATGGGAGGGGGAGAGCAGGAGGAAGGGAGCAGACTAAGTTGGTATCTTAGTATTCAATTGCCTAGCAGAAGTCAGCAGCCAATAGAATGCTGAAAAGCTGTACTTAGTAGGGGCGGGAAACCGGTAAAATCCGGTATCCGATAATGCCGGCACCGGGCGTACCGGCATTATCGGATTCGACCCGGTAATCCGGGTCCCGCAGAACCGGTAACCGGTAAATCCGGTAGCCGGTAATGGGCCCGGGGTCCCACCTCTAGTACTTAGCCCACCTCTTCCCATCAGCTTTCCCCCCTCCCATCTGGAAGTCAGCATTCTATTGGCTGCTGACTTCTGACAGCCAATAGAATGCTAAGATATCAGCTGAGTCTGCCCCCTCCCTCCTGCTGTCCACCTCCCATTCCTTAAAATTTGCGACCAGGAAATTTTCCCCACCAAGACAGATGCCAGCCCCAGACAAGGTAAGAAAGCTGGGGAGGGAACAGTGTGGCATCCTCCCCCCTCCCCCCCTTAATTTCTCTGGGCTGGGAGACCAGGCTGGGTGTGTTGAGGGGGCTGGAGCAAGAAATCTCTCTAGAATCTGAATCAGGGTCAAGATGTCTGTGAGATCTAAACCCTGACTCTCTGTTTTCACAAGATTTTTGTGAGAATAAAAATCTATTCTCTTTTCAGTCCTACCTGCAACTATATGCTGCATTGGGTGGGGGGACATGTGGGTGGATCGCAGCAGGGAGACTTCCTGGCCATCTGTTTTGCTCCCACATGGAGCCTGCAGATGGCTGATGCAGGGGGCTACAGAGGGACTACAGGCTCCAGGGGGCTGCCCTGTCATTTGTTAACAGCCGAGAAGGAAAGACAAAGGTGAAATAGGAGTGGGGAATCCCTGTTCCTTCCCAGAGGTCACTTCAGAAACGAGTACAAGCTAAGAGGGTCACACAGGAGTTGCGGGCAAGGACGCTTAAGGGGAAGGGCTCAGAAAGTGGAGGGTCCAGATCCTGGATCTGTGGCATGGGTGGCAGCAGGGACAGAACAATCGGAAAGGTAAACGATGAAAGTTTGTGTTATATTGTGATAAATTGAGGGGTTATTTGGGTTATGTTGTTTTTGTATTGAATTATAGCTGTTATTGTTATTTTGTCTGTTTCTACCTTTGTTGTTAGCCGCCTCGAGTTGCCATAGGCGAGAGAGAGCAGGATACAAATAAAAAGTGAAATGAAATGAAATGAAATGCAATAATTGTGTGCAGGCCCTCAGCTCTGCTCCCTTACATGAAGCTCAGTTTTTCAGTCCTTGAATGCAGGGACTGGATCCATGGGGCCAGATCCAGGAACTGGAAAGAGCCCAGTAGCACCAGGGCCCATTTCAACCTAACTATGCGTCGGTTTAATTTGGAAGCTATTTTAAACCAATGGCAGGTGGGGATAAGGGATGGAGTGAATGAGATGATGGAGTTTTGGGGGGCGGGGACCTTGATTCACTTTAAAGGTTATAGCTTTGAATTGGTGGTGAGGACATTTCTGGGGATTTCACCCGGTGGGGCTGGTCCCATGCCCCGGTCGCACCGGCATGCAAACCGCGTGCATGTCCATAGAAAGCACATTGTGCCACGCGAGACCCACATGGATCCCATGTGGATCCCGCTTTGGATTGAAGTCACTGTAATTAACTCCTGCATGGATGAGATGGACGGACTGACATCAGCGGCTAATCAATAAACGTGTGTCCTCTAAGCGCTGGTGGAGCAGTATGTACAAATGATGGCAAGTTACGCTAAGCAAACTGGCCTGGATGGTTTCTAAAGAAAGCAACCACTTTGGTAAAAAATCAAAGCTTCCTACGATGAAGGCTGTATTAATATTTTAAAAGTTTTCCTCATTTATTCAGTACTTATTTCACAGGCCCTGATTGATGATAAACCCGGAGCTGTAGATGCCTCTCAGAATAAAGTAGTGCTGCCTTGGCTGTGCAGGGGGAATGAATATGCCTGCTTCCCTTGCTGTTGCTGTAAATCTGGAATGGCATATTGACAGGTTTGAAAGAGGAGCTTGTAGGATGCCACCCTCTCTATAAATGTATCTTGACTTAGGGGGGAAAAAACAATGATGTCTGCACGTATTTCCCAGGCCGATATCTGGGGCAATTTTCTCTTAGTTAACGTGATATGTGTCAATCTTTTTTTAATGATTATTGTTATTACACTCCTTTTGCAATTAGTGGTAGGAACCAAAGCGGTTGGGTGAGGAAACCTGCTTTCAGGAGGGGTTCAATAAATGAATTTCCAGGCAGATGCTAAAAACCAGGAGGGACGGCGCAGTTGTGGAAGCTGGCTATGTCAAATGTCGACAGCAAGGAGCTGTCTTGGGAGGATAAGAATGACCCACTTCTCTAACACACTCTGTCTAATAATAAGCTGCCTGACTTACTTTTAATGTGGAAGAATAAAGCTCCCAAAAGAAAACACTTGGCATATGCTCCCTCTGTCTGCTCCTCAGTCACCTTTCTGTTTAGGTTTCTCAGCTGGTCCGTGCAGCAGGAGGCAGAACGCAATCAATGAAGCAAACTCTGTTTCTTATTTCTCCCTTTGGAGCCCTCCTGACCATCCAATCTCCACTTCATTGTAGGTATTGTAGGTCTGGAGAACCTGGCTTCAGTCAAAAATGCACCTGTGCTGCCCTTTAGCTATAGGGAAAGTTCCCCATAAAAATCTGCAAAGCGGCAACTCTCTCTCCTCCTTTCAGATCTTTCCTTAATAATCTCCTTGAAAACCAGATGGGCAAGCATCTGTCTGTGATGCTGTAGGTACAGCCTGTCTTGTCATGGAACAGGAATTAGAACTAGATGACCCTTGAGGTGCCTTCCAATTCCATAATTATATAAGTATTTTATTTTATTTATTCTGCCCTTTGCTGACGTCTCAGGATGGCTAGCATCATTGTAAAAACAAACAGATGAAATACAAAAGATGAAAACCCATAAAAGCACATAAAATGCACTGACCACCACCACTATACACCCCCACACCACCTCCAAATCCTAACCCTGTCTGTTAAATGCCTGGCCACATAAATGGGTCAGCTCATGCATTGCCTTTGGAAGATGCTCACGCTAGGGCTTTGGTGAATGGTGATGATTCTATGAGATGGCGACGGAGAAAAGAAGAAGAAGAATGTAGACAGTTAGAGCTGCTTGAAAAGACCTGTGTAGAGCTGAAACCAGAATCCACAAGAATGGGTATACCCATAGAATATCCAGTACCCAAACCAAGTCAAATATTTTGGGTACTGTTAGTACCTGAACCGGTTTTTGATCAGGTACCTGAAATATTGGGATAGCGACAACTGGTATACCAAAGAACTGAAATTCCAACAACCAGTATACCAAAATACTGATTTTGTCCTGTATGGCAAGCTTTTGGTTTAGGGCCAGGGGGGTAATTTCAGTTACTCAAAAAACTGGCAGTCAAAACTTCGGGTTTTTGAATACTTTAACAATATTCAGGAAACAATTCAGATATCTGTAACGGTGCCTGAAAATTTATTTTATTTTATTTCAATATATTTCTACCCCACACCCTCCTGTCGATGGCAGTTCGGGGCAGCTCGCAAATTATTAAATATAAAATACATATAAAAATAAATACAAAGTATAAAAAATACAAATAAATACAAAAAAAACAGATAAAAACATCCAACAAGTGTTAAAAAAAACCCATCCCTAACCCACCCACCCACCTTCACCCATCTCCCACATCAAAAGCCTGGCACAACAACCAGGTCTTACACTGTCTTCGGAAAGAGGGGAGGTCTGGGGCCAGGTGGACCTTCATCAGGAGAAAGTTCCACAGCCTAGGTGTGGCCACCAAAAACACCCTCACCATGGTAGCCATTCGAGAAACTCGTGGGATCTCAAGCAGGGTGCCCCAGATGACCGCAGGGGCTGCTCCAGGACCTGGAGGGTGAGACAGTCCCACAGGTAGGCAGGGGCCAGCCCGTTTAGGGCTTTATAGGTAAGCCTTGAATTAGGCCCAGAAGACTATAGGCAGTCAGTGCAGAGAACAGAGCACTGGTGTAATGTGCTCGTGACAACCTGTCCCTGAAAGGAGATGTGCCACGACATTCTGCACCAACTGCAGTCGCCAAACCATCACCAAGAGTAGCCCCATGTAGAGCATGTTGCAATAGTCCAGTCTAGAGGTAATGAAAGCATGGATGATGGTGGCCAGGTAGGAGTCCGAGACATACAGCCGAAGCCGTCACACCATATATAATTGTCAAAAAACACTCCTCGCCACAGCTGCCACCTGGAAATCCAGGTGGAGCTGCGAGTCGAGGAGCACCCCCAGACTACGGAGCTGAGGGACCAAAGGAGGGTGAACCCCATCAATGATGGGGGCCACTACTCCCTCAGCCCCACCCACCAGCATCAACCCCATCTTGTCAGGATTCAGCTTCAGATGGCTTGCCCTCATCCAGTCCCCCACAGCCTCCAAATACAGGGTAAGCACTGAGACGTCTGGGGCAGGGACTGCTGGAAAGAGAGGTAAAGTTGGGTGTCCTCAGCGTATCGATGACAATGTATGCCAAAACCTCTCACGACCTTGCCTAACGGCTGCATATACACGTTGAACAGAAGAGGGGACAGAATGGAACTTTGCATGACTCCACACATGACGTCCTGGGGAGATGTCGATCACTCCCCAACCACCACCCGCTGAGTTATCCCAGCTAGGTAAGAGCAGAACCATTCAATAACTATTCCACCCACCCCAGCACAGTCTCACAAGCAAGTCACCAACATCTTGTGGTCAACAGTATCAAATGAGGCCGACAGAGCTTACAAAATCAAAAGAGATGATCTGTTGACCAAGGCTACAAGAGCAGTCTCAGTGCCAAAACCCCGATGAAATCCAGACTGCGAGGGATCCATAAAACCGATACAATCCAGATGCCCTTGAAGCTGCTGAGTCACCACACACTCAATAACCTTCCTTAAAAAGAGAAGGTTAGAGACTGGCCGATAGTTGATGAGGGAGTCAATGTAAAGCAATGGTTTCTTGAGCAGAGGCTGCACCATTGCCTCTTTGAGGCAGCCTGGCACTCTGTCCTCCCTAAGGGAGGAATTGATCACCCCCGTCAGCAATGACCCCACCATCTCCCATCTGGCCTCATCCAGCTAGGACAGGCATGGGTCTAGTTAGCAACAGGTGGCTCTAACTGCCCCAGGACATCCGCTGCATCAGCAGGTGACACCCATTGAAACTGACCCAATAAAACAGGACAGGGTGGGGATTCCATTACCTCTGGTTCTCCTACCACAGCAAATGCAGCGTCGAAGTCGTAAGTGAGTACTATCTGAGAGTACCTAATCGGGTACCTGTTTCAGTTCTAGACCCGGGTCAATTTTACACACAAAATCATTCAAAATTTCACAACCGACTGCGTCAAACAGCAACCAAAAAGCGACCTGTCCTTTTCTTTTGGAAGCCTTTCTCTGCTATTCTGGTTTTTTTTGTTTTAGCAAAGAGAAGAGTCCATTTTTAAGGGCACAAGTAAAAGGCAATTTGCTTCTACTTCTAGCTGTTCTGCACATTCATATTTCTAACCTATTCCAACAAATTTGGAACCCTAAGCAAAAAAAGAAAAGAAATATCATATTTTGAATTTAGCTTAGACATGGGACTAGATGAGAAATTTGAATGATAAAAGGGCAGCACTTTAGACAAGCTGTATTCCTAAGGGAGCGTTTTAAGATTAGACAAGAAAGGCATTGGCAACACCTGGGCCATCAGTAGTGTGCAGTGCGGTAGCTGCTATGATATGTGGGGTAGCTGTTTCTTCAGAGCAGGATCGAACAGTCACGCAGCCTCCTTTCCAAAGGATGGCAAAGATTGTGGCTTCACAGTTATCCGGGCGGCTCTTTGAGCTTTCTCCAAGTTCCTATATCTCAAGGTCTCAAAGTCCTGGCTTATTAATTAGAGAACAGGAGATGGGAAAGGTGACAATTTGAAAACCCCAATATAGCCTGGGTCTTCAGATTTTAATTTTGCTCTAGGTTTCAGTTCTGTTCATTCTATATTTTTAATATCATTTAGAGGTTAGTAGTTTGCTTAAAGGCATGAATAAAAATCCTTAATTAATATGATGGCAAAAAAAGAATAAGCAGGAACAGAAGCTTTCCTTTTCTATTTGGTCTGAAATTTTAAAAGTCAGTATCATGATTGGGAGAGCAAGGTTCTCCCTTGCTCCCTGAAGGACAAGAATTAACACCTTGCTATTCTTTCTTTCAGCTCTTCCTCTTTGTAAATTAGTAATGACGGATATGTGGTTAAACGTATGGGATAGAGGACTCTGGAAATGTGAGTTCTGTTTAGAAGTGAAATGGGTATTCAGGCAAAAGAAATCATTATTATCATTTTTATAGCCGTTTTCAGTGATCAGAGTGCTTTATGAGCCTTATCTAGGTTGCTCTCCCAACAGCTCTGTGAGGTAGAGGTCAATATTATTCCCATTTTACAGAAGGGTAACTGAGGCTGGACGATGCTTACAAATATGATGCGGGCCCAGTTCACCCAGTTCTGGTCCACCGGGGCAAGCACCGACCCCACATATTTGTTCTGGGCCTGCCAGATATGGGCCCAGTTCAAACCTCGGCGGGATTGGCAGTGGGCCAGAAACATGGACCCAGAAGGAACCGGAATCACAGTCTAGCCCCACGAGCCACCCAGGTGGGCCAGAGCTGAACAAACCCAGCTGGTGCATCTGTTTGCATGCCCACCTGGTTCGGCATCTGCGGTCGAACCTGTTATTGGCAGCCATGGCTTCTAGTCATGGTGGGGCTGCAGGTTGCTCTCTGCCCCTCTCCCCGACTGCATCCGGCCATGGGGATGTCTGTTCCCACCGCTAGAGCTGCCCCGGCCAGGTGTAGCCATCCTCACATACAGGCAGGATGATGGCGTTGATGTCACATGAGTTGGCACCCTGAGAGATAGTAACTTGGCCAAGGCTAACTAGTGAGTTGAGATAATGGAGAAGAAAGAATTTGTGTTAGAAAAAATATAGAGTTTTTGACCCCAAATCAGTGGTGGAGATCAGGAGGCAAAACAAAACAACAACAACAACAACAACAACAACAAAAGCCACCCACAATTCATGCACAAAGAGATTATGCAGCCAATGTCATGGTTAAGAGATAGAGTAAGAGAAATGTTTCAGAGTTTTGTAGGATGCATCCTATTTTTCCCCAGTAATCACATTAATTTAAGTGGAAAATAAGAGATTTTAAAATGGCTAATTAAGTTGTAATGAGTGGAGAAAAATTATAATAAGCCAAGATATTTCTTATTTATACTGGGGTCATTATACGCCAAGAGGCTTTGGGGCCATTATTTTAAGCATTAGTGTATTAATGAAGTGCACTACGTTAGGTTTAATATACAGCAGCTTGGAGCCAAAGTCCATTAATGTACACCTTATTATTTCACAGATAGGCAGCACTCAGATCATTCTAATGAAGTGAAAAAGAACATTTGGAAAAGCTAATAAATTGGGCAAAATCTATAGCTGGTGTAAATTAATTGATATAGCTGTTTTGAAGTCAATATTCATCAGCTAAGCATCCCATTCTCCTCTTACCTTACCGTATAGTAAGTAAAGAATAACTCTCATTGAAGTCAATGGAGTTGCACTGCTCAGAATGAATGAATGAATGAATGAATGAATGGATACCATTTATTTACTCTGAAGTGAAAAGGGATTGGTTTACAACAGGAAAATCAGGAGACAGGAGGACCTATCATTCTACTATAGGATTACAATAGTATGAATAATGAAATCACAATTTGGCCCTTCTGCTGTACTGCCAGTCATGTCTGCCAACCTTCTTCAGTTTCCCTGTTCGTAATATCATAATAACAACAGTTTAAAGGGCAGTTGGGAGGTTTAATTCACTAATGTTTGTAAAGTCGTTTGAGATACTTGAATGAAACTTGACATGGCTCTATGGAACTGGAAAACAATTTTGTGGCAAAGTTGTTTGTAAAAGTGTCCTACCACCAATGAGGCTCCCTTGTGAACCTCCAGTGTGAAGTCCAGTACAAGAGAAGATTAGGGCAATCTCCTCCCCCTCCCCCCCACCCCAGTTTGGGACAGGAGAGATAAACATGTTGACAAAACCATTAGACTTGGTGCAAATATTGTGCCAAACTGAATTTGACAAATTTTAGATATTTGTAATTTGAAGTACAAATTATTATTTCTATATGTATTTTCCAAACAAGTGATTTTGTTATATAGTACTTTGTAATTCATATCATTCACAGGGCCTGATCCTATATCTCTGTGTGCGCACATGCAAGGGTAAAAACTAGGGCTGAAACTCAATCTTGAATTTTTCTTGGTTATTGTCGAGAATCACGGTTCTTGACTTTTTTAAAGCTAGAAATAATAATCGAGAAAAATATCGACTCTTGACATTTCTTGGTCAAGAACCTTTTCTCAAAATACCATTTGCTGTTTATCATTACCATTTACTGTTGATTTACCATTTACCGTTATTTACCATATACTGATTTACCATGTACCACATATTATTATGTATTGATTAGGCAGTTTTGCCATGGTCAGAGACACAAGAGGTTTGAGGCCTGGACAAACTCAGTTCAGCTAACTTGATGCATAAGTCTCAGGCTGGCACAAATCGATAAGGCCCATGAGAATAAAGTTGTAAACAACTCACACTCTAGCAGAAAAAATTATCTCCAAGGTCACAATAACAACCCCAGACAGCCACTATCTCTGAGAAAACAAAGAAGACCTGAAAGAAAAGGGAGGTAGCCCCCTCCTCTTTTCCTCTGAACCAGCTTGCATCTCAGGTCGTGGCCTCTGACACATAAGATATCCTAGGATGGCTTGCCGGGGTTCATAACTGGTAACACTAGTATGTCCAGATGTTATGTGTCTATCCAATAAAACTGAGTTGTACCCACATACTTTGGCTTGTTAACTGATGACCTTCGATCCCGTTTGGGGTAAACTAAGGTACAGCACACTCATTTATTTCCCAACAGTACTTTTCGGTAACTTGCAGGGGCAAAGTGGCATTTTGCATATGCAAATGTGGTGCATGGTAAGCGGTACACGGTAAATTAGCATACGGTAAACTGTAAATGGTAACAGTAAACGGTAAATGCTATTTCAAGAAAAATTTCTCAACCAAGAACTCGGTCTGTTATCGAGATTGTACTAAGATCTTGGTGGCAATTCTCATGATATTTTCATGAGAAAAAAATTGCTTCTCATTTCAGCCCTACCATGCACAATGTTCATGTTCATGTGATATGCATGCATGTCACGCACAAGTATAGAAACGGACTGACTGTTTTTCCTATCACATGATTATTATGATTATATTTATCATTCCTATAGCACTTTGTCACTGGCCTCCCCTGCTCTCCCCTCTCTCCCCTTATCTCCGTCCAAAACTCTGCTGCCAGGGTCATCCACCTCGCACATCTCTTCCACCATGTGCAGCCCCTCCTCTCGTCTCTTCACTGGCTCCCACTTCCTGAACAAATCCTGCACAAGCTCCTAGTCTTCATCTATAAAGCTCTTCACAACATTGATCCCCTCTACCTCTCTATGCTAAATTCCCTCCGTACTCCTGTCCATGAACTCTGCTCCTCCTCTGTCCCCAATCTCGCCCTCCCACATCTCCCCTGCTCCCCTAACCATCTTCGTCCTTCTCCCTAGCTGCCCCCCACGCCTGGAACTCCCTCCCTGCCCACATCTGCCTCGCCCCCTCCCTTCGTACATTCAAATCCCTCCTCAAGACCCCCCTCTTCCACTCTGCCCTCCCCGACTTCTTGGTCCCCTCACCTAACTCCTGCTGATATCCTCCATCCATTGCAATCTGTTACCTAAGGTCTGTGTACTCATATCCTCACCACATGGACCAACCAGCCATCATTCTTGATGTAACCAAGCCAAGCGCGTGCACCTGGGACCTCACATCCTCGTGAATGTTACACTCCTTGTCTCTCCTTCTATTCCCATTCCTTCGAGCCCGGTCTCTCAGATTGGGTGTTTTCAGATGTGACGTGGCCAGTTGGCCCCGTCACGAAAACAATAACATCATCCCCCATCGGGAAGACCCCATCACGCCCTAACAGACATGCCAGGGTCATCCCGGTGGGGAATTGGGGAGGGGTGGGGCCATGTGGCGCAACGTGCGGCTGCACGTCCCCGCCCCCTCCACGCTCCCCGCCGCCCGTCCTCTGGGGAAACAGCCGGGCGGCGGGGCCAATGCGGCCGCAGTGTCTGGCCGAATCCGCCATGGCCCAGAATCCCACCGGTGCTTCCAGGCCGTGGCAACTGACCATACGTTACTTTTCTTTGATCCCCGCTAGGGATCACTTTCACCACGCTTCCCGGGGAAATGGTGCGGCTAGCCCGGGAAGCGTGGTTGAAACTGACCCCATGTGGGAATTGAGCGTGGCGAACATCTGGTGGCCGCCAAACAGATGTGCAAGTCACAATGACCACAGGTGGGTATTCACCGTGGTTCACTGTGATCTCGTAACGTCTGAAAATACCCATTGTAAGCTATAGGGCAGGAATTGTGTCTATTCAATTACTTTGTAAAGCGCCAGGTACATTGCTTGCGCTATATAAATGCTTGATAATAATAATAATAATAATAATAATTATTATTATTATTATTATTATTATTATTAGTAGTAGTAGTAGTAGTAATAATAATAATAATAATAATAATAGTAATAACAACTTTCAGTGTTCAAACTTCTTTGCAATCCTTATCTAGTTTATCATCATGAGAATCCTGTGAGGTAAGTCATTATGATGACCCATATTGCAGATAGCGAACTGAGGTTGAGACCAGGGCTGAAATGAAAAACATTTTAGATTCTCGTGAGAAATTCTAAGAATATGAGAACCAGGATCTCGATTTACTGTGTATTGTGTACCGCTTACCATGCACCAGTATTATCTCTAATTATTATAAAAGCCCATTTTGTAAGGTGTGAAAGCTGCCTTACAAAACGGGTTCTTGTAAGTGCTCAAGATAATACCGGGTGTTATAAATGCTGGAGTTTTGTAATATGTGACGCACTATTCCCCTTTTAAGCAGCAAGATCTCGCAGATTTCATTTGTACTGCATAAAAGGGGAATAGTGTATTCATACATGACAATACCGGGTCTTATAAATGCTGGAATTTTATCTCGAGCACTTATAAAAAAACTATTTTTGTCATGTGTAAAAGCAGTCACTTAACATGAACCTTTCCCCCCCTCCCCTTGTGAGTAAATGGCAAATATTTCTTTTCCCCAATGCTTTCTTTTTAGTTTTTACCAAAGCATAATTCATAAAATAATGTAAACCTTTTTTAAAAAACGTTGTATTATCATGACTCATTATCATATAATACAACTCTGGACTTTTCATGTTCCTTAAAATGATTCTTGCTATATTGTTTAATAGCCAAGGGAATTTGCAAGAAACACATATATAGAAGGAGGAGGAGGAAAAAGACCGACAAAGCAGAAAGTATTTAATCATGGGAATGGTTTTTCAAGCGATTTTTCTTAGTGACAACCCAAATATGTATTGTATTATTTGTGGATCAGTATAACTAATGTCAGCACACATTTCTGTTTATTGACTTATTTTATCAAGCACAACTGTCACAAGCTCATTATTAATCTGTCTCCAAAGGATCAAAATGCTTTAATAAATATATTTTTTTCCTTTAGATTTTAGCCTGAAATGTAACTGTTAGTTAAATGTACTGTGGCTTTGAGCGAAAATACCTTTTGAGATTAAAATAGGAAAATGCTACCTAAATCCAGAAAAGTGACACATGAGAATGTGGAGTTCTCTCTCTTAATGGCCAATTAGGGCTTCAGTCACTTAAAAAGCCTTTCTGGGGGGAAACCTTGAACACCATGTGTTTCACAATGAAAACTCATTGCTTAAGTGGAATATTCACAGACATGTAGACAGATGTGTGTGTCTAAAGTGAACACCAATAGAGCGTTTGCCCCAAAGATGGATAATTCCAGGCATACAAAGAGACACCTCTACGTACTTACTATAGAAAGACCTTGCTTCTTATTTACTAAACACTTGTATCTTTGCTTCATTCATGGATTGAAATTTAGAACATGGGCCATTTAGGGATGGTGAACAGAGTGTCAGCTTCTAGGTGCATATTTGCCACAGCCCTCCCTGCCTGTAACTTGGCCCCAGAACCCTGACAGCGGGTCCTGGGGCTGGAGTGGCTGTTTCTTGATGCAGTGGAAAGACATCGCCTCCATGCGAGGAATGATGGTCCATGATGATGGGTCCTGGGGCTAGAGTGGCAGCTTCTAGATGCATATTGGCCACAACCCTCCCTGCCTGTAACTTGGCCCCAGAACCCCGATGGTGGGTCCTGGGGCTGAAGTGGCTGTTTCTTGATGCGGTGGAATGACATTGTTTCTGTGCGAGGAATGATGGCCCCAGACCCATGATGGTGGGTCCTGGGGCTAGGGTGGTAGCTTCTAGGTATTGGCCACAGCTGTCCCTGCCAGTAACTTGGCCCCAGAATCCTGGCGGCGGGTTCTGGGGCTGGAGTGGCTGTTTCTTGATGCAGTGGAAAGACATCACCTGCGTGCGAGGAATAATGGCCCCAGAACCATGACGGTGGATCTGGGGGTTAGAGTGGCAGCTTCTGGATATTGGCCACAACCCTCCCTGCCTGTAAATTGACCCCAGAACCCTGGTGGCGGGTCCTGGGGCTGGAGTGGCTGTTTCTTGGTGCATTGGAAAATTGGCTCTCTGTGTGAGGAATGATTTATTTATTTATTTTATTTATTTATTTTATTTTATTTATTTTAAATGGGTGGGGTATCATTTATACCCCACCCATTTTGAAACAGCTCGGGGCGGCTAACAGTCTTAAATAAGAATACAGTTATTAAACATTTTAAAACATTCATAAAATTACAACAATTAAAACACGACTAGGGAACATAAAAATTATTAATACAATAAATAAGGGTGAAGGGGGATAACCCCCCCTTAACACCCATCCCCCCCTCCCCAAAGGCCTAGAGCGTCTCTGATGCCGGCAGCCACAGCCGGCGCTGAGGCCGCCGGACCGCCCGCCGCCGCCGCACCTGGAGCTCCGCTGAAGGTACAGTCAACTTGTAGTAGGGGTGATCCCTGGGGGGTTGGGGGGGTGTTAAACACCCCCCCCCGGGATTGGGTCTATACTTACCGGTGGCTGCGGGGACGCCGCAGCCGCTGGTGCTGGGGGGGGCTCTTTTTAAAAAAAAAATCCAGGCTGGGCAGGGTGGTTGGGGGGTGTCCCCCCTTTCACCCGCGCAGCCTGGACTCGGGGAGTTTTTTTTTTTTTACTTTTTTGGTGGCACTTTTTACATTGCAGCCATTTATTTAAATGGCTGCAATGTAAAAAAAATCCGGTACCGGGAATCCGGTAACGGGACCGGATTTCGGGTAATTCCGGTACGCCCAGTACCGGCATTATCGGATACCGGATTTACCGGCACGCCCACCCCTAGCAGCCAGTGCAGAGTCCGGAGCACAAGTGTTATGTGCTCCCAACGGCCTGTCAATGAAAGGAGCCAGGCCGCCACATTCTGCACTAGCTGTAGTCTCTGAACCAGGAACAAGGTCAGCCCCACGTAGAGCGCATTGCAGTAGTCCAGCCTTGAGGTGACCAAGGCATGGCTGAAGGTGGCCAGGTCCGGGCCAGAGACGTACGGACGCAGCCTCTGCACCAGATATAACTGGCAGAAGGCGGCCTTCACCACTACCTCCACTTGTCGATATAGGCGGAGATTTGCGTCCAATATCACCCCCAGACTCCAAACCTGCTGAGCTATAGGAGGGCAACCCCCCCCAATTAGGGAGGCAGACACCTCCCTCGCTCTCCCCACCAGCATCACCTCCATCTTATTGGGGTTGAGCTTCAGTCTGCTCTGCCACATCCATTCTGCCATGGCCTCCAGACACTGGGATAGCACCAAGACAGCAAGGTCTGGGTCAGTTGAAAAAGAGAGGTACAGCTGAGTATCATCAGCATATTCGTGACATCACACCCTGAACCCTCTCACGACCTCCCCCAAGGGCTGCATATATACATTAAATAACAGTGGAGACAGAATGGAACCCTGCAGAACACCTCAGGATAAAGCGTGGGGGCAAGATGTTTCAACTCTCAACACTACCCGCTGGCTTCTTTCCAACAGGAATGAGCGGAACCATTCGAGAACAGTTCCGTCCAGACCCCCCAGGTCACGCAGCCGTCTCAACAGCAGCCCATGGTCCACGGTGTCAAAAGCGGCAGAGAGATCTAGCAGGATGAGAAATGTCAAACATCCTGCGTCGATTTCCCAGCGGAGATCGTCGACCAAGGCCACCAATGCCATCTCGGTGCCATAGCCAGGGCGGAGCCCAGATTGAAATGGCTTCAGGAAACCGATGCTGTCTAGATGTGCCTGGATCTGGATCACCACCACCCGATCAATAACCATACCTTAAAAGGGAAGGTTAGAGACAGGTCAGTAGTAGCTGGCGAGTGCGTCCACGTCCAACGATGGTTTCTTCAGCAGGGGGCGCACCACAGCCTCCTTGAGGCTAGGAGACCACCTCCCCTGCTGCAAGGATGCGTTAACCACCCACGCCAGCACCGTCCCCAGTGTCTCCCTGGAGGCTTTCACCAACCAGGATGGGCACGGATCAAGTTCACAGCAGGTGGCTCTCACAGACCCCAAGACATCCACCTCATCAGCTGGCTTCACTTCCTGAAAGTCCCTCAACAAAGATGGACCAGACGGGGTCTCCATCACCTTGCACTCTCCATCTACTGCCCCTAATCCAGTGTCAAAGTCACTCCCCAGACCCATGATGACCCCAAACCCATGACGGTGGGTCCTGGGACTAGAGTGGCAGCTTCTAGATATTGGCCACAGCCCTCCCTGCCTGTAACTTGGCCCCAGAAGCCTGATGGTGGGTCCTGGGACTGGAGTGTCTGTTTCTTGATGCTTTGGAAAATTGGCTTTCTCTGTGAGGAATGATGGCCCCAGACCCATGACGCTGGGTCCTGGGGCTAGAGTGGCAGCTTCTAGGTATTGGCCACAGTCCTCCCTGTCTGTAACTTGGCCACAGAATGCTGACAGTGGGTCCTGGGGCTGGAGTGGATGTTTCTTGATGCTTTGGAAAAACGGTTCTCTGTGCGAGGAATGATAGTCACAGACCCATGATGGTGGGTCCTGGGGCTAGAGTGGCAGCTTATGGATATTGTCCTCAGCCCTCTCTGCCTCTAACTTAGTCCCAGAACCCTGAAACTAGGTGGCATACTGCCTGCTGCTCTGCGGGTGTCAGGGCCTCCAGAACCTGCACTTGCGCATGCACAGTTTCTTGGCATGCCCCCCACCCTGAAATTGACATTGCTGCCCGACATGGTTCTGTGACCCACGGAGCCTCAGACTGCAGTGCCGCCAGAGAGAGAGCGAGGTAAGGGGGCAGTGCCCCATGTTTCCTCGGGTGAGCACCACCACTGAATGTCATGCCAGAAAAGGAAGAAAGGAAGACCCTTCATTGTGGAGTTACAAGATCTCTGATGATTGGTGCAGAATATCATTCTATGGTCTGTGTTGTGTGGGAGGGGACCATAATTGTAAAGGCCCTTCAGGTCTTACTAGAACTGAAACCCATACCTGCAAAACAGGTATGGTCATCAAATTCATAGTATCTGATTTGACTCAAAAATTTCAGGCACTTTCAGTACCCAAAATGGTGTGTGGTAAGGTACCCAGAATACTAACAACTAAAATACTGTTTTTCTCCTGATATTTTTACTTCTGGTTCTGGATTTTCAATTTCCAGCCCCAGATTTTGTAAATATTTTGGGGTATTTATTGGATTTTCGGGTAATTGGGGTTACTAGAAAACTGCAAACTGACATTTCTGTTTTTCTACATTCTCTAACAGTATTTAGGTCTCGATCTGGATTCCCAAAATGGTACCCACAAATGTGGTTATTACCCACCGTTACCAAAGTGGGTGCCTATTTGTGTTCTATTTTAAACATATGGCTCTTTTTTTCTCAAATGTGGTGGATTAAGGCAGTGGTAGATCCCAGCAGGTCGTACATTCAAGTCCTGTTTTGTCTCACATCAGATGGCCACCTCAGGTCAACCAGGTGTAAATTAGTACTTGATTCACTAGGAATGGGGAATTCAAAGATGGTTGAAGATAGTGCTGGTCTTGTGTACTATAGGCTTTATATATATATATATATATATACACACACACTAAATCTAAATCTAACTGCTATTAAATATTCTAAATGCTATGAACTAAATGGATTATCTAATAAGTACACAGGCCTAATCCTACAAACACTAAAACTAAATCACTAATGCTATCTCTATCACTAAGCTAACTCCTACAACTGTCTACTATCTCTAATCTCTGTAATCTCTGTAATCTCTCTCTCTCTCTCTCTCTCTCTCTCTCTCTATCTATCTATCTATCTATCTATCTATCTATCTATCTATGGGATGGGGGAGAATCACAAACAATACAAGGGTTCAGTTTAAGGTTTCAGTTTCATTTCAGTACAAAACCGAAATGAAACTTAAAGCAATCTAATAATCCTACTCAACGCCTGCTGTTCAGGAACAGTGACTAGCTCAGAAGGTGTAGGGAAGGGGGGAGGCAGATAGTTTAGTTTCTTGCAAGCCTCTCCACCCCTGGTGTCTGGAAGTCTGCTCCTCAGTGACTAATACTACCCCTCCCTGTCATGTTTGACCTTCCAGTGAACCTTTATTTGCCACCCGAACTCACCCGAACGCAATTCAAATTGACCGAACTGTTCAGTCATTTCGAAGTTTGGAATTGAGTTCGGTTCGGCCAGTTCGTGTTCGGATTCGTGTTCGGGTTCGGTCGTCTGAACAGGCCGAGTTTGGGCTGAACTCCGAACTTCCGAACCACGTTCACCCATCCCTAGTCCGCTTTACTCCAGGTCCAGTGGCTGTATACTGACCATGGTGGAGGCTAGCCTGAGCTGTGACTTGGGGATTTCCCTGAGACACAGCCTGGGCTAAACCACTGTCAGAAGCCAGACCATGCCACCATCTGGCGGCCACTTTCTAATGTGATGGCAGCACCCAGTTTAACTCACACTAAAGTGGGTTAAACCATGCCATCGTCACGTTAGCCAATACCCATTTTGATTTGAACTCAGATCTATGTGTAGCATCCTTGAAGTTTTAAGCAACTGCACCCACAGAGATGCACTTCAGTGTGTAAACAAAACTACATCTGTGGAAATACAGGTGTCAGAGATACCTTCCCACATGAATCTGTACTTCTCTCTCCTATTATTTAGCTGTCAAATCATTTTAACTTCCCAAACTTCCCAATTAGGTTTTTATTTTTTCCCATGAACCAGAAGGTAATGTTGGCAGGGAAATGCCCAAATAGCCTTCATGTTTTGAAGTACATGCATTCTAGCTGAGTTTGTTTATTTATCACCTATCTGTCTCAGGTATTCATTAGAGCAGAGCATATAATTTTTAACAATTAATGCTACTGATTAGGACAACTTGTTACCAGACACTAATTTCTAAACCATTTGTTATTTCAAATTCTTTGAGCATTTTTACACGTGATGGCACTAGGCGCCACCATGCTTTGATCCTGCCTGAGGTGAGAGCTCTCACCCTAATCAGGATCTGGCCCTGTCACAAAGAAGCATGAGGGTGGCAGAGGGTGGGGAAGGGAGTGGCGGAAAGTGCGGATGTGGTCAGCACTGCCCCTCCCCTTGTGCTGCTCAGTGTTCTCTGGCCCCCTCCCTGACAAGTAGGAGCAGCAGCAGCCTATGATGCCTCTGCACTCACCTAGAAAAACTCAAGTACCTGCTGGAGTTAAATAGAGCAGGCTACCAGATGTGACCGTTCACTCTACCAGAGTCCAGGGAAACCTCCCCCGGACCATGGCAGGGATAACTCCGGCATGTGCACTGGCAGGGAGCCCAGTGCACAACCCAGAGTTAATCCTACCATAATCCAGGGTATATTTGTTCCCATCCATAGCAAACATCAGGCAGGCAAGAACAAATGTGACACCACCATGGGTGGCCACGCCGGGGTAAAGCATGGCCACCCTTGGCAGCATCATGTATGAAAACACCCTTTGATGGATTTGTTTATCAGCATTGTGAGGTGCGCTGTTTGGGTTGTGCTGGGATTGATCACGATTACGGCTGTACTGAATAATACTTCTGGGTATTCAGACAATTCTGAAAGTTCCAAATAGTCGGTCCAAGTACTTGGAGATAATTTGGTGTTCTTGCTGAAGGTTTGGACTTTGGAGCCCAAGCACAGAATGTTGTAAAACTTCAGAAACTTTTTGAAAAGGTTTTGAACCCACAGCTAAAGTGCTACCCAGAAAGGCACACTAGCTAGAGTGGGACAGTCATTCCAGAAGACAACCCCCCCAAATTGCAACTACATGCAGAAGTAAAATAAAATTTAAAAAAACAGTAATGTACCTACAGCATGGGTGATTTCAGACGTTACGAGATCACGCTCAACCACACTGAAGCACGCTCAAACCCCCGTGGGGCCAAAGGGCTCTGAACGTCTGAACGGCGCGCGCCAGATGTTCATCACGCTCAATACCCACATGGGGTCAGTTGCAACCACGCTTCCCGAGCTAGCCGGGGGAAGGTCCCGGGAAGCGTGGTCAAACGAACCCCCACAGGGAACCAAGGAAAAGTAACGTCTGGACGCCAATCCCCGAGCGGAACCAAACCAAATGAGCCCCAGTCGGGGACGAGGCACGCAGCGTCGCTGCCAGGCAACCAGCAGCAACACAACCACCGGAGGGAGATTTAAAGCGAGAGCAGCAGCAAGCAAGCGTGGCGGGATGGAGCGAGGAGGGAAGCGGAAGAGAGCGGAGGCAGAGACAGTGACAGCGGCGGGACAGGCGGCGGAGGAGGTACAGGCAGCCCCAGCGATGCAGGCGGAGGGGGCACAGGTGCAGAAATGGGGCACACGGGAGCACCCGACCAGGGAGGCGGCCCGGGAACAACACCCACAGCTGCAGCCGGGTCGCGCCGCCCCGGGGACAGCAGGTGGAACGGGCCCACAGGAGGCACCCAGGAAAAGGGTAAGGGCACCCAATGGGAGGGGACCAGGGGGCACGGGTGAACCCCCATGGGGGGGCTGGGGGGACCCAGGGCGCAAGGCAGGGGGGCAGGGGGCCCCCAAGAGGGGGCACACCCACACCCAGCAACCACCCACCCTCACCCCCCACCCGGGGGGGGCCGGGGGGACCCCAGGCGGAGGCAGGGGGGCAGGGGGCCCCCGAGTGGGTCCACACCCACACCCAGCAACCACTCACCGCCTCCCCCCCCAGACACGAAAGACGGCCCGGGCGGATGAGTCCCAGGACGAGCCCAGCCCCGCGTGCCCGGAGGTGCAACCCCAGGAGGAGGTGGAGGAGGAGCAGGTGCAGGTGGAGCAGGAGCTGGACCAGGAGGAGGAACAGCAGGGGCCGAGCCGGAAGAAGGCCTACCACAGAGGGGGCCAGTGGGGCCTACAGGAGACCCGGGACTTCATCCGGATATGGGGGACCCTCGAGTACCAGCTGGAGCT
>QEPC01006715.1:5181944-5193478 GCA_003113815.1 Sphenodon punctatus | reverse complement strand
AAAAAAACCGGTACACCGAAATCCGGTACCGGGTCCGGATTACCGGGTCGAATCCGGTAATGCCGGTACGCCCGATACCGGCATTATCGGATACCGGTAGATCCGGAATTCCCATCCCTATTCCTCACACCCTAATTTTTACCTTCTCCCTTTCCCTGCCCTTCTCCCCCCTGTACATTATGTAGAGATAGGTAGTATAGATTAGATATAGATATATATTATAGACATATTGATTCGATTAAAATACTTATATAGATAATTGATTAGATAATAGATAGTTTAGTTTTCTTTTCCCCTTCCCCTGTCTTCCTTAGATTTAGATAAATATTAGTTATGCACAGGAATCAATTATGATACTGATACTAAAAATAAAATCTTTGTTTGAAATGGTACCGATATCAATAACAATATCAATAATAACGTACATCAATACCAATAACAAAAACAATACCGATATCGATATAAAAAACGACAACGACATTGTGGTTAATAATGCTAACGACATTTTTTAATAACAAAAATAAAAAATGAAAACAACATGGGGGCCCGGTGCACACCCCTAAAGGCCTTGTCATATCTTACTCATGCCCCTGGGGGGCCAGCTTGGTATACGCAGCAGACTATGTTGGCATATTTTAGCAGATCCTACCCCCGCTCGATGTATGTTTGCAGCATTACACCTTGAAAAATGGAATAGGTAAAGGTCCAGTAAGACCAGTTCCTATCTGCTTTTGGGGACCTGAACCACTCCTTTTCCTTCTTATTGTCCCAATCACTGGGATGCACAATGGGGTTGCTCAAGAGGAGGGCAAATATATCAATATACTCTCCCCTCCAGATCCACCCCCTAGTGGCTTGAAGAAAATGTTCCCCTATGGGGGCAGAGAACTCTAAATACCCACCCCCAACTGGGAGATGTTGCCTGAAAGCTCCTGCCAAAGCCTGGCACTGCACTGGGGTGCAACAGGGGGAGGACCATACCTGTAGTGCCTGGGCTGTTCATGGAGGGCAGTCATCCTGGTGGGGGATACAGGGGAGTTGCAGACAGGGGTAAGAATTAACACCACTTACCCCAGAGGGAGGGATGGGGGTCCTAACTGGGGAACCCAAGCTCCATTCCACCACAGGCGTTGGGTAGTGCCCTTGCTCCTGCCTAGTGGCAGGGTGCTACACATACCCTGCATGGGTGCAGCCGCAACGGCACCCATTACACATGTGGCATGGCACTGGCACGGCTTATAGGCTAGGGTGCCCATGGGCTCTATCACCTGGCCACTGCTGGACCAATCCTGTGATTCAACCCAAAGGACCTCATGGTCTGGCATCTGACCCTAGGGGCTTGAACCTTCCTGGTTGACCTGGTCCCTGTATGCGTGTACTGCTGCCTGCTCCCAGCGTTGACAGGGGTTGATCTATGCGCAGCTCTGCCATGGCCTGAATGGCTCACTCGAGGACCTCAATCCAGCACAGGACATCCTCTGATTCCTATCCCTAGGGGTCTGATTGACCCCTCTGTAGCTGCCCAGGTTGTGGGTTCTCTCACCTGGAATAAAACAAGAGGGGGTTCCCCCTGCCCTCTTCCTCCTGCCCGGATCCCCGAGGGATCAGGCACAGCCCCTGGATAGTCTGATGGGCGCCCTGCTAAGGCTCAGTGGGAAACACCAAGGCCACGGCGATTACAATTTCTGGGCCCACCACAGTAGGCCACAGACCATGCAAGGACACCACAAGAGGCTGGCCCCACCCTGCCCCTGTGGCTGCCATGTCCCACATAAGAGCCTCGCACCCGGCAAGACTGTCCTGCAGGGAAAGCAGTACAACCTTCCTGCCACGCTCTGGAGCCACGGGGGAGAGGGGAGTGTGCAAGGCTGAGTGCCGGCCATACCGGCCAGCTCTTGAGCTCCTGAGGGGCCCAGGAGTGTTTCTACCAGCTGGGCCAGCTGCCGTGGTCACCCCTTCTTCCCGGCCTTTCTTTCAATAGCTATTTGGAAACATGTGGTAAATTAGAGTTTTTTCATCCTGTGGAATCAATCACTTTTGAACATTTGTTGTTCCTACATGGTTCTGTGGGTATTTTCTACACGTATTTGTTATATTTATTGATATTTAGATATTCATTTATACCCCGCCCCTCCTGTAAAAACAGCTCAGTCTATGAGACTAATCACATGACCTTAGTCTCATGAATTGCAGTGTTTGTGTGCACAAACATGGAAATGACTACCTGATAGAAACCTAAATCAGCATCTCCAGAAAAATGAGAAACCTCAGTCCGTTTAACATAATACAGGTGTGGGAGGGAGAGGATGGGAGAGGTGAAACAAATACTGCATTTTGTAATTTGAATATTATTTGCATTTTCATGTAGCCTTCCAGGGTTCAAATCCCAGCTTAGACATGAACATGCTGGGTGGCCTTGGGAAAGTCAAAATCTCTCTTCCTCATCTATAAAATGGGAATGTATGTACAAGAGGTAAAAATTCATTTTTGAACTGATTCGGTTTCTTATGGAAACCATTTGTTTGAGCCATTCTGACAAAACATGGAATGAATGGACGTTCCAGTTCCATTCACCAGAACTGATTGAAATTTTTTAAAAATTTGTTTTGTGCATGCACGAAATGGCCGCAGCTGTGCTGCGCTTGTGCAAAATGGCAGCTGCCATACAACAAAATGGTGGTGGCCATAATTTGGCTGCTGTCATTTGGCGCATGTGCAGTACAGCACATACGCAAATCATTCTATCAGAATTCCTATCATACATTTTGTTTGATCAGAATTCGGGTTGATATTTCAATCGCCATTTTGATAGGGTGGAAAATGTCCATGGAACCGGAATGGCTGGTTTGACCCACCCCTAGTATGTACCTTTGTCTCACCCTACATTCTCCTCCCCTTTGCTTCCCCTTCCGTGTCCATCCTAGATTGGAATCCTTTTGGAGGAGGGAATACTGAGACACAATGGATGTATAGATCCCATGCCCAGGTATTCACTGACTTCTCTGTTGAGAATTTCTGCCTTCCCTCAGGCTTTGACCCAAAAAAGGGTGGAGCCACACCAGAAGGGGGCAGAGCAAATAGACTCTCCTAGTCCTTTCAATGGGTATTTTCAGACGTGACGAGATCACAGTGAACCACAGTGAATACCCACCTGTGGTCACTGCACGTCTGTTCGGTGGCCGCCAGATGTTCGCCACACTGAATACCCACATGGAGTCAATTTCAACCACGCTTCCCAGGTTCCCGGCGCAAGAATCCCCAGAAGCGTGGTGAAAGTGATTCCAGGCAGGCATCAATAAAAAGTAACATCTGGTCGGCTATCATGGCCCGGAATCCCTGGCAGGATTCTGGGATGTGGTGAACTCGGCCAGATGATGTGGTGGCATTGGCTGCGCCGCCCACCCGTCTCCCCAGAGGGCGGGTGGCAAAGGAGCATGGAGGGGGCGGGACTATGCGGCCGCACGTTGTGCCGCGCAGCCCCGCCCCCTCCCTGATTCCCCGCCGGGATCCCCGGCACGTCTGTTTGCCGTGCCTGGGTGATCCCAGCGGGGAATCTCTGGGTTGTTTTCAGAACAGGGTGAAGCCGCCCAGTCACGTCTGAAAACATCCATTGTGACCATACTCCTGTGGCACATAGTGACATTGCAACACTCTTCAGGGGTGCGGTCATCATGTCCAAAAGAAGTGTGGGGAATTTCTTCACCCTGCCTCCCCTCCATTCCCCCACATTCTCTGAAGCCCCTGAATAATCAAACCCAAACAAATCAGGCTTCACCAAGAGCCTGTAGTTGATGGGTTAAAACCTGACGACTCGAAGTCAGACCTGGAGGGGTGGAAACTCTATCGGGGTCACTTCTGATTATGTTATCCTTGCTTTGAAGAGAAAGGGGGGGGGGGAGAAGAGTTGCTTCCTTTGGCAGACACAACCCTATCTTTAGAAGCCCAGCGCTTTGTGCCAAGTGATGCAAAAATCTTTGAAGTTTGAACCCTAGTGATAGCAAAGAAATTGTTTAAGGAAACTCATGGTATTACTTTCATATATTGCCAGACCCTCGAAGCAGAGCGGGCTTGTGCAATGAGTTTGACTGAGCAAACAAAATAATCTCTCAGAGATGGTGAAACAGAAATGACATAGGAAGTCAAAAAGGTTGGTCCCAGGAAGACGACAAAGCTGCATGATGTGTTTGCTATGGAAGATGAAATATGGGCTGTTTGAGAAAGAATCTTATCTGTTGACCTGTCAGGGTAAAAAGTAGCAGCCAAGTCAACCTCACAATGATTAGAATGAAAAGATGATGGGGCAGAAGGCCAGTTTACCCAGATCCGCTTATAGTTTGGATTAATCCTAATCACTGTTGCTTTAGTTTAACCCCAAGAACTCTAAAAACAAAAATTAGGAGATATGGATGATTACTATGCAGTGTAAAAAAAACCACACACAAAAAACTTAATCCTGCAAATACTTATGCTTAACTTATTGGATTAATTAATTAATTACCTTTATATCCTACCCTACTTCATGGTCTCAAACAGTGGCAGACTAGCCATCTGGCAGTTCTGTCAAAAGCCAGAGGGGCCAGTACTGTTAGGGGCCATTTTTTCACATTTAAAGGGAATATTTGTTTTTTGTCAATATTACATTTTTCTAGTGGCAGGAGCCAGGTTACTGAAGATGTCAGATGTGATTTTAGGTCTTAGTCTGAAATGCCAGAACTTATTTTAGATCCCAGTCCACTGCTCGTCTCAAGGCAGGGTACAGCATTAAAAAAAACAAACTGCAAAAAATACAATAAAACCAGTTTAAAATCCCTACCCTCAACCTTTGCAAAACACAAACCAAAACCTATATCCTTGACTGCCAAAAACATGAACAAATGAAGATCTTATGCTGCCTCTGGAAAATTTTCAGACTCGGATTTTGGTGAACCTCCGGGGGAAGGAAATTCCGTAATTGTGGAGAAGCCACTGACAACACCTTTCTGCACATCCCTGCTGTGTGAACTTGAAATATTATTATTATTATTATTAACAAACATTTATATAGCGCCAGCAGTGTACCTGGCACTTTACAAAGTAATAAAATAGACACGGTCCCTGCCCCTAGGGCTTACAATCTGAGAGACAGGAGCTGGGGGAGAGACTTAGGAAGGGGAACAGAGGGAGAGACAAGGGGTCTAACATTCATGAAGATGCGAGGTCTCAAGTGCACGTACTTGGCTTGGTTACGATGAGAATGACAGCAGGCAGGTCCATGTTGCAAGGATAAGGGTAAACCGATCGTAGGTATAGGAATAGTGGCTCAGCAGGATAAAGAGTCAGACAGAGCAGAGCGAAAGAGGTGAGTTTTAAGGAGAGATTTGAAGGTATGAAGGGAGGGGGCAAGGCGGATGTGGACAGGGAGGGAGTTCCAGGCATGGGGGGCAGCAAGTGAGAAGGGACGAAGGCGCTTAGGGGAGCAGGGAAGGCGTGGAAGGGTGAGAGAAGGGACAGAGGAGGAGCGAAGTGCACGGGCTGGAGTATGGAGGGCGATAAGTGCAGAGAGGTAGGGGGGAGCAAGGTTGTGAAGAGCTTTATAGGTGAAGACTAGGAGCTTGTGCAGGATTCGTTCAGGAAGGGGAAGCCAGTGAAGCGAAGAGAGGAGGGGCTGCACATGGTCGAAGCGACTGGCGAGGTAGATGACCCTGGCAGCAGAGTTTTGGACAGAGATGAGGGGAGAAAGGTGAGACCGGGGAAGGCCAGTGAGAAGGAGGTTACAGTAATCGAGGCGAGAGATGACCAGAGCATGAACAAGAGTTTTGGCAGACGAGACAGAGAGAAAAGGGCGAATCTTAGCAATGTTATGGAGGGAGAAGCGACAGGATTTAGCAACAGAGTCAATGTAGGGTTTAAAAGAAAGGGGTGAGTCAAAGATGAAGCCTAGGCTACGGGCTTGGGGGACAGGCAGGATGGTGACTCCATCAATAGTTATTGACAGTGAGGAAAGAGAGGAAGGATGAGGGGGGAAGATAAGGAGTTCAGTTTTAGGGCGGGCGGCAGGGTGCGTGGAGGGGGCGGGGCCCTTACCATAATGATGGTAAGGGCAAGAAGATGCTCTTTACTCATCGCAGGGGCTGCAATTCAGTGTAGGGAAATAGGCAGCAAAACCAGCCCTTCAAATTGTACCGTAAATCTTTTAGGAGTAGAGCTGAAAGTGGAAACTCATTTGCCGCCCATGGGTAATATATCCCCAATATCAAGTTCTGTATTGGGTGCCTGACAGGCTACCCGAATATTGACCAGGCACCCAAAATATTGGGTATTACTGTTACCAAGTTAAACATTTAGCAGTCAGTAAATCGGTAAAGGAATTGGGACAGTAAGGCCCATTTCACACACTGATAAAATGGGTGTTAAATTTTATTATACATATTGCAGGGTACCCATAGAGCACACCTGCAGCCCTGCAACATGTATAATAAAATGCAACAACCATTTTATCAGTGGGTGATTTCAGACGTTATGGGGCCCTTTGGCCCCGTACCGAATTCACCGAAATCATTCCAGCCCTGGATCACCCCGTAATGCCATAGCAGACGTGCTGGGGAGATCCCGGCGGGGAATGTGGGAGGGGGCGGGGCCGCGCGGCGCAACGTGCAGCCACACGGCCCCGCCCCCTCCACGCACCCTGCCGCCCGACCTCCGGGGAGACGGGCGGGCGGCGGGGCCATTGCGGCCGCCGCGTCGGGCTGGAAGCGCCATGGCCCGGATCCCGGGCCGTGGCAACCGGCCAGACGTGATGTTTTTTTGGTCCCCGCTGGAGAACTTTTTGACAACACTTCCCGGGACATTCCCCCGGCTAGCCCGGGAAGCGTGGTTCAAATTGACCCCTTGCGGGTATTGACCGTGGCGAACATCTGACGGTGACCACAGGTGGGTATTCACCGTGGTTCACCGTGATCTCGTAACGTCTGAAAATACCCAGTGTTAGAGTGTCTGTGTGAAAAGGGCCTAAGTCAAGGAATTGGTACTAGACAACAGAAAATCAGTGCCAGATGTTGAAAAATCGAGTTGAAAGTATGTTATTTCAGTACATGAAAAAGTCTAATCGAGAACCAATTAGTAACCAATGTTAATGGGTCAGGGTCCAGCACCACAATTTCAATGGTTTTACCTATTATTGTGGGTACTTGTTTCAGCTCTAATTGGGAGCTAGTGCCAACTCTGAACAACTGCTACTACTACTTATTATTTCTATAGCGCTGTCCATCATACGCAGTAGTGCACAGATACACATCAAATTAAGGACGGTCCCTGCTCTAAGGACCTTACAATCTAGTTAAGACACAGTTAAAAACAAGGGACATTACATGAATCATGGGTTGCAGGATGCAGTTTGTACAGTAATTAACTTTTTACATCTAAGATACTTTAGTTGAAACTAGAAGACTATGATATGTGTATATCCTGGGTTCATGAATTAAAGCCAGCCTGAAAGATGTTAGCCTTTAGGCGGGCTTGAATACGGACAAGGAGGGGACCCTGACTCACTGCCACAGGAAGATCGTAAGCCGCCCCAAGTTGCTCTGTGAGCGGAAGGGCGCAGGGTAAAAGAGTAACGAAATAAATAAATAAATAAAATAAGATTGTTCCAGGCATACAGTGCAGCGAGGTGAAAGGCAGAGAGGCCTGAAGCATCGGTGTAATGTGCTCTCTTGATAACCCATCCCTAGGAATTAATTCACAGGGGGGCAAATCATTTGATGTGGGTTGAGCCCTGGGAAATGTTCTCAGTAGGAGTGTGCACTATGAAATGTGAAAGACCAGAAAAAGGCTGATATTGGCCATTTTGGAGGTGGAAACAAAAGCCAAATCTTCATTTTCATGGGTTTTGTAAATAAAACTTTGGCTTTGTTTTTTCTTTCCAGTTTTTTTTTCTGTTTAATTCTATTTAAAATAATTTTAAAATAAAAAAATCACTGTGCATGCGCTGGCCTCTGGACACTTCATGCATGTGCAGCTCTTTTCTATGTATTTATTGTACTTAATAAGCAGAATGAGTTATACACATGGCCGAAGACAGGTCTCTGGATACAACACAGATGGAATGAACTAGTATGTTGTGTTTGGGACATGGTACCTTGTCTCCAGTTGTCATTAGTGTTGAGGGTTACTGGAGCTGCTGTGCGGGCTGACTGGAAACACCCACTCTGACACCACCCTTGGTTTCTACAGAGGGACAGGCCTACATCTTTGGTCCTGGCGGGTGGAAGAGGACTGCGGGCTACTGTGTGGGCTGACTGGGAACACCTGAGACTCCCTTTCCTCTTCTTGGGTTCCATAGCTAGCCTTCAACCATTGTTGGCAGCTTCCAAAGGCGGCTGGAGGGCTGGAGGATGGTTTAGTTTATTTTTATAAAAACTATATTTGTAATTTTTGTAAGGGGACTATGTGGTGGGACTGCAACTTCCTCTGTGAGGGAAGGAGGGTGATTTGTTTTTACAATTGTGGGGGTTTTGAGGGAGGCTGATAAGGTCTGGGTTGGAAGTCTAAGCAATCTTCCCTGGGTGAGCGATGGGGGAGTGGGCAGGGGTGAGGTGGGCAGTTATGTGAAATAGCCATGGCCATTTTGCAAGGGGGGGAAGGTTTGGCCTAAAGGAGGTGGGCCTCCTGTGGGTGAGAGACAGAGGAGGGGGCAGTGGGTTGGATGGATTGGTTGGGCCCGATGTGGGGTTTTGTTTTATATGATTTGTGATTGTATTTTGTAACTGTTGTAAGCCAACCTGAGCTATTTTGGGGATAGGCCAGGGATCAATCATTAATAATTAATAATTAGCAATTAGCAATTAGCAATTAAATTAATAATTTGCTTAATAGTTCATAATTCACAATGCATAATTAATAATTAGACTGTCAATTATTATTAGGGCTGTACCAAATAGTACTTCTTGGTACTTGGGCCGATTTCTGAGGTGTTGGGATTTGGACCACCGAATTCTGGACCTCGGAAATCTTCAGAACTTCAGAACATCAGAACTTGGAATTGCAGAAACTCGAAACTACTCGGCGCAAAGTAAGCACCTCAGGATATGTTGGCATGTGCCACAGCATGGCCCACCATCAACAGTGAGTGCACCCACTTTAATCATTATGCCAACCAAGCAGTACACAAGAAAGCAGGCTAGTAAGAGTGGGACATTCGCTTAAGAAGAATACAACAACCCCACAAAACAGTGTGCAACTGCATGGAGAAATAAATTCCACCAAAAGTCAGCCAGCCCAACAGGCACAATTAAGAAGCCAGACATTCACTCACTCACTCACTCACTCACTCACTCACTCACACACACACACACACACACACACACACACACATATACACACCAAGGACTCCCTCTTATTTTTAAAAAAGGCATGGCATTGGAAACTTGAGCAAACCAGGCAAGGGGAAGTGGAGCCAGGCAGAGAGATCCCTCTGGTCTGGTCACATGGTGCGAACCAAACAGCAAGCATAATAACAGTAGAACTTATAGTTACATCACTTTACAATTAGGTTCTGCTGTGCCATGCCACAGCCTAGACAACACACACAGCCCCACAAAACCGTGTGCAATTGTGTGGAGAAATAAATCCCACCAAAAATCAGCCTAGCAGACAAAATTAAGAAACCAAACCAGACATTCAATCACCTGCCCCCTGGGGCACACTCTTATTTTTTAAAAAGGCATGGCATTGGTACTATTGTGGCACTGGTAACTTGAAAAGACCTGGCAAGGGGAAGTGGATAGGGATGTGCAAACGCGGTTCGAATGTTTGGTGTTCGGACGGAACTCGGTATGGTCGGACCGAACTCGGTATGGTCGGTGGACCGAACCGAACGTCCGAACCGAACGTTCTAACTTCCGAACAGTTCGGAAAAGTTCAGTAAAGTTTGGTTGAGTTTGGGCGGGAAAAAGGGGGTAAACAAGCCCAGGGAGGAGGGGGCTCAGGAGCAGACTTCCTGGCGCCAGGGGTGTAGAGGCTTGGAATAGCACCCTGCCTGACCAATCACAAGCCCTCTTTTCCTCACACCACTGACTTGGCAGGCTGCAATTGGCCACAAGCTAGTCTGCACAGAGCCAATGGGACTTGTGAAAAGGCGGGCGCAGCAAAGAAACAAAAGTCATTGCCCTCCCCCCTTCCAAATCCTTCTGAGCTAGCCACTGATCCTTTCAGCAGCGTTGTCAGAAGTCTCCCTCTCTCCCAGTTCCTCCCAAAGTCACAATCCATTGCCATCCTCCTCCTATTCACCCATTCCCACATATTTACCTACCTAGCTTCATTTATTTATCTTAGATTAGATAGATTTAGGAGTTATTTTTAGTTTTTACCCCTCCCTGTGTTCCCTGTGTTCAATCTTCCTCCCTCCCCCCAATTCTTTCCCATATATTCCATCTCTGATTCCCTTCCCCTCTTTTTGGATTTATTTAGAGTAGGATTACACTGATTTAGGTTTCATTTCAGTTTTGTACCCCTTGTTTGTGTCCCCCCCCCATCCTAGATAGATAGATAGATAGATAGATGTAGGAGTTAGCTTAGTGATAGAGACAGAGATAGGGTTTAGTGATTTAGTTTTAATATTCAGTGTGTTCGTAGGACTAGGCCTTTGTAGTTATTAGACAGATAATCCATTTAGTTCCACAGCATTTAGAATAGTTAATAGCAGTTAGACTTAGTTTAGATATATATAATATTGGGTGAAAATTTGAATTAAAAAATAAATTATAAAATCTTTGTGTGCTGCATTATTTTTGCGGGACAAATGGAGAAGGGAAGGGAAGGCCAGTCTGATGCCTGTAGGGGAGGCAATAGGGCATGTGCCAGAGGTGGAAGGGGCCATGCCAGTGGAGTGGCAGCATGCAGCAGCAGCAGCAGCCAGAGCCCATCACCAAGCCCCAAGCTTCAGAGGCCACAGGCTTCTGAGGCTCCCAGAACTAGGGATGGGTGAACAGATCGCAGTTTGGGTTTGGCCGTTCGGTTCGGCTGCATTCGTTTCGTCTATTCGTTTTGTCCGTTCGGTTCGCCTGCGTTTGGTTCATCTGGTTTGGATGTTCAGCCGTTTGGTGGTTCAGGTCGAATGTTGAGTTTGGATTCGGTATTGAGTTACATCGGACTCGGTTCAGTCTTTAGTTCAGTGCAATTGGGAACTGAAAATGACATTTGGTTTTTGAAATAAAAGGAAAAACTAAAAAACATATTTATGGCTATAACATTTTTTTTTCTAACTACTTTTTGATGAAATTTAGGGAGATTATACCCGCAATGGAGAGCACTAAGTGTACTAAAATTTGGAACGATTAGATAAAGTACACCGATTTCAGAAGCAATTGAATTTTGTGATTTTAAGAAAAGCTCCATACACAATCATGGCCACAACTTCTTTATCTTGCATTCAATGTTCATGAAAACTGTGCATATTACATTCCTCCATATGCTTAATATTTCTGCCCATTTTAGGAAAGAGTGGATAAAGGGTCCCAAGACATAAGACATTAACCTGAAAATACATTTCCAGCTGT
>QEPC01006715.1:5157077-5181844 GCA_003113815.1 Sphenodon punctatus | reverse complement strand
ATAAGTGCTCATGCCTGTGGCTCATATATTAAATTGGCGGAACGCGGGAAAAGACCGCTGATTGTATACGGCAATGGTAACGATGAAGAAATCGGCGAAACACATACATTCCGCATCTGCAAATTCTTGTAGCGCAAAAAATGCAGAATCGCGGAGTACCGCGCAGAATTCTGCGAGTCGCAACCTGGGATGCTGAGGTTTAGGAATGGAATCGCGAAGCGGTAACAGCTGCTGCCGCATCAGCCCTAGTAGGGGGTGGTTAGGTGTCACCTCTAGGCAGTGTCCTCCACTGCCAAGCGGGCCACTGCAATGCCTGAAGTGCAGGAAGCTGAGGCTGTCTCATCAGCGACTGCATGTGCTTAATGGGCCGAAGTTCCTCAGAGGCCACCATTGTACAGGCAATCCACCCCCAGCAGTCCAGGGCTGGTGGATCCCACCCCGGCTGCTAGAGGCAGGGCCCAATCTCCGGACAATGGCAGCAGGGAGCGGAGCAGCAGCAGCAGTAGCTATAGGGGGCAGAGGGAGAGTGCTGCTCAGAGTGTCAGCAGCAGCATGGTGGGCAGTCCATCTGGCTCAGGGGCCGATTACTCCCCTTTCCTGGGGGGACTTGCCTGAGATTGGGGACAGTGAGGCAGATAGCAGTTCTGTGGAGGAGGTATCTGCCAGTGCAGAGGCGATGGCTGTCCTTGCACAAGCTGTTTCGCCACCATGTCCTGCCCCAGTGGTGAAACAGCTGGTGGTTAGACGCAGTCCATGCTCATCTCTATCTTGGTGGGGCCGCTGTCTGTGGGGTTGTCCAGGAAGCTCAAGTCTATTGGTTGAATGGAACATATGGGAGGGGCAGAAGATGGTGTCAACACAGCTCTAGGAGGGACGTGTGGCTGGCCTTGTCCAACATGGCCAAGGGTCTCTTGTTCTCCCCACCAACAAGTGTCCCCAGTGAGTGGGTGTTCTCTAGGACAGGGGACGTTTTCCCGCTGCATCTCCTGAGACTGGGGACCAAGTTGGTGGAGCAATTGTTTTTCAATAAGGTGTCTGTCTCCTGCTGCCGCTGCTGCCATGGGTTCTGCTACTGGGCAATCCAACATCTGCCGCTGCTCCACCAATTCCTGGCAGCCTACATGGCCGGCCAAGTAGAGGTGCCAGGCCAGCCACCGAGCACCAAGCCTTCCCAGCCTTTGCCTCTGCTGCTGCTGGGTCTGTGATGGCCAGTCATGCCCCTACGGGCACCCTCGGGGGCCAAGCACCAAGCCTGCCTGCCCGGGCAAGCCAGGATACCAAGTCCCGAGTCTTCCTGGTCTCTGCTGCTGCTGGATCTCTGACGGCCTGAAATGCCCCCACAGGCACCCCCGGGGGACCCTGGAGAGCCCCAAGCCTCACACAAGGTCCAAACTCCACTGAACATTTGGCGAGACCGAAGTTTTTTGAACCAAACTACCAAACCCAAACTCAAATATTGGACTGAACTACCGAATTACCAAACATCCGAACCGCGTTCTGTTCTCACATCCCTAGAAGTGGTGCCAGGCAGAGAAATCCCTCTGGACTCATGGTGCCAAGCACCTGGCAGAACAGTAGAATTTACACTTTACATTTAGGCTCTGCTTTGCTATGTGGCAGCCACAGCCTTGGTAAAAAGAAAGAAGAAACACACACAACCTTTCAAAACAGTGTGCAACTGCATGGAGAAATAAATCCCACCAACAGCCATCCAGCCAGCCCAGCAGAAAAAATGATAACACCTACAAGAAAGAAGCCAGACATTCACACACACACACACAGGGGCATACTCTTGCCATGAAATTATTTAGATTGTAAGCTCTCGGGCAGAGACTGTGTCTATCTTATTCTCTGTAAAGCATCAGGTACATCGCTGGTGCTATATAATAATAATAATAATAATAATAATACTGTGGCACTGGTAACTTGAACAAACCAAGCAAGAAGAAGTGGTATCAGGTTTGGGATGGGCGAACAGATCACGGTTCGGGTTCGGCCTTTCGGTTCGGCAGCGTTCGGTTCGTGTGTTTGGGTTCGGCCGTTCGGGTGGATGGCCGAGTTCGCGTTCGGCTGTTTGGTTTGGGCGCGTTCGGTTCGTGTGTTCGAGTTCGGCCGTTCGGGTGTCAGCCATTCGGGTGGATCGCCGAGATCGGGTTCAGCATTCGGAGTTCGGCGTTCAGCCTAAATATATCATGAGCGCGCGGGAAGCTGGAAATCGCGCCAGGAACCGGAAATTCGTGTGCGTGTGGAACTGTGAGGCGAGTGGGTGTGTGTTTTATTCAGTGGCTGCTTGGTTCATGTGTTTTGGCTGTGATTGTATTGGGTTTGGCTGTGCTGTGTGTTTGGGTGGTTGGTGTGTGTTGTGGGTGACTGTTGATGTGTGGGTTTTTTGAATAAAAAAATAAAAAAATGAAGAAGGCTGTTTGCATCCTATGGCTGGTGGCACATTTGCTGGTGGTGGAGGAGGAGGAGGAGTAGGAAGAGGAGGAGGAGGAACAGGTGGAGGCCGCTGCCCCTGCTACACCTCCCATGGCACCGGTGCCACTGACTTCCTCTTTGGACGAGAAGGAAGTGGTGGGCTCTACTGCCATTCCTGCCAGGTTTGTAAACATTTTTTTTACTTCTAAGACAAGAAAGTCTGTATCAGTTAGAGTGAGCTCAGCTCACTGGCGTGTGGGTGGGTGTGTGGGTGGTGGGCATCAGTCAGGAACAAACAGTGGCCAACAGCGGGTGGCAGCGGATGTCTGCCACAGAGAGAGAGGGTACTGTAGTGTGGGGGACTCTTCCAGCAGTCAGGCATGAGCAATCCCCCACCCAAACATGTGCCAGGCTATCAAGGGTCTCCACTCTCCAGTTGCCATCCCATTCCCTACACATCCCCAAATAAGGGTAGTCTCATACCTCCAGCCAGGGTCACATCTTGCGTAGCCATCCCTAGCACCCCAAGGAGGGCAGCAGGATTTGCACGTGCCAGTCAGGGGCTTTCTAGTTGCACTATCTAGCATCCCCTAGCACCCCTGGGAGGGCAAGATTTGCACGTGCTTTTCTTTATGTTTTTTTTTTAGTTGCCGTCCCTACTAGCACCCGAAAGAGGGAGGATTAGAGGCATCATCATAAATGCATGATATTTACTTGGTATTGCTATGTATTCCCATTTCAGAGAGGAATCGGATTCCAGCCCTGGGCCCAGCCCAGTTTCCAGGACCAGGCCTAAGAAGACAACTCGTCTCCGGACCCCTAGGCAGAGCTCGCCAGCCTCACCCCCAGACATTCGGTGCCAGTCATCGGATGTCTGGAGGTTTTTCAACAAGGGCAACAAAACCACCACATGCAAGGTATGTCACGGGCACTGGAACAACAGGAAATCAATTGCCCTCTGACCTGTCAGGAACGGAAGTCCCCTTCAGAGAGAGATTGGATGGCTGGCCACCCAGTCTACCCACTCGTGGAGACAGAATGCAGGCAGGGCTTGACAGACCATTGGTCTGACACAGTATGGCACTTCTAATGTTCCTTTCTTTTTCTGCTCTTTCTAGATCTGCAATAAAGTTTTCCGCCGGCAGAGGGAGGGGACAACATCGGGGCTTCTCACCCACATAGAGCGGACCCACGAAATGCGGGTGAGGCGGGCGGGTGAGGAGGACTCCTCTGCAGCTGCGCCCGTGGAGCCGCAGCGCATGCAAAAGGGGGGGAAGGCAACCAGGAAAAGGAGGCATATAAGCCCTTCCCCTCCCCCCGCCTCAAGTCTCACCGTGGAGACCCCCGGGATCCCAGAGGACGCCGAGATAAAGGCCCTTTGAGCCAGGTTGCACAGCTGCACCCAGGGCCACGTGGAGGAGGTCCAGCACTCCTCCGCTGACCTGGAGAAGTGCCTGGTGGTGGAGATGCAGGCGGTGCAGGTGGAGCGGCAGAGGGTGGTGGCATACGGACAGTATGTCTCCGCCGAGCTGCGCCGCATGCAGGTCTACCACCAGGCAGTCTCCAGGTGGCATAACGAGCTGGCAGAGGTGTTGGAGTACGCCATGGACAACGGCGTGGTGGACCCCTCCATGGTGGCCGCCGGCCCTCCGGACTGCGAGCCGCCCCAAGGCCTGTTGCCTTTCCCCCAGATACCGGGGGACAGGCCCAGTGGCAGAGACTGAGTCACTCTTAGCTTGTTTATAAGTTTCCTTTTCATGTTTGCTTTTGTTTTATTAAATGTTGTTGTTGTTTTGTTTTTCTTGTTTTGTAAATAGTTTTAAGTAAAGTTTTCAAATTTATTGTTGCAAGCTTCATTTTACATGTCCTCTCTTTTATACCTGTGTGCTGAAGTTCTGGCTGGCAGGTGGCAGAATCTCATACAGCTACTAGATCCCTTCCAGCAGCACATGCCACCTCATGTAGCATAGTAACCCAAAGATGTGCAGTGTCAGCAGCGGGGTCTCAACTAGCAGAAAGCCCCCAGGAGGTACAGGGCTGGTGTTTGTGTGGGTGGGTGTGACAGAGAGAAAGAGAGACAGGCTCCTTGGCAGCGGACAGCAGGGCAGGAGGCAGCGGGAACTGGTGGTCAGAGGGGCTTTTTGTTTCAGCTGCCAGCTTCAGCGGAAATCTGTGGGTGAGTGCAGAGGAGTAGGCTTTTGGGGGAGGGGGGCTGGCTGGCATGCGGGCACCAGGCTTCTGGATGCAATGGAATGGAATGCAACCCCCAGTGAGTGGAATGATGGTCCCATAATCTTGTAGATGGTTCCTGGGACAGGCGGGCATCGGGGATAGTGGAATGACAGCCTAAAGCTTATGGGACACACTTCATTTGATCAGGCGAGCTGCGCTAGGTGGTAGCAGGGCAGCAGGTATGTAGTGGTACAGGGACACATGCAGGCAGGCACTGGCAGGCAAGCAGGCATGTATAATATGTTGTGGGTTTATTCCATCTCATTACAGTAGGTTTGCTGCGTGGTGGATGTGGGCACTTGGTGCTGGGTGTTAATGGGCACAGTACAGATGGGAGTTCTTCCAGATTCTGGCTGGTGGCAGCTAGAATATATCTAGCTGAGCTCTCCCCGTCTAACTCCCATCTCACTAGTTCTAGCTGGGAATGGGAATCTCTCTGTTGCTCTCTCTCTTAGAACTAGGTGGGCGTTGTTGTGATTGTGAAGGGACTGGCTGGCAGCTAGTGCTTTGGAGGGGGAGGAGAAGGCAGAGCACCTGGGGCTAGTTCTGGGGCAGAAGTGGCTGCTTCTCCAAGCGGTGGAATGACCGTGCAGTGTGAGATGAATGACTGCCCCAGACCCATCACGGAAGGTCCCGGGGCTAGGGTGGAAGCTTGTACATCTTGTCCACAGCCCTCTCTGCCAGTAACTTGGTCCCGGAACCCAGGCGGTTGGTGCTGGGAGTGGAGTGGCTGATTCTGAATGAGGTGAAATGACATGGCAGTGTGAGATGAATGACGGCCCCAGATCCATCACGGTGGGTCCCGGGGCTATGGTGGCAGCTTCCAGGTATTGACCACAGCCCTCCCTGGCAGTAACTTGGCCCAGGCACCCAGGCGGCGGGTGCCGGAGCTGGAGTGGCTGCTTCTTGCAGCGGTGGAATGACAGCGCAGTGTGAGATGAATGATGGCCCTAGACCAATCACGATGGGTCCCGAGGCTAGGGTGGCAGCTTGAACAACTTGGCCACAGCACTCCCTGCCAGTAACTTGGCCCCAGGACCCAGGTGGCGGGTGCCAGGGCTGGAGTGGCTGCTTCTCTGAGCGGTGGAATGACCGCGCACTGTGAGATGAATGACGGTCCCAGACCCATCATGGTGGGTCCCTGGGCTAGTATGGCAGCCTGTAGGTATTGGCCACAGCACTCCATGCCAGTAACTTGGCCCCGGGACCCAGGCGGCGGGTGCTGGGGCTGGAGTGACTGCTTCTGATTGAGGTGGAATGACATCGCAGTGTGAGATGAATGACTGCCGCAAACCCATCATGGTGGGTCCCGAGGCTAGGGTGGCAGCTTGTAGGTATTGACCACAGCCCTTCCTGCCAGTAATTTTGCCCCAGGACCCAGGTGGCAGGTGCCAGGGCTGGAGTGACTGCTTCTCTGAGCAGTGGAATGACAGCGCAGTGTGAGATAATGATGGCCCCAGACGCATCATGGTGGGTCCCTGGGCTAGGGTGGCAGCTTGTAGGTATTGGCCACAGCCCTCCCTGCCAGTAGCTTGGCCCCGGGACCCAGGCGGCGGGTGCCAGGGCTGGAGTGGATGCGTCTCTGAGCAGTGGAATGACAGCGCAGTATGAGATGAATGACGGCCCCAAACCCATCATGGTGGGTCCCGGGGCTAGGTTGGCAGCTTGTAGGTATTGGCAACAGCCCTCCCTGCCAGTAGCTTGGCCCCAGGACGCAGGCCACGGGTGCCAGGACTGGAGTGACTGCTTCTCTGAGCGGTGGAATGACAGCGCAGTGTGAGATGAATGATGGCCCCAGGCCCATCATGATGGGTCCTGGGGTTAGGGTGGAAGCTTGTACAACTGGACCACAGCCCTCCCTTCCAGTAACTTGGCCCCGGGACCCAGGTGGCGGGTGCTGGGGCTGGAGTGTTTGCTTCAGATTGAGGTGGAATGACATTGGATTGTGAGATGGATGATGGCCCCAGACCCATCACGGTGGGTCCCGGGGATAGGATGGCAGCTTGTAGGTATAGGCCACAGCAGTAGCTTCACCCCGGGACCATGACATGATGGCTGGTCCTGGGGCTGGAGTGGCTGCCTATTGTCATGCGGTGGAATAACTAGTGCCAGTGGCACTAGCAGAAGCAGACATTGGTTGCCCCGGGCAGGCAGTCAGGTGACATGACATGAGCGGCAGTCAGGCAGACTGAGGGAGGTTCAAGCTTCACAACCTGGGCAGGCAGGCAGGAAGCATGTCATGAGAGGCAGTAGGCCTGGGCAGGTGGGCTTGGGCAGGCTTTTAGCTAGACAAACTGGGTGGGAAGACAGGCACCTTGACAGTGGAGGCAGAAGTGATGCATGCTTTGAACTTGGCAGCAAGCAGGGTGGGCAGACAGGCAGCATTGGATGGAGTAATTAGGGCAGGCAGACTGGGATATTGGCAGCAGCACAATCAGATAGGCTAGCAAAGACTGTGCAGCGCGAGAGAGCGAGAGCCAGTCAGCGTCACATAGGCAGGCCGAGATTGTACGGCATTGGCTAACCATAGGCCTGCTGGCAGGCTTACAGTTTGTTTGTTTCCTAAGCCCAGCCTGTGTCCTGAGGTCAGTCAGATAAGGCGGCCGAGGCCGTCTAGTGTGTGTGAGAGAGAGAGAGAGAGAGAGAGAGAGAGAGAGAGAGAGGCAGAGAGAGAGGCAGGTCGGGTGACAGGCTTTGGGATGGAAGGACAGCACCTCAGCAGCACAGTAATAGTAGCCTAGCCCTAGCCCAGATGGAGGAGGAGGAGGAGGAGCCCTTTCCCAAGACTGCCCCTGGCATGGGATGGCGTGTGCCACTGCACCATCATTCCTTGTCCAGGGGCAGCTCCAGGAATCCCAGCAGCGGAAGGTTAGCCTTCAGAAAGAGCAACTGCTCCACCAACTTGGCCCCCAGTCTCAGGCGGTGCGGGGTCATATGTCCCCCGCGATGGAGAAGACCCTCTCACTGGGGACTCTGGTTGGTGGGCTGGACAGGATACCCTTGGCCACTTTGGACAGGGCCGGCCACACGTTGGCCTTGCTGGCCCAGTAGGTCAAGGGATCACTGCTGGAATCTATTCATGGCTCCTCCTCCAGATAGGTCTCCACTGCTGCTGAGGTGCCATCATACTCCCTCCGGTAGCTGTGTGTGGGCACCACCTGCCCCACTGCCCTCAGCCATGCTACTTGCCCTTTTGTGCTGGGCCCCATGCTCCCCAGAATGGACGGAACAGAGGAGGAGCTTCTGGCAGTAGGGGTCCTGCTGCTGCTGCTGCTACACCTAGGGCTGGAGGCAGGGATAGACCCAGATGGCTGGAAGGGGTTGCTGCTCCCACTTCCACCATCCCCAGGGGCATCCCGCTGCATGACCCGCTTTGCCTGCCTGACCTTCTCGACCAGTATCCCCTTTCGTAAGCCATAGAACACAGTCTCACGTGCCATGCTGCTCTTGATCCTGGGGTCCAGCATGGTTGCCAGGACATATTAGTCCCGGTGCAGGAGGTCTTTGAAGCATGTGCTCAGGCCCGCCTTCAACTTCTAAGCTAATTCTATTGCCTCAGCACACATTCTCCTGCCCTGAGGGCCACGATGCCACCCTCCCGCCCCCAGAATCTCATCCAGGCTGCTGCGAAGAGTATCCACCAGTGGGGTCAGCTGACTGAGGGTGGCGGTGGAGCTGCTCAATGTCTCCGTGACGCCCAGGAATGGTCTCAGAACAGAGACAGTTTGGGATATAATATCCCTTTCCTCCCTGTTGTACCCTGGAGGTGCCTCGATGTCTGTCTCCAGTTCCACCTGATGCAGTGTGGCTTTCTGTTCAAGAAGTTGCTCAAGCATCAGGAAGGTGGAGTTCCACCGGGTGGAGACATCCTGGATCAGGGTGTGCACCGGGGACCCTTGCTCAGCCTGCTTCTCCCGGAGGAGTTCGCTGCCCTTCACGCTGCGGTTGAAGAAGCCCGCCAGCTTCCTCCCCCGCTCGACCAGGGAGCTAAGGGTGCCTGGCCCAATGCCTTTATCACCCAAGCCCAGAGCGTCCTTCACCACCAGGTGGAGGGTGTGTGCGGCGCAAGGGATACTCGTGAACCCCCCGTCACGGACTGCCTTAAGCATATTGGCCGCGTTGTCCGTGACCACACACCCCTTGGTGAAGGCCACGCCTGGCGTGAGCCACTCCCTCACCATGGTGGTCAGGGCTGCCTCTACCTTCCTTGCGGTGTGGGAGCTGTCCATAACTTGGGACTGAAGCAGGGCCCACCTATACCCTGCTTCAGGTCCCCTCCTGCCACTGCCAAGCACTGCCTTTGCGTCCTGCCACCAGTGTGCAGTCACTGCCAGGTAGGCATGCTGGGCGTTCCTGGAGGACCACAGGTCCGTGGTGAAGTGGACCGTTGCCCCCCCAGCCCCTGCAAGCTGCTCCCTCACCCGCTCCTTCAAAGCCCTATATAACTGTGGGACCACAGTCCGACTCAGGGCGGAGCGGGAAGGAAGCTTAAAGTTGGGAGCCAGGAATGCAAGCAGACGCTGGAAGCCCTTGTCCTCCACAATGGAGAAGGGCTGGCCATCCAGGGCAATCATCTCGGCAACCAGGCGCTTGCCTTTTTCCTGGAAGCCTGTGCCACGGCGCCCTGCCGATGGCCTCGACACATCGCCCCACCCCATCTCCTCCATGGTGGACTGGCGGTGCTGCTGGGGAGGCTCCTGCAGTTTTTCTGCCCCCATAATGCTCCTGCTGCTGGTAGAGGCAGCAGCAGTAGCTGCAGAACGCTGGCCCGCTGAATGGGCCGGGCGACTGGCCGCTGGAGTCGGGAACCCGCTGGCATCCACTTCGCCTGCCTTCCCGCTCAGCAACACAGCACTGTGGCATGCCTTCAGGTGCCTGGCCATTGCAGTTGTGCCAAGGTTGGCAAGCGCCCGCCCACGCTTCACCACCTTTTGGCACAGCGTGCACTGCACCTCTCTGGGATCATCTGCCCTCACCTGCTTAAAATGCTCCCAGACAGTGGATTTTTTTCCCCCTCCTGCTGCCTTCTTGCCCGCCCCGGCAGACGTGCTGCTGCCAGTGCTGCTGGGAGAGGGAGAACTTTGTGGCACTGGTGGTGATGCAGCTCTGGGAGGAGGAGGGTCAGACATTGCCTCATGGACATAGATATCCTCTGCGGCACTAGTGTCACTGACTGCTGCCTCTTCCTCACTGTCCCCAGCGATCATGGCGATGTCCCCAGAAGGGGAGTACTGGGACCCGGAGGGTAGACTGCCCGTGCCCGCCATGCTGCTGGCACTCTCCCTGTGCCCCCCTCTGTGGCTGCTAGTGCTGCTGCAGCTGCCGCTGCTGCCACTCCTCCTCTCCCAGTCCCTAGTACTGGCATTGCCCGGGGATCGGGCCCTGCCTCTAGCAGCCGGGGTGGGATCCACCAGCTCTGGGCTACTGGGGATTTCCTCGACTGTGGGGGACATTGGTGGCCCTGGAGGAACATCGGTAGAAGAAGCAGCCCCAGCTCCTGCTCCATCACCACGCACAGCAGACACAGATGCAGCAGCCTGAGCCTCAAGTCCTGCAGGCCTTCCAGTGCCCTGAGTGTCAGTGGAGGGCACTGCCAGGAGACGTTGCAGAGCACCCTGGGCCCCTAAAGCAGGCCTCCTGATTTTGGGAGGGGGTGAGGCGCTCTGCCTCTGGCTACTGCTGCTGCCTGCTGCCGCTCCTCGTGCACGGCCTCTGGGACGTGCCCCATTGCCTCCCCTACGGGCAGCAGATCGGCCTCTCCTTCCCTTCTCCATTTCTCCCGAAAAAAACAATGTTTTTTAATATATAATTTTTTAAAAAAATTTTATTGAATTTTTTTATCAAATATTTATATCTCTATATCTACACTAATAACTAACTAACTACCTAACTAATAAATGTATTCTAAATGCTATGAATAACTCCAACAAACCCTAAAGCTGAATCACAGAAAACAGTAAACTCTATCTGTAAACCTTAAACTAAACTACTCAAACAAAAATGTATCGACCTAATCCTATCTATCTACCTATGAATATATGGGATGGGGGTTGGGGGGCAATCACAAACAAGACAAGGAGGGGTACAAAACTGAAATGAAACCTAAATCAATCTATAAATTAATAATATACTACTACTCTAATGAATCAAAAAAACAGGGGAAGGGAATGGGGAGGGAATATTCAATGGAGGGGGGAGGGAAGGAGGAAGATTGAAGATTGAACACAGGGAGGGATAAAAACAAAAAATAACAACTAAATCTATCAAAGCTAATGTAAATAAATGAGAATATGGGGGTAGATGGGTTGGATGGGTGAAATAGGAGGAGGATGGCAATGGATTGGGGAGCTGGAAAATGCTGGGTGAGGGAGCCTTCTGAAACGCCTGCTGACAAAACAGTGACTAGCTCAGAAGGTATTGGGAAGGGGGGAGGCAGACAGTTTTGTTTCTTGCTGCGCCCGCCTCAAATCAGCCCCATTGGCTCCGTGCAGCCTAGCCCGTGGCCAATCATAGACTGCCAAGCCAGTGGTCTGAGGCGAAAAGAGATGGTGATTCATCAGGCTGGCTGCTACTCCAAGCCACTCTCCACCCTCCACCCCTGGTGCCTGGAAGTCTGCTCCTAGCTGAGTCAGATGACTTCCCCCTCCCTTCTTCATTTGGCCTTCCAGTGACCTGACAGTGACAGAGTGACAGTAGAGTAGACCAAGACCATGTTTTAGCCACCCGAACACAACCGAACGCGATCCGAACTGATCGAACTGTTTGGCCATTTCGACGTTCAGTATTCGGTTCTGTTCAGTATGTTCAGGTTCGGGTTCGGTCGTCCGAACAGGCCAAGTTCGGGCCAAACACCGAACCGCGTTTGCCCATCCTTAGTACCAGGTAAAGAGATCTCTCTGGTCTCATTGTGCCCATTGCCAACCAAGCAGTACGCAGAAACAATGTGGTACCCACTTTAAACAAAAAAAAAAGTATGGCATGGTAAATGTAAAGGTAACCCCTGACCACCAGCATTGGCCCTATAGACATGACAGGTCAACCAATAGGAGGCTTGGCCAGACACCCTTCCATCCCCCAGCCTATTACTTACAGATCTAGTACTGTAGCACACAGCCAAATTCACCAAAGAGAGTGAGAAATGGCTACAGCCATTTTTATTTTGCCCTGCCAGCTAATCAAAACTTGCCATCTGGCTTACAATCACTCAACTGTCCCCTCCCATACCCCGTCCTACCAAATATGGCACTAAGTTTCATTTCCAGAAGAAGCTCAACTGTCCAGCCACATGTGCAGTGGCTTCCAAAGTTTTCTGAAGTTCCCCAATGAACGGCCTTGGTTCTTGTAACTTCGGACTTTTGGAACCGAGTACCATAATCTTTGACAAATTCCAAAGTTTTCCAAAGACCGAATTTCAGCTCTAATTATTATTTTATAAAATTATTAGGCAATAAGGGGCATAGGTACAGAGGGGCATCTAAACTGTGTCACACAAACCTAAATGGCTCAGAATGGAGTTGTGACATGCAGACTGGCACACAGAGTGCATGCGGCATGTGTGCTCAAGCCGCACACACCCATCATGAGTCCTACAATGCGTGCACAAACTGTGCAGTGGCATGCCGACGTGTGTGAAAAGCAGCACGCACATGGCTTGGCTTTGGTCCCAATGTGTGTAGAATTAGCGTGTATCTCATGTGAGAACAGGAATGGGGACAGGATACGGGGTCCCCTTTCACCTTCTATGCCAGGGCCCACTCCAATACCACTGCATTGATGTCTTCTGTCTTGAGTAGTGCTGAAACTTGGTATTCAAAATCACTTCGTTTTTTCTAAGTATCTTAATATTTGAGTACCAAGTAACCAAAGAATCAGCCTGGTACTCAGTACTCGGTCCACTACTCGGACCAACATATGGGTCTTTTCCTGCCCCTAAATAAGGTTATTTGGTACTTGGTATTCACAAAATACTTGATGCTCTTTTATTTTACTGAGTATTTTACCTAATATCGAGTATTCGTCCAAGTTTCTGAGGACCAGCTGAACATTCAAAATCAGTCCTCAGAGACTCGGAAATACTCGTGTATAAAAATTTTACTATTTGTTTCAGCTATAGTCTTGAGGCTCTTGGTATTTATCCAGCTGATCATAAATGTCCAATTTTATGTGTCATGGCAAAGGTACCCATTTTTGCTAGACTGTATGGGACCAAAGTGGTTAAAGGGTCTCAGGCAAAGTTTTTCTCTTTGATTTTCATTTTAAACTAACTTGAATACATGTTGCAGAGCTGGAATGGAAAACAGTTGAAATAAGATTATTCTTCCTGTGGACTTTTGGATATATTAATGGCTCGTCCATAAACAATAAAGCCTATTGGAGCATGAAATGTATTTATGTGAATGTGCTCATTACTGAGGCACTAACACGCATCCAATTTTAGGTGATATAATGCTCCTCACTATATGACTCTCCCCTTTATTAGAAGAGAAAAATATTAGAAAAAGTTAAAAATGAGAAAGTAAAACTTAAACCACAGAATGACAATGTACACTATGTATTTAAATTGAATCTTCAGTTTCTCCAAACCCTTTGATCTTTCAGCGCATGAAAGGCAACTACCGTATTTTAAAACTATATCGAAAGTTCTCCTTTTGGATTTTAGAAAGAGCCACAGGAAGAAAAAAAAGGGATCTTCCATTGTTAAGCGTATAAAGAAAGAGATTCAAGGCTGAAAGCAAAATAGAGATACAAAGGATGTTTTAAAGTACTTAACATTTCAAAATGTGGTTCTAGCCCATGCTCACTGGCCTGTTTCAAATTTACTGCCTATGAACTGAATTTTCAAAGGTGATTTAGAAATACCTTTCTTCTCCACATTAGCTAACATGAGGTCATGTGGCCCTTTAGTCTGAACATACGGCACTAAAAATAGGCACATGTCATAGGCTTTGTTTTAGTCACATATTCCTTTCATTTGTTTCTGAAATCAAAGTGTTTTGTGGCCTTGAAAAGTCTGAGCTTTTATGCTAGCACACTTTGAAAAACAGCTTTCTTGACATTTTATATGGACATGAAAGGTAGAATTTTGACTAACTGCATTGTTACCTCAACTTAAAGGGGAACTCTCAAGGTTAGTTGGCACTATTGCTTTTCCCGCTCAGACACACATGTACAGAAGAACTAAAGCAAGACATCAATTAGGTATGCGTGATCAAGATCACTGTGTTTATATGGCATAAGGGCACAGACTTCCATTTCAGTAAGTTATCTACTAGGAGTGGGACTTCACCCAAAAAATCGGATACCAGTCCCCAAAAATCCAGTTTATCGGATTAGAACCGGTATACCGGTACTGGTATTTTCCCATTGATTTCAATGGGGAACTGTCCCCATTGAAATCAATGGGAAAAAAACAAAAACACTTTCCCTCTCCCGTCCAGGCTGCGCGGGAGGAAGGGGGGTCATCCCCCACTCACCCTGCCCAGCCTGGATTTTTTTTAAAAAAATTTTTTAGCCGAAGTCCCTGCTAGTGCAGGCTCCGGGCCACCGCCATGCCGGCGGCGGCAATCCAAAGCCCGCACCAGCAGGTACTAGGGTGATCCCTGGGGTGGGGGGTGATTTAACACCCCCCCATCCCAGGGATCACCCTACACCACGGCGGTCCAGAGGCTTCAGTGCTGGCTGGCTTCAGCGCTTGACTAGGCCTTCCAGGGAAACCCAGAAGTTCCCCTGAAGGCCTAGTCAAGCGCTGAAGCCAGCCAGCACTGAAGCCGCCAGACCGCCGTGCAGCCGCTGCCACCACCCAGACCGCAAAAGGTAGGCGATCTCTGGGTGGGGGGGTAGGGTGATCCCTGGGATAGGGGATGTTAAACCACCCCCCACCCCAGGGATCACCCTAGTACCTGCTGGTGCGGGCTTTGGGTCGCCACTGCCGAGACGGCGGCGGCCCGGAGCCCACACTAGCAGGGACTTGGGTAAAAAAAAATTCTTTACAAATCCAAGCTGGGCAGGGTGGGTGGGGGGTGTCCCCCCTTCCACCTGCGCAGCCTGGATGGGGGGAGGGAAAAACATTTTTTTCCTTCTTTCTTTTACATTGTGGCCATTCATTTCAATGGCCGCAATATAAACAAATCCGGCATGGGGGAACCGGCACCGGTACCCCCAATAACCGGATTCATCTGATACTGCCGGTACAGCAAAATACCAGCAGTATCAGGTACCGGGGGAACCAAACTTCCCACCCCTATTATCTACACAAAAAGTGAAAATGATTTTTGACACAATCAGACAAACCACATCTCCTGAATAGTAGATTCCACACAGCTAAATGTTAGGGGGAATGTCTTAACCATATCCAAAGGTAGAATTCATGTGCCTTTTTTAAAAAAGAAAGAAAAATCTATGTAGCGTAATTTAGCTTTTCCAGAGTTAGGAGAAGTTTGTTCAGTCTGATCCTTTGTACCAAATATGCAAATGGAATAATGTACTGAAGTACATATTTTGGTGCTGTGGCCGATTAATCACTCCATCCAAACTTAAATAAATAGACACAAGGACTGATGTTAAGCTCCATGCAGTTTGCACACACCACACACAATGTATGTGTACATGTGGGTACCCATCTCACACACACCAATACTTTGGGGACTGGAACACATGCAAACTGTTCATAAGCTGCAAGCTGCACATGTGGGGGGTTATTATTGGCCCCACAATATTTTTAATGACATAAAGTAACCTCCTTTGCAAAGCTGGCAGACCCAGAGGGTTATATCTATGAGACATGGCTCAGTGCAAGCTGTGTGGAACACTTCTTTCATACAATTCTAGAAAGAGCTGTTTCTGAAAAAAAAGGTCTCATCTTGGCCTCTATTTACACAAATACAAATGTCTTCTTTATTGAATTACCTAGTTTTCAGGCACAAATGTGCATTGGCAGAACTGAAGTGGGTACCCACAAAACTGGGCATACCTATTCAAATTCAATTACCTAAACAGTCTCAGGCAGACCAGGCATTAAATATTATTTGATTTAATATATTGCCACCGATGAACCTGGCACTGTACAATCAACAGTTACAGACAAGTCCCTACACTAGGGGGTATACAATCTAAGAGACAAAGGAGGGGGTGAACATTGAGGGAGACAAAAGTACATTCATGAGGTACAGAAGTTGCAGGTGCATGTGCTTCACTTAGGGTGATTTCAGACGTTACGGGCGACCGATTCACCACAGTGGATTCCCAGCGATGGCGAGCTGGCTAACCACCCCCTATGGGCAAGAGAGGCCCCAAACAGACGTGACGGGAGCGGGACCATGGCAGGGAATCGGACCGGCAGACCACGGCCCAGGGCAGCTCAACAGATGTTACGCCGATCCCGGGCCGTAGTCAAAGCACCCAGAAGGCACCGGGGAGGGGCAGGTGGCAGACATGGCCGGCTGAGGGCAAAGGAAGCCAAATGGGCCTACAGGGTATGCCCACACAAGGGAAACGGAAAGGGAGGGGGAAGAGGGAGAAGAGCCGCCAAGGCAGCACACACAACAGGGACAGGGAAAACGAGGTCACACAGGAACACACAGCACAAACACACACCCGGGAAAGCAAGGGAAGGGAGAACACAGCGGGACAGACAACACACATGGCACAACGGGCAAAGGGGGGAGGGGGCGGGGACAGGGAGGGGGGAATCGGCCCAGGGGCCAGGGCAGGACATGGGGAACGGCACCCAGAACCCCCACAACAGCACAGTCTGCACGGGCACCCCTACAGCTACACAGCTACACAGCCAGTCCCCAAATGGGGGGACCCCCAGGGGCAGAGCACAGGCACAGGGGGAGGCCACACGGAACAGGGAGTGTGGTCCAGGAGGCCATCAGGGAACCCATGCTCCGGCTAGGGTGCGATGGATGGGAAGGAGCTGTTCTCAGGAGGGGCGGGGTATAAATCTAAGAAATAAATATAAATAAAATAAATAAGGAGGAGAGCTGGGGCTGAATAGCAGAGCAGCCCTTCCACAAACCAGGCCTCCCCCCCCCCCGGGAGGATGCCGGGAGGTGCAATTCGGGGGCCCCAGAACCCCACGGTTACAGAGTCACCAAAGGGGGATGTGGGGGTGGGCACAGGAGGGATCGAGGCTGGACCAGGAAGAACAACAGCACTGAGAGCAGGCTCAGCAGTCAGGAGACAGCCACAGGAGATGGCAGCCATGGAGTGGAACACCAGTTGCAGAGGCGGACAGGGGGGCCCCGCAGAGGGAACACAGAGCCACAGGCAGGGGCAGCGGGACCCCAGGAATCATCCAGCACAGCAGCGAACCAGGGACATCATGGAGGGATCAGGCAGAGAGCTGCGGCAGCAGGGCAGAGACGGGAGCTCTCAGCGGGGCCAGCATCAAGGGCCTGGAAGGAAAGGGGGGCCTCACAGCCAGCTGCAGGGGGCCACGAAGGGGCACAGGGCTGGGTGGCCCAACAGGTGCATGAAGTGGGGCCACTGAAGCATGCCCCGATGGTACCCCAGCACAGACATGTGGTGGGTGACAAGGTAGCATGCCTTGAAGAAATCCTGTGCGGCGAGGCCCAGCTGCACATCGGCTCGGGACCACAGACCAGTCAGTGCCGACGCCTCCGCTTCAGAGGACTCCAATAAGACATAGTCAGCAGCTGGGGGCCACGGAAGGTGACCCAGCTCCAACAGGCGGTGATAGATCACCCCGCGGGACCGCTGGTAACCTCAGGCCCGGTGAACACAGCCAAAGACGGACACAGCCAGAGCAGGGGCCCCCTCCACCAGATAGGCCATGTTGGCAGCCAGGCTGCACACAGAGAGGGTGGACATGGTCTCCACCACTGACCAACCCACATGCGAGCACCTGATCTCTGGGATGAGCCCATCGGGAAAGGGACACAGACCTAGCATCTCCGCATGCAGCCAGCAGTCATGGGCGCTCACCACATAGCCATAGTACTGCAACCTGGAGCTCATACTCTTGTAGGCACCTGTGAGGCTGTCCAGGTAGCTCAGGAGCAATTGCATGGCCAGGAAATGCCACAGGTCACACAGGGCCATGGTCTCGCAGAAGGTCCAGCTATGTGGGGCCCGGGGGCACTGCGGCTCAGGAGCCCTGGAGAAGAGCATCCAACCATGGTTCAGCACGCGACGGATACTAAGTGCAAGGAATGGAGGGTCCCACAATCCCTGGAGGGACAGGAGGGGAAGCAGGGGAGCTCCAAGGTCAAGCGATAAGGGCACAGGTGCAACATTGTATGACTACAGAGCGAGGCATGGGGTGCGGACCCAGCCTAGCTGCTGGAACAGAACACACGGACAGGACAGCCTACATACTAAGCAGGGCGGCGAGGACAACAGGCAGCCGACACCAAGAGGTGGGAGGTGATGAATGTAGGAATGCAGCTGCTGCCCGCACACACCCGGACAAAGGCAGGACCATTTGCCAGGCCCCCTACAGGGAAGGCAGGTGCACGTATTGGGCCACCCGAGGCCTCCCTGCCCCACTCGTCCTGCAGGAGTCAGGCCTGCCTGCTTCAGGGGCAGCCAGGACAACCCGGGGCCCCAAGCACGACCAGGTGGCAAGACTACACAGGCCCCATCCTATAACAGGTGCGGCTCCAACCCACCCGGGGCACCGGTCACCATGGAGCTGCGATGGTTGGGTGCCTTTGGGATGCACCTGGCCATTTGCATGGAGTGGTACCGCTCGCACATTGACCTGTGTATCCAGACCGCTGAGGTGCACTTGGTCACCCGGCTGTGAGTGTGCATGGCCAGGAGCACTGCCAGAGCCCGGAGAGCCCACCACGGGCACAGGTGCTCCCTGGCCCACCTCAGGGCCCAGCGGGTGTCTGGAGCGGCCTGACAGGCACCTCCTCCATGCCCGGTGGTGGGTAGCTGCACCCCGCGTGGCAGCCATCCGGTTCCAGTGGTGGAGGGAGACCATGGGGTGTGCAGCCCTGCTCGCTATGCCCATTGCTTGGTGGGTATGGGTCATGGAGCGGGCACAGGGGTGGTGGCCCAGGGCACTGGCCCAATGGGATGAGGCCACCTGGAGAGGGCACTTTTGGATGGACAGGTGTGTCCTCTTACAACTCTCTGAGCTGTTAACACCCTGACTGGAGAGACAGGACACCCCCATGCGGGCCCCCATTCCCATGGTCCAGTGGGTGGCCATCAGGGTCTGGACCCTTCCAACACCCGACTCCTGGCGCTCCATCTTGCAGCACTTCGGCGTTGGGGTGAGCACCATCACCGGGGTCCTGCGGGATGTCTGCGAGGCGGTGGAGGGCATGCTCCTGGACCGAGTGATCCAGCTTGTGGATCAGGAGGCCGTGATGGCCGGATTCATGGCTGGGGGATTCCCCAACTGCATGGGCACCATGGACGGCACCCACATAAAGATCCTCCGCTCACCCGCTGGAGAGGCCTTGGAATATGTCAACCGATATGGGTACCACTCCCTGCAGCTGCAGGCAGTCGTGAACCACCGGGGTCAATTCATAGACAGTTACACAGGCCACTCTGGTCGCAGCCACGATGCCAGGATCATGACCATCTCCCCCTTCTATGCCCAGATGTTCTGTGGGGACTTTGCGAACATGGGGATGACCCAGATTGAGGGGGTGCTGATGCCCCCCTGCATCCTGGGGGACCTGGCCTATCAGCTCATCCACTGGCTGATGAAGGCATGGACCCCTGTGGAGGTGCTCTACAATACCCGCATGGGCGCGAGCAGGATCGTGGTTGAGAGATCCTTCAGGGCCCTCAAGCAGCGCTCATGGAGCCATGTGGGCTGGCTGGACTACACGGTGGAGACCTCTTCACTCATGATTGAAGCATGCTGTGTGCTGCACAATGTGTGTGAGACCGATGGGGCTGCCCTCGACTACCCTCCAGGCCCCGTGCCTCTCTATGTGAATGCAGAGAACACGTGGGAGTACCGATACGCAAAGCGTATCTGTGCTGTCCTGGCGAGGCGGATCAGCCAGGAGGCCAAGGGCTGAGGCTGCACACTCCCTCCCCACCACCCTGGGGCCCCCAGAAGCACCCTGGCCATGCCCCTACACACCTTTGCACCCCCAGTCCTGGGTCCATGAACAGAAACACGGAGGTGACTTTGGTGCCCGTACATTTATTTTATCACTCGTCTACATGTGCTCCCACCATGTCCCCCATGCCCCACCTCCAAGTGCCCCCCCGTAGGCTGTCCTTCCCCTTCCTCCCCTTCCCCCACATCTCTGGGGCCTTCCTCTCGGCTGCCCAATGGGCACCACCCCCTGCTGTCATGTTCCCGACAGTATCCTGGAAGGCCTCGGTATCCTGAGGGTCAGGCAGTGATGTGAGGGAGGGTGACCCTGGGGCTGGTGGGGCACCCTGGGCGGCTGATCCCTCTGGAGGTCCATAGGAACCGGTAGGAGGAGGCGCGGGCCCAGCGACCATGCCGGCGGCTGGAGCGCTGGGGGCGCCGAGGGGCCCGGCAGTGGGGCTGGGGCAGGCAGGTTGCCCAGCGGGGTGGCTGCCATCACATAAGCACTCATGGTACCCATGTGTAGGCGCAGCAAGGTGCCAATGTCATGGGAGCAGTCCATTTTGACTGAGTGCTCCTCGACCATCCAGTTTATGGCCTGTTCCAGTCACCCGAACGCCTCCACCTGCCTAATGTGCTCCTGGTGCTCCCGCCTCTGTTCAAGGCACACCTCTGCCTGAAGCCTAGGGGTTGCACACACACATAAACACACACCCCATCGTGTGCAGGCGGCAGGATGCCCCTCTGACCATGGGCACCCCAGAGAGTGGTGACCACTGTCTCACACTCTGATCACACATCTGTTTTCACCCATTGATTCAAATAGGTATCATGTGGCCAGAAACTCATAGAATGTTTTGGGATTCAATGTCGGGTTTTAAAAGTTTTTCTCTAAAATTTGTTTTCAGTGGAAAATGGAGCTTCTGCATTTTCCGTACTTTGAGAGAAAAATCTCAGTCTTTAAAAAATAATAATTGGAAAATGAAAATAGTGAAAAATGTTGGCATCTTCCTTATATTTTAATATTGCAATCCATATTCCATAGATTTAAAAAGCAAAAAAAAATTACTTCTGTGTCTGGTTTTAAATGGGACTTCAATTTCATTATGGGTCTGAAACACTTTTGTTTTTTCATGACAACTTTTTAGAAGCTTTTTGGTCTGGGGGTCACCATTTTTGAAATTTTGAAAATTTCAGTATTAATTTCAAAAATTTGAAATTTCCCCATCAATTGCTATTTCTTTTTTCAGCATTCTCTGCCCGTAATGGCCACTGTGACTTAACAGAAACATTTCCTACTTCACTTGCAAAATAGCTCGACTATTGACTATGAATCATTAAGGGTCATGAGGGTGGCTCAATTACCAGTTCCACGGAGGTGTGATCCATATAAAAGACAAAAATAATTTTACTGTGAGCCATTTCGGTTCTAAGTGTCTCACTCTAGCAGGGAAACATTGTATTCCTAGAAGGTTCATGTTCTTTTGCATGCTATACAATGTTATTACTGTAGCCCCTAATTTGCAGCGAACCATACCAAACATCTTATTTCTTTGATGCTTGGACTATTGTGCCATTTGGCTCTAAAACCTACATTAGAAGAGCATTAATTAAAGACAGGCACAGTGCAGTGGAGACACTGTTAAAATTATGCTTGAAGGTACAATGTAATTAATTTTGTACAAACGAAACATAAAAGAGAAAGAGAGTGAAACAACCAGAGGAAATAGTGGCATATCCTCACAAAATGATAATGAGAAAGACAATTGCAGATTAGACACAATATGAAAGGACATATGGAATAATTAGTTTTTTTAAAAAAATCAAAACAAAGGGTAACCTGCTAAGTGCTCATAAAAATTAAATGACGAATACATAACTAATGTTCAAGGCTTTTCTTCTCCCCCTTCTGTCTCTCCCATGAAGGGTAAGATTTGTATTAAGTGCCTGTCACTGAGAAGAGACAGGAAATTATGATGTAAATTTATAGGCAGTGGGATAGACAATTAGGAATACAGCTCACTTCAACAGCAGTTCCCTTTGTTTTAGGCTCTCTGAGCAGATAATGAACTGTGATAGGAGTTTAAGAATCCCAAGCTGGAGGTGAGGGCACATAGCGATATATATGCTTCATTATCAGCTAGCAAAGACTATAGCAATAGAGGAAAATCAATTGCAAAATAAACTTGGGTAATTACAAAACAGAGAAGAAAGGTGCAGCAGGAAAATACCAGAAGGGGACAGAAAATGACAAAAAATGACAAGTGAAATGACAAAAATTCACTGGCACCAATGGGTGATTTCAGATGTTACGAGATCACGCTCAACCACAGTGAACCATACTCAACCCCCCCGTGGGGCCAAAGGGCCCTGAACGTCTGAATGGTGCGCGTCAGATGTTCATCACGCTCAATACCCACATGGGGTCAGTTTCAACCACGCTTCCCGGGCTAGCCGGGGGAAGGTCCCGGGAAGCGTGGTCAAACGGACCCCCACAGGGAACCAAGCAAAAGTAACGTCTGGACGCCAATCCCCGCGCGGAACCGAATGAAACGAGCCCCAGTCGGGGACGAGGCACGCAGCGTCGCTGCCGGGCAACCAGCACCAACACAAATGCCGGAGGGAGATTTAAAGCGAAATCAGCAGCAAGCAAGCATGGCGGGATGGAGCGAGGAGGGAGGCGGAAGAGAGCGGAGACAGAGAAAGCGACAGTGGTGGAGCAGGAGGCGGAGGAGGTGGAGGCAGGCCCAGCGATGCAGGTGGAGGGGGCACAGGTGCAGGAAGGGGGCACACGGATGCACCCGACTGGGGAGGCCGCCCGGGCACAACACCCACAGCTGCAGCTGGGTCGTGGTGCCCCGGGGACAGCGGNTGTTCCCGACAGTATCCTGGAAGGCCTCGGTATCCTGAGGGTCAGGCAGTGATGTGAGGGAGGGTGACCCTGGGGCTGGTGGGGCACCCTGGGCGGTCCATAGGAACCGGTAGGAGGAGGCGCGGGCCCAGCGACCATGCCGGCGGCTGGAGCGCTGGGGGCGCCGAGGGGCCCGGCAGTGGGGCTGGGGCAGGCAGGTTGCCCAGCGGGGTGGCTGCCATCACATAAGCACTCATGGTACCCATGTGTAGGCGCAGCAAGGTGCCAATGTCATGGGAGCAGTCCATTTTGACTGAGTGCTCCTCGACCATCCAGTTTATGGCCTGTTCCAGTCACCCGAACGCCTCCACCTGCCTAATGTGCTCCTGGTGCTCCCGCCTCTGTTCAAGGCACACCTCTGCCTGAAGCCTAGGGGTTGCACACACACATAAACACACACCCCATCGTGTGCAGGCGGCAGGATGCCCCTCTGACCATGGGCACCCCAGAGAGTGGTGACCACTGTCTCACACTCTGATCACACATCTGTTTTCACCCATTGATTCAAATAGGTATCATGTGGCCAGAAACTCATAGAATGTTTTGGGATTCAATGTCGGGTTTTAAAAGTTTTTCTCTAAAATTTGTTTTCAGTGGAAAATAGAGCTTCTGCATTTTCCGTACTTTGAGAGAAAAATCTCAGTCTTTAAAAAATAATAATTGGAAAATGAAAATAGTGAAAAATGTTGGCATCTTCCTTATATTTTAATATTGCAATCCATATTCCATAGATTTAAAAAGCAAAAAAAAATTACTTCTGTGTCTGGTTTTAAATGGGACTTCAATTTCATTATGGGTCTGAAAAACTTTTGTTTTTTCATGACAACTTTTTAGAAGCTTTTTGGTCTGGGGGTCACCATTTTTGAAATTTTGAAAATTTCAGTATTAATTTCAAAAATTTGAAATTTCCCCATCAATTGCTATTTCTTTTTTCAGCATTCTCTGCCCGTAATGGCCACTGTGACTTAACAGAAACATTTCCTACTTCACTTGCAAAATAGCTCGACTATTGACTATGAATCATTAAGGGTCATGAGGGTGGCTCAATTACCAGTTCCACGGAGGTGTGATCCATATAAAAGACAAAAATAATTTTACTGTGAGCCATTTCGGTTCTAAGTGTCTCACTCTAGCAGGGAAACATTGTATTCCTAGAAGGTTCATGTTCTTTTGCATGCTATACAATGTTATTACTGTAGCCCCTAATTTGCAGCGAACCATACCAAACATCTTATTTCTTTGATGCTTGGACTATTGTGCCATTTGGCTCTAAAACCTACATTAGAAGAGCATTAATTAAAGACAGGCACAGTGCAGTGGAGACACTGTTAAAATTATGCTTGAAGGTACAATGTAATTAATTTTGTACAAACGAAACATAAAAGAGAAAGAGAGTGAAACAACCAGAGGAAATAGTGGCATATCCTCACAAAATGATAATGAGAAAGACAATTGCAGATTAGACACAATATGAAAGGACATATGGAATAATTAGTTTTTTAAAAAAAATCAAAACAAAGGGTAACCTGCTAAGTGCTCATAAAAATTAAATGACGAATACATAACTAATGTTCAAGGCTTTTCTTCTCCCCCTTCTGTCTCTCCCATGAAGGGTAAGATTTGTATTAAGTGCCTGTCACTGAGAAGAGACAGGAAATTATGATGTAAATTTATAGGCAGTGGGATAGACAATTATGAATACAGCTCACTTCAACAGCAGTTCCCTTTGTTTTAGGCTCTCTGAGCAGATAATGAACTGTGATAGGAGTTTAAGAATCCCAAGCTGGAGGTGAGGGCACATAGCGATATATATGCTTCATTATCAGCTAGCAAAGACTATAGCAATAGAGGAAAATCAATTGCAAAATAAACTTGGGTAATTACAAAACAGAGAAGAAAGGTGCAGCAGGAAAATACCAGAAGGGGACAGAAAATGACAAAAAATGACAAGTGAAATGACAAAAATTCACTGGCACCAATGGGTGATTTCAGATGTTACGAGATCACGCTCAACCACAGTGAACCATACTCAACCCCCCCGTGGGGCCAAAGGGCCCTGAACGTCTGAATGGTGCGCGTCAGATGTTCATCACGCTCAATACCCACATGGGGTCAGTTTCAACCACGCTTCCCGGGCTAGCCGGGGGAAGGTCCCGGGAAGCGTGGTCA
>QEPC01006715.1:5144017-5156977 GCA_003113815.1 Sphenodon punctatus | reverse complement strand
CCACGATGGTTCGGCCCGGTTCCCGCCCGTGGTCCCGTTCCCGACACGTCTGTTTGGGTCACTTTTCCACCCCCGCGCGTGGTTGCGCTGTTCACCCCCCCTGGGGGTTCACTGTGGTGAACCGCCCGCCCGTAACGTCTGAAATCACCCAATGACAGAATCACTGGAGACTGACAAAGTGTCGACGGACACTGTAAAGTGCTCCCGAAATGTCAATATTTCTCTGCAAGTTGGGATCACTTGATCTTGTCTCAGCCCTACTAAAAAGCTCATATTAGATCTTCCCAGGGCCCACTCCTGACCCACTGGTTAAGAAACTTGGCTCTAGGAGCATATTCCTGATTCCACTGAAGTCCAAAAGAGTTTTGCTGTGAATTTCAATGGTGTCATAACTAGGGCTGAGACGAGAGCAAGTGTCCTGTTCCTGTTCTGAAGGAAAATACCGACCTTTCAGGAATGCTTGTGTCTGTTGGTACTTAGTCAGTTTTCTGCAATTCTGTGATTCCACCATTTTTCATCAATTTCATCACTTCCCATGATTTTTCATCACTTTCCGGAACTTTTACTCACTTAGTTTCTGGGACCTTTTCAACACTTTCCTGGAATTTTATGGCAGTTTTAAAGCACTTGAATGGCAATTTACAGCATTTCCCTTGTACTTAGCTAGCACATTTTCATCTCCACAGCCTGCAGGGGTCCACATTGTGCACGGGACACGCATGGGGCTTGGGACCAACCTGTAGCATCCCAATTCAACTCGCAAAAAATAACAGAAAATGGTGCAAACAGTGGGAAAGCTGGCAACTTTCCATGTCACGCGAATCTCAGTGAATGCCCTTCTTCCAACAAAAGCAGCACCCACCAAGATTTCTCACTCCAGGCCAACATTGTTTAGACCTTAAATGCTACATGGTTTTAATTAGAGCTGAAACTCCCCCATGGAACTTATCCCTTTTTGGGTTTAAGAATGCTGAAAACAACCCTTTGGTCCTCTGGATCTCAGGGACACATTCCGAGTCTCTGAAAATCCAGATCCTTCTGTCTCAGGCAACACATTCCGAGTCTCCAATAAGCCTCTTCACAGGAGAGGTCTCAGGAGATGTCCTTCTCTTCCACTTTCCCCAGCCCACAGCTTGTCTAGGCTTTATAGACCCTGGCGATGCCCAAACAGGCCCATTCACAAAGGGCATGCCTGTGGACTTAGTCTCTGAGGCCAATCCAGTTTTCCCTGGAGCATGCCCTGGTTTTAGGTAGATATGAAATAATTTTTTTTACAGAAAATGCTGCTTCGCTTGGAAACAGGGCATTTGCCGAGATTCATGCAAAATCAAAACTTAACGGCTTTTGCAATTTCCCCATATTTTTTGCACATTAAACAGGGCTGCTAGGGGCCATTCCCAAGTCCCATGTGTGTCCCCTGTGCACCTGGGGGCTGTGGAAATGAAAACCTGCCCGCTAAGCACCAGAGAAGTGTTAGAAATTGCCAAAAGTGCTGTAAAACTGCCACAAAACTGTTGTAAAATTCCTGGAAAGTGACAAGAAAGTTCCGGAAAGTGACAAAAGTAATGAAAAAGTTCTGGAAAGTGACTAAAAAGTCCTGGAACGTGATGATAAAATGGTGGAAGCATGGAATCACCAGACAAACACTCATAAGCACTCCCGAAAGGTCACTATTTCCCTTTGTGACAGGAACACTTGCTCTTGTCTCAGCCCTAGTCTTTGGCTTCCATAGCCCTTCTCATCCTCAGTGAGCATGGCCAGGGACTTAGGCTCAGGAGGGGGACCTTAGGGCTGGCTACACCACACTTTGACCTAGCTGCGGGACTTGAGGTGTGCTCCTCTGGTCCCGGAAGCACCTTAGCCTACAGGAGCACCAGCCTCTTGCTGCTGGTGCTACACACCCTAAAGGGGCAGCATTCCACCTCGGATGCATCCTGCCAGTGTTCCGTGTAATATATATATTTTTTACAATTCATTGTCTCTCATGTCAGCAAGCAGACAGATTTTAGAGCTAAAGAATCAATTTAGAGGAGGAGAGAGATCTCTGTGCTATATGTCATTTTCTTGGCATCTTATCAAAGTTCATAGCATTCCACAGTGTTTTTTCTTAACTGGAGCCAGAAGCTTTGGAAGGTCTGTGACGACACGTCTTCAGCTTTTAACATTGGCACAAAACAACATAAAACAGAATGAAAGATTACCCCATGCCTAAAGATCTCCAATGAAGGTGATAAAAATCCTCCTCACAGTAAGGATTCTGAATTTGTTGGCTTGATGTTTACAGAACTTTGGCTCCCGTTTTATGGATCTGTTTTTATGTGAGGGTTGGCACCATTCAAATTACTTGAGGTATGACGAATTCTAATTTATCTTAGATCATCCTTTAACAGAATGTAACTATCCATGGTTTTGTTATACATTTAACAGGCCCCAAACTCATTTTTAAGTTAGGAACTGCCATACTGCATCAACCAATAATTAATCTATCCCAGTATCCTGTCTCTGACAGTAGTCAGTGCTGGATGATGCTTTACAGGAAGTGTATTTTATCCTTAAAAGGCCCTTTGAGATGGGACACTATTATTTCCATTTTACAGTTGGGAAACAAAGGCTGAGAGAGAAAGACTAGCTCAACGCCATCCAATGAATCCAAGGCTAATGTGTGCAATAATTGCAAATTGTACCATTTTAATTAGTTACAAAAATGAACACAGCCCCATTCATTTCCTGACTGTTATGAAAATGAATGAATAAGCAAATGTTTATTGTTTGCTTTCCTTCGGGTACTTTCAGACGATACGGGGCCCTTTGGCCCCGTACCGGCACCACCGGCTTCGTTCCCCACCGGGGTCACCCCGTAACGGCACAACAGACGTGCCGGGGGATCCCGGCAGGGAAAGTGGGAGGGGCCGGGGCCGCGTGGCGCAACATGTGGCCACACGGCCCCGCCCCCTCCACGCACCCCGCCGCCCGCCCTCCGAGGAGACGGGCGGGCGGCGGGGCCAATGCGGCCACCGCGTCCGGCCGATCGTGCCACGGCCCGGGATCCCACCGGGGATCCCTGGCCGTGGCACGCGGCCAGACGTTACTTTTCCTTGGCCACGGCCCGGGGTCCATTTGACCACGCTTCCCGGGACCTTCCCCCAGCTAGCCCGGGAAGCGTGGTTCAAACGAACCCCATGTGGGTATTGACCGTGGCCAACATCTGGCATGCCGCAAACAGACGTACGGGACACGGTGACCACAGGTGGGTATTCACCGTGGTTCACCGTGTTCACGTAACGTCTGAAGACACCCTTCGCTTCCGTATGGGGATTTTTGTTTAATTTTTTTTTTTTAAATAAAAATCACCAGAGTCATTCTGCACATGCAAGCCCTTTTCAAAAATGGTGCCAATGCTGCCAGTGCTATTTTGGAAAAGGGCCATGCATGCACGGAATAGCCTTGGCAGCCATTTCCGCATGCACAGTGATCATTAATCTCAAAGGTAAGTAGGAATAGAAGATTGTGTAACAGGTGCTCTGTGAGGGGAGGGAGAACCCTTTCTGTAGCCATAAATTGCCACTGATTTCATTGATCATTGCTGTCCTCCTCCACCCCCCAAAAATCTAGGCTTCATTAGTTTGGAAATTCTAGTATGACACTTAGCAGCATTGGTTCAAGGGAGCATTGAGACCTGTGGCATGTGCTTTTGGAGACACTGGGGCTGCGGAGACACACCTGCCAGCTGTGGGAGTGTGAGTTAGGGGCGGAGCTAGAGCCCTGCAGCGGTTGAAAAGAGTCTGCCTGCCTATTGCTGCTGAGGAGCATTGAGACATGTGACGTGTGCTTTTGGAGACATTGGGGCTGCGGAGATACACCTGCTGGCTGTGGGAGCGTGATTTGGTGGCGGAGCTGAAGTCCTGCGGGGGTTGAAAAGAGCTTGCCTGCCTATGGCTGTGCCATAGGCGTGCACCAAGGTGGCATGCACAAGGGCTGCGCACCCTTTGGAGCGCCCTTCGGAGTGCCCAGAAGTGTGGACCCAAGACTCTGTACTATATCAGAGCCTGCTACTGTGAAGTACAGTAAGTTCTTAACCTTGCGTTGCTTTGGGTTTTAGGGATATATATTCCCTTATTAACATTGATTATGAAACGAGCTCGGATAGACACTGCTTCTATTTCCCCTTCTCCATCTAAGCAACTTAAACAGAGAAAGATTGAGAGATTCTTGTGACCTTGCCCAGCTAGACATTCCCAGGATGGCACTCCACTGGTTACTGTATCTACCTCAAACCGTTTTCAACCTCTAACAGATTTGAGCAAGACTGGTGGGTTTGATTTGGGTGTGGTAAATCATTCATCTCCCAAACAGACCGGCTCATTTGGAGCACCTTTGGCAATTTCAAACCACCTGGAAGACGGAATGTACCTTGATCGCCTTGCAGAACACATGCTCCTTACCGCTCAGATGGTGTGTTTTATATTTTCACAGCTTAATCGCCCAAGCAGTAAGATTGAAAATCTGGTGACTACAATGCAGGCTTATAACTCAGCTCCATTAGGGTCGAAAAAAGTAATCCCTCTTGGGAAATCAGACATATTAGTTGCAGAGCAGAATTGCTCACTGATTTCAATATGCGAGGAAGAGGCCAATCCTGCTACCAGGAAGGTAAGACTTATAACTAGGGATAAACAACCAATGGAGATTAAGAGATCTAGATTACTCCCTTGCTCAATTGTTTTCTCAATCTCCCTGCTCCCATCAGGGAATTTACCCTTTTGGAATACTCTGTTGGAGATAGTGGAGCATTTAAGGCTCCTGCTGCATCTCCCTATCACAAACCACAACATCTTGGCCATTGAGCATCTAAATTTTATGAAGGGACGTTGGATATTAAATGTAACATTTGATTCAGGAGAATTGACTAAACAAATATTCTTACATGAGAAGTATCTGGCCACTAAGGCCATTTATATCTCTAGGGTTTATAAAAAGGGACAAGAGATCCTCTACGCTTCTCATAGAGATATTCCTGTTTCCCATTCAGAAAAGGCTGATAAGCCGGGGGCTTGTCCCAAACAAAACAGAGCAGAAAATCAGCTGGGAATTAAAATCAAAAGGAAGGGAACTGCCCTATTACTGATTATACGCAGGAGTGAAACTGATCATACTATAATTGATCTAACTAATGAGGGCCATATGAAGGTAGACTTACAGCCAGTGGCAAATACTCAGGGCCTGAGAGGGCTAGGTGGTAGGGTGGAGGAACCCCTTGCTCAAAACGTGACTGCAGCCCAATGTGAGTATTTGGGCCGTCTGGATTCTTTATTGAGGAAGCTGGGTTCTACAAATAATGCAAGTACCAATAATAAAGGGTCTTCAGGGAGATGTAGAGAAACCAATACTGAGCTTACTATTGTCTCCCATAGAAGGTTCTCATAGGAAGTGTATTCCATTTGAGCCCCCACAGTCAGAGCTCATTCAATATAAGGAAATAGACCTTTTGGGTAATACAGTTTGTAATTTGGGGGGAGATGCTCATTCTAAAAAATTCCAAGTATCTCTTCTTATTTGTGAGACTACCCAGATAAAGATATTGCCAGCTGAAGCCCTTCAGGAAATAAAATCATTAAATGTCCCTGATTATAGATCAATAGGGGATGGACCTATTATGGGTACTTCAGGGAAATTGAATCTAGATCTTGCCAGATTAGAGAAACCTGACTGCAATCCCCAGCTAGAATTGCACTCTCAGCAGCATAGGAGTAGGGTTGAGGACTTGCATAGGAATGTATGCCCAGAGGAAGGGAAAGAATCAAAGTGACAAATGCCTTTGGGTCCCCAGATGAATTTACTAAGCTGGAACATTGCAGGCTGGACCCAGCGGATATCTGACCCGGACTTCATTGCGTTTCTGTCTAATTTTGACATTATCATGCTACAAGAAACTTGGATGGAGAGAGACTTTTGTTGCCATGGCTATACATCAATTTTCACAAATGCCATGTCATCTCATGCAAAAGGAAGATCGCGTGGTGGCCTGGCCATATTACTGGAAAATTCAATAATTACAAATTTTGTGTTTGTTAGTTCCTTTTTGGCATACTTTGTAATATGCTATTGTGTCTTTAAAAGTGGTTTTGAGCTTTCGTTAGTTAACTTGTATCTTCCTCCACCTACTTCTTGTTACTATCACAATGAAATCTCGTCAATACTTGCAAGATAAACTATGACAGCTATTAGGAAAATTTCCCCAGGCAAAGATAATAATGGGTGGTGATCTTAATGTTAGACTGGGCAATCCTAGTAAAGAAGCTTTCCATGCTACTGTTGATATTACATTTGTTTCTCCCTTTAATTTAATTCGGGCATCATGTGATGAAATCATTAGTCCAAGAGCCTCTTTGGTGTTAAACATTCTTGATGAACTGAGTTTGGTGGTTCTGAATGGCCTTTTGGCTGGAGATCGTGAGGGGAATTTCGCCCATTATTCTTGTTGGGGTGCTAGTGTCATTGACTACCTATTTGCTTCCACAACCCTGTTATATGATTTGCACGAATTACAGGCACTCTCTAATTATGTCAGACCACCTTCTGCTGGCACTCTCTTTTGAAGACCCATTAATGCATGATGAGGACGGTAAAATGGAGAAGGTAAATACGGAAATAGGATCATTTAGTACATATAAGAAATGGTCACAAAATCTGGATGATGCCTTTTTAGCATAGGTTGAGTCAAAGACAGTATTGAATTTAGTTAATGAATTAGGGATAGAAGGCACTGACCTAATAGAGACCTATGAGAAATTTAGTGAATTACTCCATCCCCTGCTTACTGAAAATAAAAAGATCCTACCAAAAGGAGAACCTCACCCTAGGTGGTTTAACAAAGATTGCCGTTTATTAAGAGCTGAATGCCGGAAGTTAGTGAGAATACGTAAAGTTTCCCTACGAGGGAAAATAGGGAAGCAGTCACAGTGGCCAGAAGACAATATAGAATTCTACTGAAAGCCAGGAAGATGGATTACCAAAAGGAAATATGGACTCAGCTTTTGCAGGCTACAACTAATAAAGATTCTAGGCTTTTTTGGAGACTACTTAGGAGTATTTATACTGGGAAGGGGGGAAACAAGATTTTTGAGCTACACCCTGAAGTTTGGGAACAGCATCTTAAATCCCTTTTTTCAGCAAATAACATCATGGGTAATGAAATATTTGTTTGTTCTGCTGATAGGTTTCAAGAATGGCCCACAGTTACTCCTCTGGAAATTAAGGAACTGATCTCCCAATTGAAAGGAAGGAAAGCTCCCAGGGAGGACTGTGTCACGGAAGACATGCTTAAGGGTCATCTTGATTGGTGGGCTGAATTTCTGACCCCATTGTTCTCTTACATTAATCAGTCAGGATGTGTTCCAAAGGGTTTGTTTAAAAGTATAGTAATCTCAATTTTTAAAAAAGGAGACCCAAAACTACCAACAAATTATAGGCCAATCAGTCTCTTAAGCATGATTGAGAAACTCTTTGCTAAATTTTTGCTAAAAAAATTACAGCATTGGCAAAAGGCAGAGGATATACTAGAGCCAGACAGGTGGGGTTTCAGGAGGGACAATCAACAGTGAATCATGTTTTTATATTAAACCAACTGATATCTAAATATGCGTGGGGCTTGAGGAGTTCCCCTCTCTTTCTGTGCTTCATTGATCTCTCTTCAGCATTTGACACAATAGATAGAGAGAGAGTGTGGTTTAAGTTGAGTAGATCTTCAATAGATTCTAGGGATGGGCGAACAGATCGCGGTTCAGGTTCGGCCGTTCGGTTCGCCTGCGTTCGGTTCATGTGTTCAGGTTCGGCTGTTGGGGTGGATCGCCGAGTTCACGTTTGGTTCGGCCGTGTTCGGTTCGTGTGTTCGGATTCGACCGTTCGGGTGTCGGCCATTTGGGTGGATAGCCGAGATCGCGTTCGGCCTAAACATATTGCGAGCGCGTGGGAAGCTGGAAATCATGCCAGAAACCGGAAATTCATGTGTGTGTGAAGCTGTGAGGCGAGTGTGTGTGTGGTTGATTCGGTGGATGCTTGGTTCATGTGTTTTGGCTGTGATTGTGTTGGGTTTTGCTGTGCTGTGTGTTTGGGTGGTTGGTGTGTGTTGTGGGTGACTGTTGGTGTGTGGGTTTTTTGAAAAAAGAAAAAAAAAATGAAGAAGGCTGTTCACATCCTCCGGCTGGGGGCACATTTGCCGGTAGAGAAGGAGGAGGAGGAGGAGGAGAAGGCCACTGCCCCTGCTACACCTCCCGTGGTACCGGTGGCACTGGCTTCCTCTTCGGACGAGGAGGAAGCGGTGGGCTCTACTGCCATTCCTGCCAGGTTTGTAAACCTTTTTTTTACTTTTAAGACAAGAAAGGCTGTATCAGTTAGAGCGAGCTCAGCTCACTGGCATGCGGGTGGGTGCGTGGGTGGTGGGCATCAGTCAGGCACAAACAGTGGCCAACAGCGGGTGGCAGCAGATGTCTGCCACAGAGAGAGAGGGTACTGTAGTGTGGGGGACTCTTCCAGCAGTCAGGCATGAGCAATCCCCCACCCAAACATGTGCCAGGCTATCAAGGGTCTCCACTCTCCAGTTGCCATCCCATTCCCTACGCACCCCCAAATAAGGGCAGTCTCATTCCTCCAGCCAGGGTCACATCTCGCGTCGCCATCCCTAGCACCCCAAGGAGGGCAGCAGGATTTGCACGTGCCAGCCAGGGGCTTTCTAGTTGCAATATCTAGCATCCCCTAGCACCCCTGGGAGGGCAGGATTTGCACGTGCTTTTCTTTATGGTTTTTTTTAGTTGCCATCCCTACTAGCACCCCAAGGAGGGAGGATTAGAGGCATCATCATAAATGCATGATATTTACTTGGTGTTCTTATGTATTCCCATTTCAGAGAGGAATCGGATTCTGGCCCCGGGCCCAGCCCTGCTTCCAGGACCAGGCCTAGGAAGACGACTCATCACCGGACCCCTAGGCGGAGCTCGCCAGCCTCACCCCCAGACATTCGGCGCCAGTCGTCGGATGTCTGGCGGTTTTACATCCAGGGCGACAGAACCGCCACATGCAAGGTATGTCACGGGGACTGGAACAACAGGGAATGAATTGCCCTCTGACCTGTCAGGAACGGAAGTCCCCTGCAGAGAGAGATTGGATGGCCACCCAGTCCACCCACTCGTGGAGACAGAATGCAGGCAGGGCTTGACAGACCATTGGTCTGACACAGTATGGCACTTCTAATGTTCCTTTCTTTTTCTGCTCTTTCTAGATCTGCAATAAAGTTTTCCGCCGGCAGAGGGAGGGGACAACATCGGGGCTTCTCACCCACATAGAGCGGACCCACGAAATGCGGGTGAGGCGGGCGGGTGAGGAGGACTCCTCTGCAGCTGCGCCCGTGGAGCCGCAGCGCATGCAAAAGGTGGGGAAGGCAACCAGGAAAAGGAGGCATATAAGCCCTTCCCCTCCCCCCGCCACAAGCCTCACCGTGGAAACCCCTGGGATCCCAGAGAACACCGCGATCAAGGCCCTTTGGGCCAGGTTGAATCGCTGCACCCAGGGTCATGTGGAGGACGTCCAGCTCTCCTCTGCCGACCTGGAGAAGTGCCTGGTAGCGGAGATGCAGGTGGTGCAGGCGGAACGGCAAAGGGTGGTGGAATACGGACAGTATGTCACCACCGAGCTGCACCGCATGCAGGTCTACCACCAGGCAGTCTCCAGGTGGAACTACGAGCTGGCAGAGTTTTGGAGTACACCATGGACAACGGCATGGTGGACCTCTCCATGGTGGCCACTGGCCCTCTAGACTGCCAGCTGCCCCAAGGCCTGTTGCCTTTCCCCCAAATACCAGGGGACAGGCCCAGTGGCAGAGACTGAGTCACTCTTAGCTAGTTTATAAGTTTCCTTTTCATGTTTGCTTTTGTTTTATTAAATGTTGTTGCTGTTGTTGTTGTTTTGGTTTTCTTGTTTTGTAAATAGTTTTAAGTAAAGTTTTCAAATTTATTGTTGCGAGCTTCGTTTTACATGTCCTCACTTTTATGCCTGTGTGCTGAAGTTCTGGCTGGCAGGTGGCAGAATCTCATATAGCTACTAGATCCCTTCCAGCAACACATGCCACCTCAAGTAGCGTAGTAGCACAAAGATGTGCTGTGCCAGCAGCAGGGTCTCAACTAGCAGAATGCCCCCAGGAGGTGCAGGGCTGGTGTTTCTGTGGGTGGGTGTGACAGAGAGAAAGAGAGACAGGCTCCTCAACAGGGGGCAGCCGGGCAGGAGGCGGTGGGAACTGGTGGTCGGAGGGGCTTTTAGTTTCAGCTGCCAGCTTCAGCGGGCATCCGCGGGTGGGTGCAGAGGAGTAGGCTTTTGGTCGGGGTAGGCTGGCATGCGGGCACCGGGCTTCTGGATGCATTGGAATGGAATGTAGCCCCCAGTTACTGGAATGATGGTCCCATAATCTTGTTGATGGTCCCTGGGACAGGCGGGCATTGGGGATAGTGGAATAACAGCCTAAAGCCTATGTGATTGACTTCATTTGATCAGGCGCGCCGCGCTAGGTGGTAGCAAGGCAGCAGGTATGTAGTGGTACAGGGCCGCACGCAGGCAGGTACTGGCAGGCAGGCACTGGCAGGCAGGCAGGCACATATAATATGTTGTGGGTTTATCCCATCTCATTACGGTAGGTTTGCTGCGTGCTGGATGTGGGTGCTGGGCATGGGATGGCGTGTGCCACTGCACCATCACTCCTTGTCCAGGGGCAGCTCCGGGAATCCCAGCAGTGGAAGGTTAACCTTCTGGAAGAGCAACTGATCCACCAACTTGGCCCCCAGTCTCAGGCGGTGCGGGGCGCATATGTCCCCCACCACAGAGAACACCCTCTTGCTGGGGACACTGGTTGGTGGGCAGGACAGGATACCCTTGGTCACTGGACAGGGCTGGCCACACGTTGGCCTTGCTGGCCCAGTAGGCCAAGGGATCGCTGCTGGAATCTATGCATGGCTCCTCCTCCAGATAGGTCTCCACTGCTACCGAGGCACCATCATACTCCCTCCGGTATCTCTGGGTGGGCACCACCTGCCCCACTGCCCTCAGCCATGCTACTTTCCCTTTTGTGCTGGGCCCCATGCTCCCCTGAGTGGACGGAACAGAGGAGGAGCTGCTGGCAGCAGGGGTCCTGCTGCTGGTGCTGCTGCTACACCTAGGGCTGGAAACATGGATAGACACAGATGGCTGGAAGGGGTCACTGCTCCCACTCCCACCATCCCCAGGGGTATCCTGCTGCATGGCCCACTTTGCCTGCCTGACCTTCTCAACCAGCATCCCCTTCCATAGGCCATAGACCGCAGTCTCGCGTGCCATGCTGGGGTCCAGCATAGTTGCCAGGACATATTCGTCCCAGCGCAGGAGGTCTTCGAAGTGTGCACTCAGGCCCGACTTCAACTTCTCAGCTTGGTCTATCACTTCAGTGCACATTCTCCTGCCCTGAGGGCCACGAGCCCGCCCCCCCAACCCCAGAATCTCATCCAGGCTGCAGTGGAGACTGTTTGGGATATAATCTCCCATTCCTCCCTGTTGTACCCTGGAGGTGCCTCAATGTCTGTCTCCAGTTCCACCTGATGCAGAGCGGCTATCTGTTCAAGAAGCCACTCAAGCATCAGGAAGGTGGAGTTCCACTCGGTGGAGACATCTTGAATAATGGTGTGCACCGGGGATCCTTGCTCGGCCTGCTTTGCCCAGAGGAGCTCGCTGCCCTTTTTGCTCCAGTTAAAGAAGCCCGCCAGCTACCTCCCCCATTTGACCAAGGAGCTATGGGTGCCTGGCCCAATCCCCTTCTCCCCCAAGCCCAGAGCGTCCTTCACCACAAGATGGAGGGTGTGTGCGGTGCAAGGGATGCTCGTGAAGGCCCCATCATGGACTGCCTTAAGGATATGGGCCGCATTGTCCGTGACTACACACCCCTTGGTGAAGGCCATGCCTGGCGTGAGCCACTCCCTCACCATGGTGGCCAGGGCTGCCTTGAGGTTCCTCTCAGTGTGGGATCTGTCCATAACTTGGGCTCACCTATACCCTGCTTCAGGTCCCCTCCTGCCACAGCCAAGCGCTGTCTCTGTGTCCTGCCACCAGTGTGCCATCACCGCCAGGTAGGCATGCTGGGCATTTCTGGCAGACCACAGGTCCATCATAAAGTGGACTGTGGCCCCCACAGCCCCTGCAAGCTGTTCCCTCACCTGCTTCTTCAAAGGCCTTTAGAGCTGTGGGACCACAGTCCAACTCAGGGCGGAGCAGAAAGGCAGCTTAAAGTTGCAGGCCAGGAACCCAATCAGATACTGTAAGCCCTTGTCCTCCACAATGGACAAGGGCTGGCCATCCAGGGCAATCATCTCGGCCACCAGGCGCTTGCCTTTCTCCTGGAAGCCTGTGCCACGGTGCCCTGCCGATGGCCTTGACACATCACCCTGTCATGGATTTTCCTCTAAATCCACTGGGTTCGGGTGGGCTCACCAATTTGAGGCTGTACACAGAGTCTGGGTAACTATCATTTGTTTATTCAGCAGACAACACATTGTACAGACACTGCAATGGAGTGCTGCTGCTCTTGGGACAGTTCAGCAAGCTTTTATACAAAATGCAAAACTGGGCTTTACACATGCGCATATAGAGCTATCTAACTGGGTTTTTCCACTTGAAAGACTCAAGAATGAACTTTCCTCTAATTAAGACAGATTCAGATTTGATTACACCCCTAGCTGCTCAAGTTATCTTCTCCCTGCATTCCATTCCACTCCTAGGCCCATCCTGTTCATTCTTATCAGTAATGTTCCTTCTTGCTAACACATAGCACACATCATTCTGTTCTAGCTAGTTTTCTGTATTTTTCCACCTCAAGTCTTCCCTTTTGATGCCCCTTTAGATTATTCTAAAGGGCATCACCACAATCTGGTCCTGAGTCCCCATGGGCCTCTG